>VZTR01021049.1:244993-284351 GCA_013400775.1 Chaetops frenatus | reverse complement strand
TGTCTCTCTCCATGGGACAGGGACTGGTGTCTCTCTCTCTCTGTGGGGACAGGGACTGGTGTCTCTCTCTGTGGGGACAGGGACTGATGTCTCTCTCCATGGGACAGGGACTGGTGTCTCTCTCTCTCTGTGGGGACAGGGACTGGTGTCTCTCTCTGTGGGGACAGGGACTGGTGTCTCTCTCCATGGGACAGGGACTGGCCTCCTGTGCTCCTGGCCTGGCTGCTGGAGCTGAGAACCCTCTGCTTGGATGGTTTGCACAAGACCTTTTGGTAAGAGCCACCTATTTTGTGAGAAACCAGTTGAAGTTGTCCTCAGAGGGCTGCAGAGGACTTGAGGAGCTGGAGGAAGGCCAGGCAGGTTTCTATCAGCAGGTGAGCTCCTGTTGGGGAGGAGCAGCAGTGGCAGCCCCAGGGATGGGCTTTGCCCCCCCTGCCTGCACAGGGGTTTTGGGGTTTGGGGAGGAGGGGCTGTCATTCCCTCCTGCTGAACATAAAGGGAGTCCCTGTGCAGACCTGGCAGGGCGGTTTGGAGGGTGGGGAAGGTCACAAGATGCAGCAGCATCCAAATTTCTGTGTGAAGGGAGCAGAAAGCCAAAGCTGGAGGGATTAGCCTGGTCAGAGGGATTGATGCCATCTGGATGGGCTCTTCCCAGTACAGGTCATCTTCGTGCCACGCTGCAAGTCAGGGAGGCACCGGTTCCTCATTGCTCAGTGGTTTTCTCATATGTTCTTAGTTGGACACGCACAGATGTGAGGCCAGGCAGTCTTTCCTCCCCAGGAACGTGGAGCTGAACTCAACCTGCATTTGATCTCAGAAAAAGGCTTTTCCTTAGCTCGGACTCCAGACACCAGAGAGGCCATTGCACTTTTGTTACCGTGGGCAGCAAAAGCAGCTGCTCAGGTTGGGCTCTTGGTTGAGTTTTTGTCTTTTTCGTCTTTTTTCCCCCCCTGCTGCGTGCAGTAACCCAGTGTGACCCAGGCTTGGGGTGCAGGTGCTTTGTTGGGGGGGGATGTTGGTGGTTTTAGCCCTGTTTTCTGTCAGAAGATGGTGTTGGGTGCCCTGGCTGAGGCGGGGGTGCAGTGGGACGTGGCTGGCGGGGGGTGATTTACCCGGCGCTGCCTGGCCAGCGCCGAGATGGGATTGCAGCCTGTGCCCCAAGGAGCTCCCAGCCTGTCAGGCAGCTAAGCTGGGCCTAATGATGAATGACTTCCTAAATAAATAAATAAAGCTCAGAGGCAGGCAAAAAAGAAACGTGAAGCATTACCCTGAGCCACAAGGCAATTTAGTTGACGGTTTCTGATGCTGCCGTCGGGCGCTCGGCGGAGATTGCCGTGGTTTGCTGGGAAATGCTGAAGGATGGGGTGTGCTCGTGTGGGAGCGAGGGGAAGGGCTTGGGGAATGTGCTCCTGGGTCGAATCCTTCCCTTTGTGCATCCTGGAGGAGAGCCCAGCCCTGCAGAGGAGAAGCCACATCTTCTGCTCCGCGCCGGTTCCTGGGATTTCTGGTTGTTCTTGCGTTGCCTCCGTCTCAGCTTTTCGGAAGGGGGTCCTTTGGGATCCTCCCTGGGCTGTGGATGGGCTCCCTCAGCAGGGTGCAGCCAGGCTGGGAGAGCTGTGCTTCCTCCTCCTCCTCCTCCTCCTCCTCCTCCTGCTGGTGCTGACCCCGCGGCTGCTGCGGCGCTGCCCCTCTGCCCTGTCCGTGCTGTGCTGCACCTGCAGAGCGCTCCTGGCACATCACTGCCTGTCACAGCAGTCACTGCAGGGCACCTGGGGGGGAAATGAATCCCTCCTGACCATCCAAACCCAGCCCTGAGCTCTCCCCTCTCCGTTCTCCTGCAGCGACCACAGCTTAACCCTCGCTGTGCCATGGCACCCCCGGGCAGGGAGCAGCATCTCTTGCAACACTCAACAGGGCTGTGCCCCAAAATGCCCCTTGTGTTGCTTGGGGATGGTGCTGGGCACTTCACACACACATGGGAGGACCAGAAATGCCACAGGGGAAAAAAAGAGAGAGGGAGAGAGAGAGAGAGAGAGAGGGGATGTGTGTGTGTGTTTGTGTGTTCATGCAAACACAGCGAGCTGTCTTAGTGTGCAGTTTCCTCTGGTTTCCCACATTGTAAAAAGGGATAATACTGTCATATTAAAGCACTTGGAGATCTGGGGATGAAAAGCAGCGAATAGGACCGAGACAGACCTGATCAAAGATCTTTTTTTTCCTCCATCTGTGTTTGTTTCCCCATGGAAGATAATACTCTGCCTCTTTCTTGTAAATATTTTTTTAAGATCTAAGTAACTCTGTGATAGATAAACAGCCGTGCTTCACTCTGAAGGATCTCTGCTGCCTGCTCTAATTGTGTTTGCCAAACCCCTGGCCTGCCTTCAGGAGTGGCTTGGGGAGTTGCATTCGAGCCCAGAGGAGAAACCGTGTCCAGCAGCTTTGGGATGGAAAGGACTGACTTGGAAATGCTCCAGCACCTCCTTTTTTTGGGGCAGGATCAGGCATTCTGCACAGCCCATGGAGCTTGGCACCTAAAGCAACCTGAGTGTGGCTGCCCCATCCCTGGAAGTGTTCCAGGCCAGGTTGGATGGGGCCCTGGGTACCCTGATGCAGCGAGTGGCATCACTGCCTTTGGCAAGAGGGGTGGAACGAGGTGATTTTTGGGGTCCTTTCCAGCCCAAACCATCCTGTAATTCCATGGCGTGGGCTGTGCAGGGCTCCAGAGCCTGTTCTGCAAGTTGGCATCTCCTTGTTCCTCAGCACCCACAGGGAAGGTGCCAGGATGGGCTCCTGGGCCAGGTCCTTGTCCCAGTGATGCCAGAAGTGGCTCCCAGAAACAGAGAGCAGACAGGAGTGAGGGAATAAAGGTGGAGAATTATTGGAAAGGCCTTCAAAGGCCCAGCCTGGGGAGCCAGAGGCTGCTCTCACAATGGAGCCCAAGATGGACCCCAAGTCACGAGTTCTTCACACCTTTATAGGTTTGGTCCATTTGCAGATCAGCATCAATTCCCCAATTAAAACTTTAGCTAATGATGTCATTTCCCCACAGCTTACCCCACCCTTCTCAAGATGTTGGGTTCCACATTTTGGGCCCAGGACAGTCTGGGTGTCCTTGGAGAGGCTTTGTTATATCAATGTTAACATGAGAGAGCAGCAGCTCCCAGGCTACAAAACCCTGCAGAGTCACACACTGAGTTCTACAGGATTTTAAAAATATGAAAGTTAAAACCCAAGGCATCACCAGCCCTGGTGGGACTGGCTCTGCCAAGGACAGGGTGTTGGGCAGGATCAAGCCAGAACTGGGAGGGTAGTGAATTCAAATTTCATCTCTGCCCTCCCCAGGGGAGGTGACAAATGAGCTGGTGGTTGTGCTAAAAGCTTTTCTTTCTCTCTTTAAAGAGGTTGCTGGGAGGAAATGAAGTGACCCACTGACCTCTGTTAATACGCAGCACAAACTAAGCTGGTGCTGCTGGAAGGAAGAGCCCTCAGTGCAGCCCTCTGCCTGCAAGGTGTTTGCTTCCATTGATGTGTCTAATGGGAGCAATTCTCCCACAGCAGCTGCTGAAAATGAAGATATTTAATCATCTCCTAGATCCGAGTGGAACTTCTTGCAGAGAATTTCTTTAAAATCGCCCTTCTCCTTTTTACAGACAGGTGAAACAGAGAAGAAACCCAAGTGCTGGTTTTTTGTGAGGTTTTTTTCCCCTTTTTTTTTTTTTTTTTTTTTTTGGTCATATTGTAATGAATCTGAAATGAATGCATGGCTGCTGCCTCCTGGATTTTTTTCAAATGCAGAGCAAATGTTTCAATTACCGGCTCCGTGGGGGCTAAGAACAAGGAACATATGGCAAAATGTTGCCCAGAGAGGTTGTGGACTCCCCATCCCTGGAAGTGTTCAAGGGGCTCTGAGTAACCTGGTCCAGAGAAAGGTGTCCCTGTCATTGGGGCAGGTTGGAGCAAGATAATCTTTAATGCCCTTTCCAAACCAAACCATTGTGTGGTTCTGTGAAAATCCCAGTGCAGTTCTGACCCATCCCAGTGTCTGCCACTGCACTTTGTGCAGCATTTCCCTGCTTAAGCAGTGAGGACCAAGGTAGCCAAACCCCTCCTCCTGTATCTCCTTGATACCCAAAGTAGCTTAAGGGAGTTAGGTGTCCAGCACCCTCTGAAATGGGAGTTGCTGGGGGGAAAATCTTCAAAAGCATCTTAGAGGCTTAGGTTAAGTCCCTTTGACTCCCAGGGGAACTTAAGCTCTTAAGAAATGTAGGTGCTCCAGAGCATTTCACCCTCTGTGCCTCTCTCCCCTGGGTACCTGGCTCGATCCTGGCTGCAGGAGCTGCCCTGGGAAGCTGCTCCTTGCAAACACCTCTCAGTTTTATTATTTCTAATAATGCTCTCCAAGACCCCGTGCTCGGTGCTTACAAGCTGCACACATGGCCTTGCTTAGAGCTGGAGATTAGGCAGCACACAAGAATGAGTGTCTTACAGGAGCTCTTTTACTGTAAGAATTAATCTTATTCCTGAAATGTGACCGTATCTAGCACAAATCTGACCACACTGGGGGCCATGGCTTCACTTAATTGCATTCTTTAGCAAGGATTGAGGTCTATTAGGTGGTTTGCTTGTGTTGTAGGGGATCCTGTGCCAGAGAATTTAGTGAGGGCTTGCAGGTCTGTGGAGCAGCACAGGAAAAGTGCCATTATGTTGGCTTGGCTGGTGCCAGGAGCTTGGCTGGGTGCTCAGACACAGGCAGGGGTGAGCAAACCTGCTCCAGAGAGCACAGACAAGGTAAGCTGTGCCCTGAGGAGGGCAGAGGATGGGATTGGGATTTGATCTTTCATCAGAACAATTCCCTCTGGGTTTCAGCCCCATTGTGTGGCATCTGGGCTCCAGCAGGGCGTGTTCTGCACTGGAGGCAGGAATCCTGCAGGGGATGAGTCTGTTCCCTACTGCCAAGGAAGCAGAGCAAACTCTGCCCCAGCCTGTCCTCCATATCCACAGGGGAGCCAGGTGGGTGCACATCCTGCTGTCCTGAAAATCCCATCTCCGGGGGGGGAGGCAGCCAGGGATGTACCTGCTCTGAAGGATGAGTTGCTGAATTGAAGCTGACGTGTCCTAATATCTCTGCCAGCACTTTCTGTCTCCATCAAGGGCTCGGGAAGCACATCAGCAGCAGAGCGGAAGTGTCACCCTCTGGCATCTCCTTCTCTAATCTTGGAGCTGTTGCTGGATCCCCTTTACCAGACCTTCTCCATCGGAGCCCATTACGTGGCATGAAAAGCCGTGCTGGGTGTGGGAGAGCGGAGCTGCCAGGCTCCTCTCTCGGGAGGAGGAGGAACATTTCCCTGACATTCAGTTCCCTGTGTTCAGCTCCATCCTGGAGGGGGGCTCTGGGGACATTTTCAGCAGGGAGCAGCGCAGGCTCTTGGCTGCTCTCAGCTGTGGGAGGTCGTTGGTGCCGTGTCTGGGGAGCGCACGAGGCTCGAGGAGATGTTTGGTGGCATTTTTTGGTGCTGGCGAGGGTGGCTATGCTGCTCTGATAAAGAAAAACAAGAGTTTCTGAAACGGTGGCTGAGCCAGCGTGGTTTGTTGGGTTTTATTTTAATATGAGCACCTAAAATAGTTGGGTGGATTCTTGCTGTCCCCAACGCCAGCCTCGCTGGTGGGAGCGGAGCTGCGTGACTGAAGGAGGAAGAAGGGAGAGCCAGGGAGCTGCAACACAGCTCCATTTGCTGTGCTGGCATCGATGCCACATCCCCAGTTTAATTAACAGTTCCCATCACAGCTATTCACCATGTTCCCACTCTCTGCTCGCCCCTGACAGCAACAAAAGAAACCCCAACGCGTTGTTGTGCGCCCTGGAACCCTGCAAACCCCGCACTAGGGCTGGCTGGAGCCTCTCTGTGTTTCTCTAAGTGTGTCTAGAGCAAACATTTGAAGAGATTCCCAGTGACAGGATTCAGATTTTTTTTTTTTTTCTCTCTCTCTCTCTTTTTTTGTTTCAGTATTTATGCTCATTTTTCGTGAGCCGGCACTGGAGCACGGTGGATCTGGGCTAGCACAGAACACACAGCAGAGGCTTTGTAATCCTCAAAGTGCAAGTCCAAAGCTTCTCTCTGAAAAGTTGTTCTTTAGGGCTGAGTACATATGGGGACTTCTTGTTTATCCCGGCTTTTCTTTTAATTCTGCACAGTTCAGCCTCGGAGAGTTAATGGGACAGAAAAAGATTAAAATGCCCCTTCGCACTGCCTGTCCCGACAGTCTCCCACCCTGATGTGTGTCAGAAAGCTGGAACAGCCTCACTATCCCCTTAGTCCTTTCAAAGCCTTTGATCATGGTACAATATCTCCTACCTGGCTTTCCTCCAGAAGGTGATAAACCCTGGGTTTGATTTCTAATTGGAGTAACGATAGCGGGAAGGAATCTGTCAGATCTGAGAGCATCCTCCCCCAGCTCTGGCCCATTATCCCCGAGCTCCCTGTCTGCCTGATGGGAAACCTCTGAGCTGCCCACCCCACGAGGAGCTCGTGGCTGCAGCTCTCACTCTGCTCTCAGCCCTTCTGGGGCAAATCTCAGCTCTGTTAACTGGGGGAAGCGTTTACCAGAGTTGACACACGGGACTGGGCTGGTGGCTGAGAATACCCTTAATGCCATTCCAGCTTTGCACAGGGATCAGGATAAAGCTGTAAGCAGGGAGCTCTGTTTGGAGCCGGGAGTTGTCTCCATGGAAATGTGCTGGCAGGGTGAGGGGAGCAGGCTGGTGCTGAGCTCGCTCTCCCCTGCCACGGCCCTGCTGATGTGCTGGTTCTGTCCTGCTGCCACGTTCTGCCACGGCCAGGGCAGAACTGCTCAGGGGGAAAATCTCCCCCACCTCCTGTGGAGGCTGTGTTGGCTTGATCCATCAGGATCAGCTGTGGCACCCCCTGCTCCAGGTGTTCTCTCTTCCAGTTTTGTGTGGTTCAGTAACACAGTTCTGTCTGGTGCAAGTGGGGAAACTGAGGCACTGAGTGGGGTAGAGGATCTCAGCTGTGCAGAGTAGCTGCTGCAATCCCAGCCTTGCTGGAGCCTTTCCAGAATGTATTTCCTGTGCAAGAGGGGCTCTGGGACACCCACAGGGACACCAGGCTGAGGGTCAGGGCTGCTGTGTTGGGGGAATCACAGCCTGCCTGGGCAGGAGGATCCCTCCCCAAACCACAGGGATTCTCAGCAGACAAAAGGGGACCCAGCAAAGGCATCTCCTGTTTAATCTGTCCTCTTGGGGGGGGATTTTTTTTCCTTCCTTGCTGTGTTTTTCACGTGTGAGGTTTCAGCTTTGCTTCTTCAGCCTGTGCTTTTGTGGAAAAATCGCCCTTTCAGAGGGTCCCTGGGCCCTGTCGGGTCAGATCCCTTCACACCTCGTTGCTCAGTCCTGCTCAGCCAGCGCTGCCTCTCCCGTGCTGGGGAGGGAGAGAACCCGACAGGTGTCAAACTTCCAACATTGAAACATTCCAGCATTCCAGCATTCCAGCATTCCAGCATGGGCTCTGGGAGCACCTCCGATTGCCCTTCTCCTTCCCATGCTGTCCCCTCCCTCCATGGGTGTGAGTGCACAGGGACCCTGCCCATCCCCTGCCAGGCCTGTGCCCTGCCATGGAGCTGGGGTGCCACCATGGAGCTGAGATCCCACCGTGGAGCTGGGGTCTCCCCATGGAGCTGGGCTCCCATCATGGATTTGGACCCCACCATGAAACTGGGCTCCCTTCATGGAGCTGGGCTCTCCCAATAGAGCTGGGGTCCCACCATGGAGCTGGGCCATGGACCTGGGCTCTCCCCATGGAGCTGTGGCCTCCCCATGGAGCTGGGCCATGGAGCTGTGCTCTCCCCAGGGAGCTGGGCCAAGGAGCTGTGCTCTCCCCAGGGAGCTGGGCCAAGGAGCTGTGCTCTCCCCAGGGAGCTGCTCTCTCCCCATGGAGCTGGGCCATGGAGCTGCTCTCTCCCCATGGAGCTGGGCCATGGAGTTGGGCTCTCCCCATGGAGCTGGGCCATGGAGCTCTGCTCTCCCCAGGGAGCTGTGCCCTCCACGCGGAGCCGGGCGGGTGCTCGGTGCCACCATGGGGAAGGTGCCCCATGTCCCTGCAGTCCCTGCCCGGGCTGTGCTTGGCTGCTGCCCACCCTCCTGCCCCTCAGAGCTTCCCTTTGTGCTCCACAGGTGCTGACAAGGCTGGGGAGACGCTGCAGTTGCCGCTGAGCCGGAGCCTTTCCGGCTGGGGCCGAAGGCCTTTGCAGAGGATGAGGATCCTTCCCAGCCCTGGGATGTCTTCGCTGGTCTCCCTCGTGAACCTCCTCTCCGTGCTGCTGATGGACTGCCTTGCTGAAAGTGAGTGACTCTGCCATCCCCCTGCTCCTTTTTTCACCCTTCTCCTTTTCATCGTTGAAGAAGTGAAGCTCAATACCTGATCGAGTGTTTCATTTTCCAGCATCCTTAACTTCCCACCAGTGCCTTCCCATTGTTCCCAGCCCCGCCTCGGAGGGGCACAGGGCAGCTGGGTCCTCACAGCCTGCTTTGAGTTTCGGGTTGCTCCCAAGGCTGCCAAAGAGCTGGAGAGAAGGGAGGGAGCTGCCTGAGAGCTCTTGCCAGAGCCTTCCTCCCCCTTTTCCCGGCCCCATCTCCACCCAGCTCGCCCATATTGTCCTCTCCTGCTCCTGCCTTTCAGGGTCTGTCAGACACTGGTGACCGTTGTCATGTTACTTTCTGGGGCTGGATTCCAAACAGCATTTCAAGAAAGAGTATTATGTTTCTCCTTCCCCTGAGTGAACCAGTTCCAGTTCAACACAGTTTTTATCTTCACTGCCTTTCAATTCCTGCTTTAAAAAATGAAAAGGGGAAGGAAAATAAAAAAAAAAAAAGAAAAAATCTTCAGCGACTTGAATGTAATGTTCCTTCGACATGAAGGCTGATCGCTTGGGATCAGTGGGGAATAGACTTTTCCAAGCTGATTGAATTATGAGGTTTTTTTTTCCTCCCCAGCAAAGCTGCTTGAAGCTGGTGAGAGGGCTGCTCTGGTCAGCGTAGCCCTTGACAGCTTTGAACGTAATCACTTCGTTATCGGGGTTTATTACGGTGACGCGGTCGCCGGGGATTGAATGGATCCGCGACCTTTTGTTGCTGGGAGATGTTTTTGGAACGGTGCTTTCCTTCCCCTCTGCAGTAGGCAAGTGGGGATGTATTTGCCCTTGCCTCTCTCCTGAGTTTAGCTGGGTTCGTGCTTAATCCCTCTTTGCAGAGAGAAAGGCTCATGTGCAGAAAGATGAGGTTTTCTTTTATTCTTTTTTTGTTTCGTAAGCCTGGGGAGTGAGCTGGGCCAGGGGAGGTTCACTGTAGGGTGAACTGTTGGCTGTGGGTCAGTCTGTGCCTCAGATGGTACCACTGGTGTCCAGAAGGATTTACCCACAGCTCCAGTCTGAGCTGGCTTAAGTGGCAGCAGCAGGGAACTGCCACGAGCCTTTTGCCCAAGGCTTTATCCAGGGTCCTGCTTTTGTTGGAGCCGATGCTCTCGCAGGGTCTTCATGAGCTCCCAGAGCTGGTGGGTGCTGCTTTGGGGGCTCAGGGTGGCTTTGTTGGCTTGTGAAAGTGGGCACTGGGAATCTCCATTCCTGACTCTTTGTGCAGTGGAGTCAGGAGTGGGGAATCAGTGGAAATCTGGAGTCAAAGCTCCAGGGTCTTGTTCTTGTTCTCTCACTGGTTTCCTGTAACAATGCCTGGCAAAATCACTCAGTTTACAAAGCAAAGTGAGCTCTGCAGGCACGGATGGAGAGTTCAGGTGCAGCTCTACAGCCTCTCTGTATGAGCAGAGCCCTGATTCACCCCCAGTGATACCCAAGTGCCTGTGAAAACTGGGGTCCACTTGAATTTTGCGTGTACAGCAAGGCCTGTGTGCTCAGTGCTGGGAGTGGGCACTGCAGAATCAAGGCTCCTCCAGATCATGGCTGTGTCACCTCAGTTCTCTTGTGGTTTTCATTTCCCTGGGAAGGAACGACTCTGTCCCTCATCTTTGGGGTGAGGTTTGCTCAGAGATTCCAGCAGAGCTGTGGGAGATCCCACATGCTGTCTGACTGCTGCAGAGCCCTTCTGGGGGAAATGTCCCCCCAGGAAGGGCTGGGGCTGCTCAGACACAGAATTCAGGAGTGGTGTGGCCTGAGCCCTGCTGGAATCTGTCACTGCTCTGCAGACACCTTGCTGCTTGCAGCCAAGTTTCTCTTCTGTAGTTCTGCAGTGTCCTTGGATCCTGAACTGTGAGGGTTTGTGCTTTTTTACCTCTGGCTGCTCACAAATGTCCACGCGAAAATATTTCAGGTTGCTGAGACGGGGCTGCTCTTACTTGCTTACTTGCTTGCTGTGCAGATGTTGGGCCAGGTGTTGTCCCTCCTCCTCCTGACCTGTGGAGCGTGCCAGCACCTCCCTGCCCCGTGCCCTTGGGGATGCTCCCTGTTGCCAGCTGTTTGAGGTGCTCTGGAGCTGCTGCTCTCTGCCTGGTGAGGATGGGGTGGGCAGTGAGCTGATAACTCCTGGCTTTGGAGGGGCTCCTGAGTCCTGGAGAGGTCCCATTTTGGCCAGTAGCACCCGAGCTGCTCCGTGCTGCTCCCCAGTGAGCCTTGCAAACAGCAAACAGCTTTGTCTGTCACAGCTGCAGAGCCCTGTGAGGAGCTGCCACTCTGCTCTGACAATGTCCTCTCCCATCAGATGGCCCTGGGCTCTGTCACATTCCTGTAATCCCTTGGCCAGCTTCCACTTGGCCGCCACTCGCTGACCCCATTTCCTGCCCTCATTCACCCCGGGGGCTGCCCAGGCCCTGCAGCCCCCTGGGCACGGGGTGCTGGTGCCCCTCCTGTGAAGGGAAACCCACCCTGGAGATGAGAAACCCCTGGGATTCTGGCTTTTGGAGAGCAGCACCCTCCCAGCTTCGCAGGGAGCAGATCCCGGTGCAGCAGAGCCTGGGCTGAGCTGGGATTTGCCTCCTCTCCCAGTGCAGCTCTGGAGGAGCTGTGGCCTCTGCAATCAAAGGACCATTAAAATACTTCCCTTGTTTCCGGGCTAATTGATCTCAGTCAGTGATTTAAATCTTTCTGTGGCAGGAGCATTCTATTTAAAGGAAACTGCCATTTAAATTAAAAACCCAAAGCACCACACTACTTTCTGCCTGCTGTTCCTCCTTGGGAAGCTGAAGAGGACAATAATTGAAAGGTGTGACAGAAGAGTTCCTTCTCTTTTTCTTTGGTTGCACACGAACCCTTTCTTTGTTTCTTCTACGTGGTCAAAGGCAGCCATGGACCTGGAAATTACGAATTCCATGATTATTTTTGGTGGTGTCATTAAATGGAAAGTATTATCCTTTTCTTAAGGATTCTACTGTCTGTGTGAGTACCACGAACTGGCATCGCTGCAGGGAGTGAGGGGAGGCCAAATGTGCCCCTTGGAGCTGAGAGGAAACCAGGCAACAGAGACAGATGAGTCTGGGGAGAGGAACAGTCCCCACATTTGGACCTGGGCATGGCACCAAGCCTTGCTGTTTGCTGTTCACGCACCCATCCTGAGCCATAAAACCTCTGTGCAAAGCACCCTAAAAACATCTCCTTGTGTGTGTGTGCACAGAGCCAGCCTCTGTTCCTGCCCAGGAGCAGGAGCACAGCTGCTTTTGGCCCGAGGGCAGTGGTCAGGTCCCCCTGCCCTCCTCTGCCACCCGAAGGAAACAACGGGGCCCGCTCCAAGTGCTCCTCAGTTGCACATAAAAAGCCATTTACTGCATGGAAATGTGGCCATTTTTCTGACTGGAATCAGCATGCTCGCTGTTTTCAAGTGGGTTTTTCTCATTGATTAAACCTTTGTGCTTTACAATAGCACTTTGCTAATTGGCACTTTGCATACACAGAAGGCTGGTGCGTGGCTCTCTCCACCCCAGCAAAGATTTAAGAGCAGGGAACGTTACTTATTACTTACATTTCCTTCCTTTTGTAAATCACGGTATAGAACCCTTTACTAGCACACTCTGAAGTATTACCATAAATAATTAAATCTAAATTGCAATTGACAAAATAAAAGAATAAAGCCCCTTTTATGATGCATTACCCTGGCTTTCTTCTCTTTTAATTGCCCTTGCTCCATCATTAATTTGCAGGACACAGTAATTCATGGGAGGTGCATGTGATGGGGAGGGGGCTCTCATGCTCTGTGAGCATCCCTGGGGCTGGCTCAGAGACAGCAGCCAGGTTTGCACCATGTGGGACTCATGGAGATGATGGAAAACAGGTGATGGGATGGGAGTGGAGCTCCTCTAGGTCCACGTTCAGGCTGTGTTTCAGGGAGCTGGTGCCTCGTTGAAGGTGTGTGGCACGGAAGGTGTGTGCTCTGTGCTGCCAGGGGCAGGAGCTGGTGGTTGGCAGCACTGCTTGGCTCACTGAGATCCAGATCCCAGCCACTCACAGGTGTATCTGCTCCCTCCCGTGCTCTCACCCCTCCAGGATTAGCCCCTGCTGCACAGCTCACACCTGAAAGGTGGCTGCAATCAGCTGGGGGTTGGTTTCTTTCTCCAGGCAGCACTGACAGAACCAGAGGACACAGCCTTGAGCTGCACCAAGGGAAATACAGGCTGGATATCAGGGAAAAGTTTTTTACAGAAAGGGGGATAAAACAACGGAATGCTCTGCCCAGGACAGGTGGTGGAGTCACCATCCCTGGATGTGTTTGAGACAAGACTGGATGTGGCACTGGGTGCCATGATCTGGTTGAGGTGCCAGGGTTGGGTTGGACTCGATGATCTTGAAGGTCTCTTCCAACCTGGACATTCTGTGAATTCTGTGAATTTTAGCTCTGGAGGTCCAAATTTTGTTGGCCAAGACAGCAGTTGTCAGGTAAGATGGGAGTAAAAATCCCTCCATCTTAGGATTTGTTAGATGTGTAAAGTCAGCATCAGTGGGAAGAAAATCTCTCCATGGTGGGAGAAAGCTGCTCCAGGTTTAAGGGTTTGAGATGGATCCAGCACAAGGCAGCAGCTCTGCCCCAAGAGAGGGAAGGTGTCAAAGTGTGAGGCTGAGCTGTCCCACACTTTGGGTCATAGACCCTGATTGTTTGTGCCCCCTCCCAAAATGACAGGGAACCTGCAGGGGCTGAGGAGCCAGGGAGATGCTGCAGAAAGGCTTTTCCCCCTTGGTGGGCAGGCTGGAGGGGGAGCAGAATTTATGAATTTAAGGTGGGAGCATAGAGGAGGCTTTGTGGTCACTTGGAGGGTGGTGGGGTCTTCACTTGGAGCTGCACCTGCAGTGAGTGGAGCCTGAGAGAGGAGGCAGAAGCTGAATCCTGAGAAGGTAGAGATCCTGCTCCCCTGCCCAGATCCACCTGCTTCTCCTGCTCCTCGTGCAGCAGTTGCCTTTGGAGGCAGGGGACACCTCCCTGTCCTTGTTGCTGCTCTGCCCTTTCCTTCTCTGCCTTCTCTGTCTGCCAGCTGCCATCCAGGCTGCTCTTGCTGAGGGTTCTGGACTGCTTCTTGTCTCACTCAAGGACACTGAATTAAGCTTCTATGTCACCTTGTTTAAGTGCCTGATTAAATTAAACCCAGCCTGACTGGATCAAGTGATGTATCTCTTTTCCTTTTTTTCTTTTTTTNTTTTTTTTTTTTTTTTTTTAAGATAACTCAAATTGGAAAGTTTGTGTCTTCTGTAGGACCCGGAGAGGAGATAAATCATCTGTTGAAAGAGCTTCCTTGGGGGCAGGGGAGGGGGGCTGTCACTTCCCAGGTCTCAGCTGTGCCCCACGCTGTGAATGCTCATTAGATTAATCTTTGCTGAGGAGCACCTGGGGACAGCGACAGCCACGGCGTTTGGGACCCAGCCATGGGTGTCTCCTGGTGAAGGATCTTTTCCCAACCAGAGCCTCTTTCTGCTCAGCTTCATTAGATGGTTAAGTTAGGGGAAAAGAGCATCTGTTTGTTGTGTAAACAAGTGTGGCTTGTGTGAAAATGTCACCTGCAGAGGATTGGGATGGAGGAAATGTCTGTCTTCATACCTGGATGCCAAAACTGGGGCTGTTCCTCTGTGTTGGGCTTTGCCAGAAGCCGAGACTTCTTTCTTTATGACTTTTCCCCTTGGTTGTCCTTTCCACAGCAACAGTTCTTGCACTTGCTGCCAGGAAGGACAGGATCTTTCCAGTGTCTCTGCCAGGCCCTGGGTCACATCAGCTTTGCTTCTGCCTGGCAGGGTCTCTGTGCTCGTGTCTTTTCAAGACCAACTCGATAGGAATCTCCTGGGTCACTGAAGGGACTCTTGTGAGGGTATCCCCACCCTTTTTGTGGCCTGGCAAGCCCCACATTATTCTTAGAAGGCAAGCAGAGTGTTTTTCAAGGACACCCGACCAGAGGAATGTCGTTCCTCCGTGCGTGGGATGGAATCTGGGCTCGAGCTGGCCTGTGAGACACAGTCTCCCAAGAACAGTTTTATTTACTCTCTGCCACTCTTCCCCTCCAGTCAAGGATGTTCTCTTGCAACATAATTGGTCCCAGTTCCCACCTTAGAAAGCTGTGATGTTCTGTACGCTGCAGCTGCCTTTAAATTTTTGGGGATTGTTGAAGTTGATGAAAATAATCACGTTTTACACCATCTGCTGTGTGCAAGGAGGTAACCAGGGCGTGGGCTGCGGGCCAGGGAAGTCGGGAGCATCCTCACTCTGTGACTGCACCTTCCCAACCTTCAGTTTGCTTTTTGCAGCAAGGGCTTCTCTTGCCAGCTTGTTTGCTGGTGTGATCAGCCCCCAGTGCTGCTTTGGTTACACCACCCCTGGGTTCTCCTCCTGCAAACCCTGAGCAGCCCTGTGGGGTTTGGCAGCAGAGCCACCTGCCCTGTGCAGGGGACAGCCCAGAGCTGGGGGATGTGGCAGGGATCACACTCACCCAGAGCTGAGGAGCACCAGGGGACAGCAGTATAAATATATTTTGGGATGTCTGCTGCTTTGACTTTGAAAGGGGATATTGGGATGAATGATTTAAAGCGTTGACAGGAGGGACTCTGGGCTGACCTGTTTTTCACAGAATGGTGGAGCAGAGAGGCCCTGAGCGTGTCCCATCCTGGTGGTTGCAGACATGGAATGCTCCATGTGCGAGCGTGGCTGGAAACCAGCGCTGCTCGTTTCATCTGCAATGCACGGAGTCATTTCTGTTTCCTTTTGAGGCCGAGAGGAAAAGCAAAGCTTTAAAGAAGGAGGGGGGAAAAAAAATAAAAAATAAATAAATAGAAGGAGCTGCAACTGGTTTAGCATTCTACAAAGTTTCTCTGAGTCCTCCAAATCTTTAATTGACTCAGGAGCATAAAATTGAGAAGGGGAGAGAGTGAGAGAGCGTGCGAGTGGCGCGAGTGATTTGAATAATTTATTGTCCTTTGAAGTTGCAAGAGAAATTTCAGCTGCCTTGGGGAGTAATTTCTCCCCATTCTGAAAGGGTTTCTCCTCATTTTAAACTCATTCAGAGGATGATAGTTTTGCATTTTCTGCATAATTAATGAGCATAGCTCCCCCCACTCTCACGCAACCTCTAAAGAGTGGTGGGGTGATGAAACTCGGTGGTTTTTTTAATTAATAAAGTCAAATTAATTTGACTGTGTCCTCATCCTCCCTCACCTCTGTTGGAATCCATGGATTTATTCATAAATTAGTCTGAGCATGCTGCTAGGAGTGCCAACACTTACAAATCTTTAGCCTGGACTTTGATTTGTTTGGATGAATTTCTGAAAAGATGGTGTAAGGTGGTTTTTTTTCAGTTCAGCTCTTAAAGATCACCTCGAGACTGGCTCCAGTGATCTCCCAGGGAGCCAGGAAGATCCTCCAGCTCTCATTTTTCTTTGTCTGTCTGTTTGGGGAGGGTTTGCTCGATATTGAGGGGGTTTGTGGGGGTGGGTTTTTTCTGTATGAGTGCTATGATACACCCCTTTTCTTCTAAGATCTGCTAATTGTGATTATTTCCAGTAGCTGCCACTTGAGGCAATGGAAGGGAGAGGGATTTTCTTCCTGGTTCCTGAAGGGCTGCAGGACAGCCTCGTGGTGAGGAGCCATCCCTTGACAGGTGTCAAACGTGAACAGGAACAGTCCTACTCCAAAAAAGCTCCCCTTCCTCAATTACTGTCTTTGATAGAAGAATTTTAGGCATCACTGCTGCTTTTTTCCCTGTTTCCTTTTCTCTCCCATTCACATCTTGCACTGTTTTTCTGGCTCACTGAGTCTCTAGCTGTCCCAAAGCTGAATTCATCACATTCCCACTGCTGTCAGTTCTCAGCACTCTTGTTGAAGTCTCCTTTTTTTTTTTTTTTGATCCTTTTGTGTTGATGTTCCCACTACAAATCTGAATGACGAGGAGTGTGGTTCAGAGACAGAAATTGCAGTGACTCGTGTGGTAGGAGCCAAAGTTCATCACTGTTAGAGGTTGTGCTCATCCATTAGTCATGGCTTTATTAGGTCTGGGTTTCTCATTTTCCACATCTCCCATCTCGAGCTCCCTCAACATCCCAGTTTCAATAAGCAGTGCAGGCTCATAATGCACTGTTTAGACCCAGGTGTTTCAAGCTCAGAATCTCCTTTTGTTCCATGGAAAGTGTGGGCTGAAGTCTCTTCCCAGAGGTCAGATAGGAATGGTGTAATGATCTTTTGAAAACACCCCGAATTCCGTGCTCTAAGAATTGCACCTTACCCTGTTCCTGAGAGCCTCCTTCTCTTGCCTGAAGGAAAGAAGCAGTAAGTGGAAGTAATACAGCTTTTATTTACAGAGTAAGAGAGCAGAGCTTTATCAGACATATTTTATTTGCCTGCTGTGCCTTTCATCTTCTGAAGATCCCTGCATGCACGTGTGAGCTGGCAGGCCTTGGCTGGGGTCAGGGGCTCGTGTGTGCAGCACTGCAGCCCCTGCTGAGCTGCTGGTGCAGGGCAGGGCTTCCCTGTGTGTCTGCAGAGCTCTGGGTGGTGTCTCTGACCAGGGACTGGAGCTGATCTCCCCAATCGCATCCTTGGGGCTCCGGCTCGGCGCTTCCCCAGGAGGACCACGAGCTGCAGGAGCCTGTAGCAGTTTGTTTTCCCCCGTGCTGCTGGCTCTGCTGTCACTTTGCAGTGGCACAGGACCACAGCTGGGCTGCATTGAGATGGCATTGCCCCCTGGGAGCTGCATCTGGGCTCGTTAAGCTTTTGCTTCTTGCAGGCTTGTCCCGTAGGAAATGGTTTTTCATGTTCTGGTATCTCCTGTGGACTCTGATTCTTTAGTGACTCAAAGAGAGCAGTGGAAGTCGAGCAAAGATCCTTTTTAGCTGGGTCTTTTCTAGGTAGGTGGTGAATCAGGCTGCTCCAGGATGCCAATATCAATGACATGGCTGGAGGAGAAGCTGTCTCAGCGATATGGCAAGGGCAGGAAGAGCTCCCTGCCTCAAGCTCCTGCTGGCAAACAACCTGGGATTGCTGTCATTGATGGACAAGGGGCCCTCATTAAGTTCCCAGGACAGCTCCTTGGGTCTCTGGCTCTGCTCTGGGTTGTTATGCCTCGTTATGGGACCTGTGGACAGATTTGGAGTGAGCTGCTGTTACAGCTGATGCAAAGCACCCGAGTACCCCCAGGGTCCTGGCTGGCCACGTTGCAGTGCTCCTGTGCTTGCTGGAGCTTCCTGGCTGATCCCAGGCTGCCATCCTCCATCCCAGCAGTGCTCATCTCCTTCAGCCCCTGCTGCTCACAAGCAGAAACCTTCTCCTTGTAGTGCCAGAAGGTGGAGGAGGATTCTGGCCAGAGGTCCACCTGCATTCCCACCAAGCTGCTCCTTGGCCCTTGGGTTGGTCGGTACCAGGAGGGGGTGGAAGCAGAGAGAAGCAGCTGATTCACCTGCTGTGCTCCCCATCAGGATGAGGAAGGGAAGGGAGCTGGGGAAGCTGAGGTGTGGGAGGAGGATCTTTGTGGAACAGCCACACATCTCCCTGTGCTGTGCCACGGAGCAGTTTGCATCCTGTGTGTGCATCCCCACACGTGCCCTGTCCCTTGGCATAAATCACAGCTGGAAGAATGTTTTCCTGGGCTGTATCAAGGTGAAGTCAGTGGAGCTGGGACTCATCCTTTTTGCTGTGGAGAGAGGTGGATCCTGTCCATGCTTGGGGATGTGTGCTGGTAGCCTGGAGGAGTCCTGTCAAAACGGGACAGCTTCATCCCAGCTGCTGCTCCCATGTGATAAGGAATGGCCCCATCCCCAAAAACCAGAGTTTAAATAGACCAGGAGGAAGGATTATGCTTCCAGCAGGCAGGATAACGTGGTTTTTCTCACCTTGGATGTCAGAACTAGGAACAGATTTTTGGTAACCTCAGTCTCCTCCTGCCTCAGTGCTGCAGGCTCATCCCTCACTTCCAGAGGGTCTGGATCCCAGTGCAGTGCAAAGAGAAGCTGGAGGGCTGTATGGATGTGCCAGATCCCCAAATTACCACCCTCGTGGTGAGAACAGCTTGGCATGTGCTGGCTGGGAAGGGTCTGCTGCCTCATCCTGGCCGAGGGGAGAGGGGGGAGCTGGCACAGGTGTTGGGGTTGTTGGACATCCAGTGCAGTAAAGGTGTATTGAACAAATTCTTCATCTTCCTCACCCATTTTCTGCGTGTTAACTCTGGTGCTGGTGCCACCCTTCAGTGCTGTCCTTCCTCTTCTAGAGCTTTGCAGGAAAGGAGAGGGGTTAATCCTCCAAGTGACATTCCCCATGCTCTCAGGGGAACAGTTCCTGTGGCAGCCCAGCCTTTCTGAGTCAGGCGAGGGCTTTGGTGGCTCAGCAGCAGGGGAATAGCCAGGTGGAAGTATTTCACTTCTAAAAAAACATCCTCGATCTTTTTTTACCCTCCTTTACCCAACCTTGCCAGTCCCATCTCCCTGAAGGGAGCCAAGAGCTGCTGACAGTGAGAGGAAGTCTCCATCTGAAGCCTATAATTATCCTGTCTGCCTTCCCAGAAAAGGCCAGTTGGGGAGGGAGTGTGCTCCTGTTCCCCAGACCAGCCCTGCCTTCTCCTGCCTCCCCAATTACTGCTTAATGGACTTTTTATGATGATAAGACGACTGGGTTGGGGAGAAGTTATTGACAGGGAAATGGAATATAATTCACTCCCCGTTTGTTTGTTCTGTCAGAAAACCTTCATTTTAATTTTGTTTCTGAGGCACTGAGAAACAGCCCTCGGAAGGAAAAAGTGGAAAATCTGCCAGTAAAATCCTGGATTTCACGAGGTCCAGAGCCTCTGCAGGACCTCTCCAAGGGGTGTCCTCAATCTTGTGCAGTGTCTGCATAGAGGCTCCTCCCAAATCCTTCTCCCAGTTTGCAGCTTTTCTCACTTGTCCTGAAGAAAAATGTAAATTCTGGAGCTCTCTTCCTTGCTCCTACCCCTCTCTCCAGCTCCCCCACTCCCTAATGCTGCTGCTTTGGAATACAGACCCATTCCAAACAGCGCATCCTTGCTCCCCACTCTCCATCTGTCTCAAATTTGGCTGCTCTCTCCTGTTTTCATCTGCTCTGTGGTTTGTCTCCTCCATCTAATCTTCACTTCCTTGCTCTGGCTCTGAACACCTCCCTCCTCTCCAGCTTGCTCCAGTTCTGTTGCGCAGAATCGTGGAATATCCTGATTTGAAAGGGGCCCACAAGGATCATCAGAGTCCAGCTCCTGGCCAGGCACACACCAGCCCCAAGAATCCCACTGGGCCATTTTCCCTGCTGCTGTCTTCTCATTCCCACTGATTCTCCCATCCTTGCTGCCCTCTGCTCCCCATTTTATCTCCCTGTTCGCTGGGGTGATGGAGCTGCTCCTCTGGCTGTCCCTGTCCCTTGCTGCTCCTCTCTCCTGTCCCCATCCCGCAGTGCAGGGCCTGGATCTCCATGTGCAGGCAGGCCAGAGCAGCACCTGTGTGTAAAACTGCTCCTAAAGCAGCAGACAAACCCCAGGAGCGTGGCTGGACCCCAACCCCACGTTCCTGGGCAGGAGTTGGAAGCACAACTGCCCAGGGCTGTGGCTGGGCAGTGCCTTGGGCTCCTTCTCTTGACTGGGAGCCCATCAGCAGTTGTGGGAAAGGGAGGTGGAGTTCCACTAGACCAGCAGAAAGCTCCAGCCCAGAAACCAAAGGGAAGAGGGAGGAGGAAGAGGAGGAGAAGAGGGGGTTTAATCCTGGGCACGGCAGTGGGAAGGCCATCGGATTCCTTCCAGGTCGCCCTGGAAATCAGCAGGATGTGAGAAAGGGGGAGATGTCTCATTCCAGCTGACATGGCTCAGTTATTGGGACATTCCAAAAGCTTTTGTCTAGCTTTCAATTTTTATCTTCTTCCTCCAAGGAGCACCTGTTGGGGAAGGTGTCTCAGCTCTCCCTGGTGATGTTTTTGTGGTTGTTTTGTTTGTGTCTCAGCCTTCTGAGGCTGCAGCTGTGTTCAGGGCCTCCCGGGGTGCTGAGTGTCGAGCAGGTCTGTTCCCAGACCGTCCCTGGCTCCAAACTGCGTGTGGTGTCTAGACCAGGACAGACAGGCCAGGTGTGAGAGATGAGGGGCTGTCACCTCCCCTCCACGTGTGGCAGCCCGAGGTGTGGGAAGGGCGAGCGCCCAAGGTCAGCTGAGTTTGCACCAGAGCCAGAGATCTGAATCCCAATTACAGGAATGATCTGGAGCCTGCAAAAGCACACTGGGCTCTGCAACTTAAAAGCAGAATAACATTGCCCGTCAGTGGCTGCGTGGTCTCATCTTTTACCTTTGTTCCCAAAGGTGGAGGTGCACGTGTGTGCACAAAAAGGTGATTTTCCTTCTGCTGGATGTTTTTGAGCCGGGATAAAGGCTGTCACTGCCTCTCCTGTGGCGTGGACACGCTCCCAGTGGGCAGCTCGGTGTGGGAACGTCGGGCTCAGCCCCACGGCGGGGGTTTGCTGAAGGTCGGAGGGGAACGATGAGCACGAACTCCTAAAGGCTGGGAAATGGCCTTCCTGCTGTGCCCTTGCTGCAGCTTCAGTCCCTCTGGGGGCCAGTGGGGATCCTGCTCCTTCCCCGGGCTGGGATAATGAGGGTTACTCAGCAGTCAGGGGAGGAGCTGGAGTTTTGTGTGGGTCCCACAGCGGGATGGGCGCGTGGGCTTCCACAGAGCTGCCAGCGGGCACCAGGGCCCCGAAAATGGGGGGGAAAAGAACCTTCTGAAATAACGTGTTTTGTGGCTGCCTTTCTTTTGCCTCTGTGGATTGCTGCCGCTGTGGGCGAGGGGCCCTATTCAGGCAGGCTCCTGCTGCTCTGTGCTGGGGCCAGATGGAAAAGAAGTGGGTTTGTCTTTCTCGGCAGCCCATTGTTGAGGCGCTTTCCTGGGGGTGGCAGGAGCAGGGGGCAGAAGGTGACGGGGGTGTGAGGCACCCGGGTGAGTTTTGTCACCTGCACTCAGCACCAGGTCCCTGCTGTGGGGCTGGAGAGGAGGGGACAGAGCTGGAATGGGGGGGTCAGGAGGATGCAGAGGCACCTCTGCAGTCCCCTGGGGGACAGAGGGACAGTGTCACACACACTGGGGCAAATACGCACTGATGGGGTCAGGGACCATCCTCCAGCCTTTTCCTTGACACCTGTGGGGTCAGACTGTGGGGAGGGAGTGGAAGGGGACATGTCCCCATCCATGTGGGAGCAGCTTTCTGCCTCGCACCGCCCCAAAGCTGGCAGGTGGAGCTCGGGAGGGAGCAGCAGTTTTGGGGTGCTGTGCAGAAAGCTGCTCCCATCCCATGGTTTGTCAGGGAGCCTCAATTCCTCCCCAGGCTCCTGTTCCCTCCATAACCCACCCGTGGTGTCACAGGAGAGCAGCCAGCTCCGTCCAGGAGTGGGGAGGGCAGGACAGGGAGGTGCTGCACGTCCATAACTGCCTTTTTCTTCTTCTCCCCCCGGCTCCCATCAGCTGTCAGCTCAGACATGCAAAGCTCATTTGTCCTCCTGCCTCTCTCCCACCCCTCAAACCACCTCTGGGTTCTCCATCCCTCTCTCTGTCTCTGGCTTTTGATGTTTCAGACAGGCATATGGTGGCTGGCCCGTCTCCCTCGCTGCTGGTCCATCACTGCCTATTCACCCTGGCAGCCCTTCCCCAGGGATGGTTGGGTTTAAAGGCCGAGGTGTCCCCTCCTTCTCCCCACTCCCACATCTCTGCAGCCTCCCTGCTGTACAGCCCCTCAGCCTGTTGTGTCACCTGTGCATCGTTTGCAGGGAGATCTTGGGGTGGGTTTTACATCCCTGTGTTCAAAGAACTTTCCCTGCTTTGGTGGAAGGGGGAAGGAGAGGAGTGGAGAGGAGGCAGCAGCATCTTTGTCTTTGGTGAGGAACTGGAAGGGGGAAGGAGAGGAGGCAGCAGCATCTTTGTCTTTGGTGAGGAACTGGAAGGGGGAAGGAGAGGAGGCAGCAGCATCTTTGTCTTTGGTGAGGAACTGGAAGGGGGAAGGAGAGGAGGCAGCAGCATCTTTGTCTTTGGTGAGGAACTGCCTGGATGTGCAGCCCTCACCCGTGGGCTGGGGGATGAGTAGGAGACCCCCCCACACCCTTCTCACCTGGCAGCTTCTCCCCAAAGTCTGCTCTAGAATCCCAAAACCTCTGTTGCCTGCAGTCCGTGGCAGCTCTCCAGCGTCGCTTGTTGCTTTTGGGAAGGGCGTGGTTGGGTGGGCACAAGTGAAAGCTTTGGTTTGGCTTGATGGCTTTCCATTAGGCTCTAGGGCAGGATCACAGGTACACAGCAGCCATCCGGTCTTTTCAACCTTCCCTCGGGAGACCCAGACCCCGCAGGAAGCCTCTTGTAGTAGGAAAATTCTTTCAAGCTCCAGGTTTTTCCATTCCTATTTTGATACTGCAACCAAAAAAAAAAAAAAATTAAGTTTTTCTACTTTGCAAGCGGAGAAAGAGGGGAAAATGATCCCTGTGACTGCTGGGCTGATGGAACTCAGACCCAGCCTTTCCAAACCTGACTTGTTCTCAGCAACCCGTGAGGGAAGGTTGGTGAAGTGATACAAAATCCCCTCAACTGTCAGGATGTTGTCTGGAAAACGTGTTTGGTTTTGTGGGGTTTTTTTGGTTTGTTTTTGTTTTGTTTTGGGTTGTTTGGTTTTTTGGTTTTNTTTGTTTGTTTGTTTGTTTGTTTGTTGTTGGGTTTATTTATTTATTTATTTATTTAAAGCCGTGGTCCTGCAATCCTGGCAAAAGAGTGGAAACACCTCAGGCCCTCCGAGGGGGCTGATAAGGTTTCACGTGGCACCTTGTCCCTGCCTGGGGAGGGAGGTTTGCAGGGCTGGGGGCTGAGCTCCCACCGTGTGTTTCCCTTCAAGCTGGGCCCGGCAGGGCAGAGCTGGGGCAGTCCCACGCAGCACGGAGGGATTGGCTCCAGCTTTGGATCCCCCAGCACCTTGGATCAGCAGCACCGTGCCTGTGGTGGCCCTGGCTCTCTCCTCCCCAGAGGGAAAGGGGCTGCTCAGTGCTCGGCGTGGGCTGGAGACAAGAGCTGCAGTGACTGGGGCTGCAGAGGTGGAGAGCACGAGGTGGGAGGAATCAAATCTGCAGCTCAGAGGCTTGGGCAATTTTCAAATCGACTCTTTAGCTCTGATTCTCACCCGTTTTCTGAGTGAGTAGTGAAATCCAATAGGCTGGGTGGTGGGGATTTTGTTTGGCTCCTCGTGAGTCCCTCGTAGGCAGCTGGGAGTTGCAGGAGATCAGGAAAAGCCCAGTGCACAGAGAGCTCAGCCCCTCCATCACCCCATATTCAGGCTGAACAAGACCCCAGAAAGGGATGCTGAGCAGTGGCTCCAAATTCAGTGGTTTTTGGAGCACCATCCCTTCCTTCAGGACGGAAATAGAACCTTGTTTTTCTCCTCGGCTGAGCTCTCATCATGCAGCCTGCACCCATTTAAATGTATACGTGACATTAAGGTTTATTAGGGGCTTTTATTTTAGGAAATGAACTTGCATCAATAAAGTGTTCTTAAAAGCCCTGGATGTTTTTAGCTGTACCTTCAGAATTGACTTCTGCAAACTCTTCAGAGATATCGAGCGGAGGTGAAGGGAGGAAGGAAGTCAGGGGCAGAGTGAGCATTTATATTTTAGCCTGGAGCAAAGTTTGGGTTTTACCTTTCTCAGATGGAAGACAGATCCCCCCAGTGCCAGCTCCTTCAGTGGGACTTGCTTGATAACCTTTAGCTGTAACATTGCAAAGAAGACTCTGACCTCTAAATATAGATTTGGATATTTATAAATGCGGTGCTTTGTACACACAGCATTCGAGGGGGACATAAACAGCTCCAGCAAATTGTATTTACCTCCAGCATGGAAACAAATGCTTGATTGCATCACATGAGCTTGCTCAGTGCATTTTATTTATATACTGCTGGCCACGCCAGGCAGGGAAGGGGAGAAGGCTTCCTTTTGTCTTTTGACCCCTAAAAGACCCTGGAGACTTCTCCTCAGCTGCCTTTTGCCCTCCTGTGGAGCCCTGTGGGAGGCTGTTTGCATCTTATTTTATAGACTCTTGAGTATGAAGGGATAAATACACACATTTCAGAGTCACGTGCTCTGCTTTTCTCAAGAAAACAGACGGCAACTTTATGATCTGAGTGATTTTATTTGAACACAGCTGTGGCCTTGTGATTTAAATATTTCAATAAATTTTAAACTAACTAGATGAGAGGAAACTGTGCAAGGAAAGCAGGTTAGAGCACGGAAGGAGGATTCCCAGAGGGTGGGGGCAACGTGGGCTCTGCAACCACCGCTCCTGGCCTTGGCTTCCTCTCAGGAGCAGCCCCCTGACACCTCCCTCGCTCAGAAAGCCCATCCCAGCCTCCTGCCATCCTTGCAGAGGTGCTCTGAAGGCAGTGGCACGTCGGTGGAAATCAGTGGAGGGGCTGAGGGAGAGCTGCTCTGGGCTCAGGTGTTGTTCTTTGGGCCTGGGCTGGCTCCAAGGCAGCCCCAGCCCCTCTGTGTGTGTTTGTGTGTTTGTGTGTTTGTGTTCAGGCATCTCTGCACCCTGGGGCTGCTGTCTCTCAGAGGGGTTTCAGGGAGATTGTGGCTTCCTCCTGGAGCAGCATGAATTCCGTGTTTTTCCTGGGGGTCTCGTGCTGAGCAGAGGGGAAGGGGAGCTGCAGGGGCAGGGTTTGGCAGCTGGGTTGTTCTGAGCTGAGCACAGCTCTGCTCTGTGGGCTGTGTCCCATCAAATTCCCTGTTCCTGTGCCTGCCTATGTAAATGTGCCCTTGAGGGCCACAGGAAGGACTTGCAGGTGAAAGCAGAGGTGCCACAAGGCAAGGGGGTTTCACATCCTAAAGCCACTGGGCATCAGCCTCTTTCACACCATTGTCCTCAAGACCTCTGTGAGCCAAGTCCTGCTCCATCTATTTCATGGTTCTTCTGCCCCCTTCTCCCCTTCCTTGGCTTTATTCCTATAAATCTCCCCATTCCTTGGTGTTTTGGTCACCTCCAAGGAGCTGGGAAGTGCAATTCACTGTTCCTAAGTGTTGTTTTCAGCTCTACCAGCTTTTGGTGATGCTCATTAGATGGGTTTTGCAAGGGCAATTTCCCCTGTACAAAACAATTTAAAAGTCCACTTTTCAGGAGTAAAAGAGGCTTTGCACCATTGAAATCTCTCTGTAGGATCAGGCCCCTAATCATTTTCTGCAGGAGCTGCTTCACATGTAAAATGGAGGTAAAGGCTGTTCTGAAAAAGGCCAAAAGGTTTAATTTCAGCTGGGATCATTAAGAATAGCAGCAACAACACTACCATTAATTACAAACCACCTTTATTAGAGTTTGTCTTTGTGAATGCCACTGATGATATTTTCCTTTTTGTCCTCAAGGTCCCCCTGTGTTCATTAAAAAGCCTGTGGACCAAATTGGTGTGTCAGGAGGGGTGGCCTCCTTCGTGTGCCAAGCCACTGGAGACCCAAAGCCAAGGGTCACCTGGAACAAGAAAGGGAAGAAAGTGAACTCTCAGAGGTTCGAGGTAAGAGATGTCCTTGAAATCTGGTGTCTGTGTGAAGAGAGAGACTGACACAAAGCAGCCCCTGCTCTTCTCAGACCTGATAATAAAGGGAAATTTGGAAGGGGAGGAGTTTTAACAGCAGGAGGAGTGAAATGCAAGCTCTTGGCTGTGTCAACAGCTGGGTTTGTTCCAAAGCAAGAGAGAACTTGGCTCAATTATGTTATTGAAGTTTTTTATTTTGTTTTGTTGGGTTTTTTTCCCTTCCTGGGATGTAATATAACTTCCTGCTTTCCTAAGAAACCCTAGCTAAGCTGTGGTACTTCAGCTCTGTAAGTGTACCTTTCATACCCATCCATGGCTCAGCATTTTGATCCTGGGACAGTCTGGAATAAACATTGCAGTTGTTGGCAACCAGGCCCAAGCAATTGGCATTGTTTAGATAGAAATGAGAGCAGAGGAACAAGGACTGGGAGGTCATCCTGTGGAATCTGCTGTGGGACTCAGCCCTGCCAGGCAGCTGTGTGCTGAGAGGAGCTTTGTGGTGTCAGCTGCCCCTGCAGATGGAGGAACGAGGCAGGGGCTCATTTTTATTTTGTTTTTTCTTCAGTCTCTTTCGTCCCCCTTCATCCCAGCTGTGCTGTGAACACCCACCCCACTCCCCATCGCTGTGGCTCGTTCTCTCAGAGCCTTTGAGGTGCACACTGGGGGTTTGGTGGGTCAGTGGGTGCTGGCAGGGTTTGGCTGTGACAGCTCTGTCACCTGGAGGTCAGTGCAGAGCCAGGTTGACCCTGCTGGTGCCGTGTGGGGGCTGAGGGGCAGCTGCTGGAGGGTTTGCAGTGGGTGTGTGCTTGTGTCTGGTGTCTCTTCCGAGGCAGGACCCCAAGGACACTGATTCTGTGTGTGTGTGTGTCTCTTTGCCTCTATCCCCAGACCATTGAGTTTGATGAAAGTGCAGGTGCTGTTTTGAGGATCCAGCCCCTCCGGACCCCCCGGGACGAGAACATTTACGAGTGTGTTGCCCAGAACCCTCATGGGGAGGTCACTGTCCACGCCAAGCTCACCGTCCTCCGAGGTAAAGAACCTGGGGCACAGGGAGAGGGGCCCCTCAGCTGGGTGGGAAGGCTGTTAAAAATTCGTGGCTAAGGCACAAAGCCCTCCTGGGTTGGGTTTGGTTTGATTCAGTTTGGTTCCATTTTGGTTCGGCTTGGTTTGGTTTGGCTTGGCTTGGCTTGGTTTGGTTTGGTTTGGCTTGGCTTGGCTTGGCTTGGTTTGGTTTGGTTTGGTTTATTCTGACCCATCAGATCTGTTTGCTGTCCTTACCCCAGAGAGACATAAAAGTGCTGTGCAAGAAACAGAGCTAAAACTGGGCCACTCCAGGAGGTTTGACTGATGATGTGCTGGGGTTCCTTCCAGCCTGGATTGTTCTGTGACTCTTATGATCTTCCTCCCCTCCAAAAATTCCTTCCCCAGGTTTCAGAGCAGCACCAGGAGCTCCCCGTTCTACACACAGGAACGTGGCTCCAGGGAAACCTGCACTGAGGAGTCACTTAATGGGCTGGGGTTGAGGTGATTATGGATCTGCCTGGGCTTTCACACAGTTGGTAGCAATGCAAACGTTTTTCCTTGTGCAGGATACCTCTCGTGCCTTTCTGGGCTTCTCCCCTCTTCCCAGAGGTCCTTTGCTCTGTGCACTCTCCAAGAAAACAATTCCCTTCTCCATTTTGTTCTGGTTCTTTTTCCCAGTTGTCCCCGTTACAGAGGATGTTTACATGGATGCCTCCCTCATGTCATCTGTTTGAAATATGCTCCCTGAACTGCATGTGGGGGAGGGAACAATATGCTGTTGCTCTGGATGCCTCTGGATGTTTGCTGTTATTACCCTGGAGATCCCCAAAATCTCTGTGTGAAGCACTGAGCGAGGCTGGGTGCTAAAGCTGACCCATTTTAGGGTTTGGAACACCCATCAGGGATGTTCTCTGTTCAAACCACGGGGCAGTGCAGGTGTTCCTGGCAGGAAAGTGAGGGGTGGATAACTGCCTGAGAGCTCCCAAGGGGAATTCAGCGTGGCTGGGGATGAAGCCATGGATGTTTGAGTAGCACAGGCAATAAAAGCCCTTCTCTCTGCAGTGAACACGACTAACAACAATTTTAGGAGCTCCAGGCAGGAACCCCACAGGGCCAGGGGGTAGCTCTGCCTATGGGCCAGTTGTTTGTCCTTCAGCAATTCCAGCATTCCCTGCAGGAGCAGATTAAACCCTTTTGTTTGAACAGGCACCGGGCACATCCTTCATAGTGCACAGCAAAATTGCTGTGTGACTCCCCAGTGTGCAGCAGGGAATTAACACCAGACATGAAGGGCACAAGGCAAAGCCCTCCACCTCAGTTTTTAGCTGGGAATATCCCTGCTGTGGGCTCTGTGCTGTCAGGATTTTGGCTGCCTGGGAGCGTGGGGGCCCGTGGTCCAGTCATGCCTGACAGATTTGTGTAGGTGACTTAGATGTGTGTGCAGCTCCTGTGCCTGGCATGGCATTTAACCTTCTGTTGGAGGAACGTGGTGGGATGGAGCTGTCAGGAGCTTGGAACAGCACAGTGTGACAGGAGTGTGTCTAACTGTGGTTATCCCAGAGGGTGGGAGCCTTATTCTTCACACTTATTCCCATGAATTCCTTTGGAGCTGTGACAGTCTGGGAGAAGGGCCCCTGCAGTCATATTCAAAGTTTGTACCCTTTGAATTTAGCTACAAGCAGTGGCAAGGGAGGGTTGTCCTCCAGCTGCCTTCAGTGGTTTTAATGCAGAGTGCAGCAGCAGTGAGCTGCAGTGGGTGGGATCATTGTATCTCCCAACCATCAAGGCTGGAAAGACCTCCAAGGTCACCAAGTCCAGCCTTCGACCCATCCCCACCTTGTCCCCAGCCCAGAGCGTTGAGTGCCACATCCAGCTGTTCCTTGGACACTTTCAGGGGTGGGGACTCCAAACCTCCCTGGGCAGCCCCTTCCAAGGCCTGAGCAGCCTTTCCATGGGGAAATTCCCCCTGGTGTCCCACCTGAGCCTCCCCTGGCACAGCTTGAGGCCGTTTCCTGCTCTTCTCTCTGGCTGCCTGGGAGCAGAGCCCGACCCCCACCTGGGCAGAACCTCCTGTCAGGGAGTTGTAGAGGCTGAAATTGGAATGAGCTGAGCTCAGGGACTGTCCTGAGGGACCAGGGCTCTTTGTGTGTGTCTTTGTGCAGCTCTTCCTTCTGGGATCAGCACCATCCACATCAGCCAGAGACAGCTGACAGCACAGGGGCTGCATCTGCCCACTGCCTGACTGATCCCACCCTTTGCTGGTCCCACCAGAACATTCCAGCCCTGGCTGTGCTCTCACAGCTCCCCTGCTCTGTTTGCCTGATGGGATCTGGTTTGGAGCCTCCTGGAGCACTGAGGGTACATGGAACTTGAGGGAGCAGGAATTACCTGCAGGGTGGGCCAAGATGATGTTGGAGAGCATCAAGGAAGCAGATTTTGTAGCATATCCTCCCCTTCCCTGCTCAGCTGGGGTTACTCCATCCTTCATCATTCCTTTCCTCTCACACAGCAGAGTTTGTCTCCTCTTTATCTGCATTTTTAAGTGCTGGGGAAGTAAAAAGCACTGAGCCAAATTCACTGATCTGCACAATGACAAAGTGAGCATGTTGGCATCTACTCCTCTCCTGTTCCTCCCCTCTTCTGCACTCACCCACTCTCCTGTTTGTCTTTTCTCTCCCTGCTCAGCCTCCTCCTCTCTGTCTCTGCTCTCACTTGCAGAACTGATGCTGAGCAGAGAGAGGGGGCTGCTCCACAGCCTGGAGATGGATGGGAGCTGTCATTTGCAGAACCTGTTACCTTGGCACACTCTGGAGAGTAGAAACCTGGGCCCAGCTGCTGCACACTGCACGGGGGCCTCTGGGCTTGCTGTGCTGCTGTGATCCCAGACATACCTGTGGGTACCTTCCTGCACCAGCATTGCAGCATTTCCTCAACACCAGTGGCTCTCCTAACAGCAAATAACACCGAAAATATTTCCTCTTTCCAGAAAAGAAAAATAATACATTCTTCCCTACTAGATGCAGCTGCTGGAGGGATTGAGAATAAACCCCTCTTGCTTATGCACATGATCACTCCTGGATCAGACCCTGGTAGCAACCCACATGCCTTCACTTGAAAACAGGAAACTGCAGGAGAGGGAACCTTGGGGAGCTTCTGAGAAGCAGAGCTGTGATGGACACTGTTCAACTCACACAGTCCCTTCTCACCAGCTCTGCTGGCTTGTTTGTCCTTCCTGCTCTGCTCCTCCAGGGATCCCAGTTTGGTGGGGCTGTGGAGACTGCCTGTTCTTTCCACAGCTGGCTAGACAGAGTGCCTGCAAACCTGACTCCTGCAGAGCTCAGACAGAAAGAAAGAAAGCAGATTTGGGAAGCATTTTCCAGTTGGTTTTGACTCCAGCTGCTGTTGTTTTTTGTTGGAACTTAGGCAGGAAGGAAGGCGGCTGGCACAGGCACCCCAGCTCACAGCTGGCGTAGGTTCTCTAAGCTCCCCACTCCCAAGAAAGATATTTATGTCCATATCTGTCTCTCTTGGGATAGATATTGACAGATACAGAGGTAGTGGACTCCTCATCCCTGGCAGTGCCCAAGACCAGGTTGGACAGGGCTTGGAGCAGCCTGGGACACTGGAAGGTGTCCCTGCCCATGGCAGGGGTGGGATGAGATGGGCTTTAAGGTCCCTTCTGTCCCAAACCACCCTGGGATTCTGTGTCTACATTTATCTCTCTACCATCTCTATCCATATTATGATGAATATTATTGCTTCCTGTATGCAGATTATCCCTTCCTTTCATGTCTTTAGTAGCCTGTGAGAGATTCTGGTGCTGTGAAGGTTTGTCCTGGGCTGCCAGGGCTCAGTGGGCTCAGGGGACAGGGACCCTTGCTCAGCTGCTGGAGGCAGGGGCTGGGTTTCAAACCAGGACCAGACTGTGGAAGCTGATGAGGGTGAGTTCTGTGGGGGTTACTCTTGTGAGTCGTTAGCAAATGCACCACAAAAACCAGGAGTTAGGCCAGTTCAGTGTCAGGGAACAGGATTTGCTGTGCCCTGACCCACCCCTTGCTGCATCCTGGGCAGTGCTGTCTGTTCTGGGGGTTGCTGCACTGCAGAGCACTGGGGGGAAGGGGCTGTGGGGCACCTCAGCTCTCTGGGACTCCCTCCTGGAGTGTGGCTGGGGCTGCTATGGACAGGATTTCACAGCCTCCAGTGATTCCCTCTTGGTTTCCTATCATGAAGTATTCAGATATTTCTCTAACAATTCCAGCCTGAAATCTTCCTCACACGTTTCCTACTCCAAGAGCACATCTGGTGTGGGAATGTGTAAAGTTCTAGCAAGATCCCTGCTGTTTTGTTGGGGTTTTTTTTTTTTTGTAATTGTTGGCTTTAAATCACAAAAGGTAAACAAGAAGCAGCTCTGGATGCTCAGCAGAGAGTCCCACGGGAGCACATGGGAAAGGGAAGCTGCCCCCTCTGAAATGTTACCTTGCCATTTGGAAAATTCCTGGCAGTCTTTCTTCAAACTTGACTTGTTTTGCTTTTCTTGTAGTGACCTGAAAATTGGGTGACATTGACAGCAGATTAATTCTGTAGCTTCTGAATAACATCAAAGTAATTTTAACTCAGATGCCTGTAGAAGGAGGGTACTTGGGGACACATTAGTGGAGGGAACACAGGCATTATCTGCACTGTTTTGGGGTGCAGCACACATATCTGAGGGTGCATTTATTGCCTGTAAGCCCATAAATTTTAATAACATTGTTAGGCTATTACTGTTCTCATAGTGAAACTTCCAGCTCCAAAGAAATGGAATCAACAGACAGAGGACATTACTGAGACTCCTCCCTGCATTAAAATTGTCTTTGGCTGGGCAATAACAGAACTGAGACACAGGTACAGACACAGGGGTGGAAATAACTTGTTGATGTAATTTCACAAGGCACACAGTGCCAGGTTACCTGGGGAGAGGGCAGCTCCGAGTGCTCATAAACATAACGAAAGCAACAGGGAATTTTGATTTTGATCCTGATTAAAACTTGTGTCAACTCGAGCTGCTGCATCCCTGTGTTCCTGCTTCTTGCACCCTGAATGAGGACAGGCAGCTGTAGAGACCAGCCAGCAACCACATCTCCAGAGGAGAGTGAAAAATCCCTCCTCCTCTTCCCTTCAGAGCATGCTGGTGGCTTTCTGCACCGAATCCATGGCACGTCTGCTCACGCTCACACCCTCCTCCTCCTCTAAATTATTAAACAACTGTGCACACCCTGCGGGAAAAAGAGCAGCAGCAACACCCGCTTTATCTTCCTTAATCATCCTCATTTCCAGCACAGCTAATTAGCTGAACCCAGAGCTGCCACCTTCCAGAGTGACAAGGGGACAGAGCAGCCCTGTCCCCTCGCTGGGGATGGGGACCCTCGCTGTGTGTGGCAGCCTGAGCTGGGTCCAGGCACATTCCCGGGCCCAGAGCCTGTCCCTGGGTGGGATTTATTATAAATGACAGCTGAAGTGCTCCTCTCTCTTCCCCTGCCTCTCTCCATCCCTCCTCCCCTGTTCTCACTCACCCTCCTTTGCTCAGTGGGACCTTGAGGTGATTCACCAGCTCGGGGTGGGGGGGCTGTGAAGGGCTGGGTCTAAGTCAGGGATGAACGAGGTGTTGGGGTTCTCCCTTCATTTGGCAGCTCAGGGATGAACAGGGTTTGGGGTGCTCCCTTCATTTGGCAGCTGCACCTCAGGAAAAGCTTTGCCAGCACGATTCCAGCAGCAGCAGCAGCTGCCCAGATGTGCCCTTGAAGCATCTCCAGCTTGTGTCTGGTTCTTTTGTTCCTGCAGTTGCCTGAGCTGCTCTCAGAGAGAGAATTCACAACCAGAGCCATTCCTTGTTTATTCAGGAGCAGGTCTGGGGCTGTTTGGGGATGGATGGGGAGGGTGGCAGGGCACGTGTGTGCTTGTCTTGTGGGGATTGCAATGAGGTTGTAATTGCATTGTTACAGGGAACCCAGTTGTTAGGGGATGGAGGAGTTTTACTTCCCTGACAGGAAGGAAATCTGAGCACTTGAATCACAGCAGTCTGTGATGTTCAGAGATGCTTCCCCTGCTCATCTGATCCTCAAATCTGATCACGCCTCTAGTCGCAGTTGTTTTAATTAAACTCAGAGGAATTCTGCACATTGTGCTGCAAGATTAACATTTTTGTTTAATTAGAAACACTCGGTAATAATGGTTGTACCCGGCCTCCCCCAGCACACACACACACACGTGTGCACACACACACACACGTGCACACACACACACTCACACCCTGCCAGTCACAGGGTTATTCCCTCTGTGGATTCTTTGGCTCATGGAAGGAAGGGCCAGGGGCTGGAGGCAGGTGGAGCAGCATCACCAGGGAGCAGGAGAAAAGCAGGGATCAATGGTGATGTCATCTGCAGCCAATGCAGCTCCGGCTGCTCACCCTCCCACGGCTGCTGAGAGAGACGAGGGGAGGGAGGACCATTAAAGCCTGGCTGAAAGCTCTGCTCAGGCACAGCAATTCCCAGAGTCCCTGTGCTGGCCTGACATCACTCCTGAGGGGCCGGGGAGCTGCAGGAGCACAGGGTTTGGGGGGGTCCTGCAGTGCCCCAGCACAGCCCGGGGAGCTCAGAGGGCTGGGTCAGTCCCTGGTTAAAGGTGTTTGTGAGCAGCTCCAGTTTAGGATACAAAATTCTGGTTTAGAGGTGCCTCAGATGCACCAACACAGTTTTAAACTGATAGAGTGCAGGTTTAGGTTAAATACCAGGAAGGAATTTCTCCCTGTGAGGGTGGGGAGGCCCTGGCACAGGGTGCCCAGAGCAGCTGTGGCTGCCCCTGGATCCCTGGCAGTGCCCCAGGCCAGGCTGGACAGGGCTTGGAGCAGGCTGGGACAGGGGGAGGTGTCCCTGCCCGTGGCAGGGGTGGAACTGGGGGCGCTCTGAGGTCCCTTCCAGCCTAAATCATTCTGGGATTCTACCAAAAGGCACCCACCACAGCAAGGCCACTGGGTTTCTCCCTTGTTCTGCTGTCTCTGGGTTTTGCCATTTGTGTTTGGCTCCATTCCCCCTTATCCATCACGTGCCAGCCCCAGGAAACGAGCTCTGGGTGTGTTTGCAGTTGGCAGGATGGTTCCCAGCCAAGGCCAACCAGCCCCATCTCAGTGCCACTGTGAGGGCTCCCAGCAGTGCCAGCAGGGGGCTGGTTGTGATGGATGTTCATTTTTTAAGAATCCCACCTTTTTTAAATGCCTTGCATTATCTCCCTTCTGTTCCCTCACCTGCTTTGGGGATGGATTCTGTGCCACGGGCTCCCGAGGCTGTGATTCCCTGACACAGCTCATTGGAGATGACAGAGGATCCCTCCCAAATCTCACCCTGCTGCTGGGATCCTCCTTCCAAGCTGTCCAAAACACAAACTGGCACATTCCTGAGCTGTGGCAGCCAGCATGAGACAGCTCTCCCCATCCCACAGGAGCAAGGGGCTGTGTCAGATATTATTGGGGAAGCACTGGGGTTTCGTAGGAGTCATCACAAATTAGTCAGCATTGCTGGGATTGCCCTCCTCACCCTCATTAGTGAAGGCAAAGGCAGGACTGAGAGGAGCAGGAAGCTCAGTTGAGCCTCTCTGCTGGGTGCTGGTGCCACTGTTCTTGGAGGGCAGCAGCACTCGGAATTAATAAATCTAAAAATCACACCCTGGCTGACAGCACTTGGCATATTGTTGCTGTGTGTCCCCTCTGGTCACTGCAGCTGGATGATTTTCCTCTCCTTTCTCTTCCAGTCCCACTGTCTTTGACAGCCCTTTCCACGTGGCTTCTTTCATTATTTCTCTTGTGCAGTTTGTTTTGTGTTTTGTGCTCCGAGGTTTGGAGGGGGAAGGTGAACCCTTCCTTTTACCTGTGCCTGCTCAGAGCGTTCTGGGCAGTGCAGGGAGCACAGAGCTTCTGTGCAACACCTGGAGAAACTCTGACACCACCACAAATCCTGTGAGGAGCAGGAGAGGGAGCTGGAGGGGGCTCAGCCTGGAGGGAAGGAGCCTCAGGAGGGACCTCCTCACTCCCTACAGCTCTGCGACAGGAGAGTGCAGCCAGGCGTGGGTTGGTCTCTTTTCCCAGGTAACAAGTGATAGGACAAGGGGAAATGGCCTCAGGTTGCTCCAAATTGTTCAGGTTGGATATTAGGAAAAATTTTGTTCACTGAAAGAGCAAATAAATATAGCCCAGACTGCTTGGGGAGTCACCTTCCCTGGACGTGTTCAAAAAATGAGTCAATGTGGCACTTAAGGACAGGGACCTGGTGATCTGGGAGGTCTTTTCCAACCTTAATGATCCTCTAATTCTACTCTGCTGTTCCTCAAAGGGTTTTGAAAGATTGCATTTAAATGTAGAACCTTGTGGGACATTGAATAATCACAGAAGATGGACAAGCTGGTAAATCTCATGGTGTCACGTGTTTCCCATCTTGGAGCACTGAACTTGCATTGCGCCTGCCTGGTGCTTTCCTTGGGCTGTTCCACTGAACCCTGGGCACCTGTTTAAGCCCTTCCCTTCCCTCTCCTCCCCCAGAGGACCAGTTACCTCCTGGCTTCCCCAACATCGACATGGGGCCCCAGCTGAAGGTGGTGGAGCGGACGAGGACGGCCACGATGCTCTGTGCTGCCAGCGGCAACCCCGACCCCGAGATCACCTGGTTCAAGGATTTCCTGCCCGTCGACCCCAGCGCCAGCAACGGCAGAATAAAACAGCTGAGATCAGGTAAGGGCTGGGGCTGAAGGAGCTGAGAGCAAATAGAGACGTGAGGAGGCTGCTCACAGGGTCCTGAAGCAGAGAGGGCTGAGAGATGCAGGCCCCGCCGCTGTGGATTGAGGCATTGGAGGGGTTTTTTTGTTTGTTTTCACACAGAGAGTGGTTGTAGTATTTTCCACTTCAAGCCCTCCTGGTTTTCTCTGCTGCCCAGCTGGCATGAAGGGATTGACAACAGGGAAGCTGGTGCCCATCCAGACAAGTTCCCTGGATCGTGGTACTCTTGAGCTCAGGGGAAAGTGGGGCCTGGATGGGGGCTGAGGGTTTGCTCCTCGGAGCAAGAACTGGAAGAAAGGAAGAAAGAACCACTCTGGCAGACACAGCATCTTAGGCCCCACACACCTGGCGTAGGGTCCATGGCTCAGGCAGCCTCTTGCTGTCAAACACGATGGTGTAAACGGAGCCTCTCAAAGCTGGTGTTGAAGAACAGCTCTTGCAGGATGTCCCCAGCATCACATCCCTGCAGCCATCACTGGAGAGCACTTGGGAACGTTCTGGAGTGACCCCTCGGTGCCTCTGCCCATGGAGTCCATCTCCACCAACAGATGTACCCCAGCTCTGTGGCTCTTGTCAGTTTTCCATCTTCCCCCATCTGCTTGTCCATCTGTCTCTCTTGTTTGTTTTCTGTTTGCTGTTTTGTGTGTGTGGCAACGTGACATCTCTTAATATTCACGTTTCAGGAGCCGTCTCTGTACTTGTTAAATCTGCCAGTTCTCTGTGTGAGAGTGTGTGCAAGGAGGGCATAGGTGGATTTATTTTTGAGTACTACTGATAAAGCACTTCCATTGATAGCTGCAAAAAATGAAGCAAGTTTTACAAGTTCTACTTTTTGACAAAAACTAACTCAAGAAATAATCCTTTTCACAAACTGCTGGAGCTGACTTGCTTTGACCTAGCCTAGAAAAAAGGTGTCCACGGTTCATTTTTAAGTATTCTTTGGCAAAAGAAAGGCATTGTTGTAGGCAGAGGGAAAGCAGAGGCTTTGCTGAGGCAACTGGAGTTGCTTTGTTCATGTTAGACCTTTCACAAGTTCTCCAGTAAAGTGATAACCAACTGCTCCTGCCCAGATCTCTGCTAACCCTGGAGAAATCAGTTCTGACTCTGTCCTGCTGGATCTGGACAGCAAGGCTTGGAAACACCTGGTTTTTCTCTTGCTCAGTTCAGCAAAGATTCTATATAAAGGTTTTTAGTTCCGTGGGCCACCAGTGGAAAAGCTTCAGCATAGCTCCAGTTTAATGTAGCTTTTACACACCTGCATAAATGCCTCCTTGTTCAGTGAAGCAAAGCTACAAGCAGATCCTTAAACTGCTTTGTTGAATTAGAATGGCTTGTTGAATCCCACGAACACAGATGAGATTGACCTCCCAGTTTTATCATAACAGCTGAGGCAAATGCAAATAAAAAAAATCACTCAGCATAAATAATGAGAGGTAAACTAGAATTATATCATGCTCTGTGACCATGATCTGAAGTGTGAGTAATGCACAGGCAGATTATTTTTAATACATTCATCATCTTGCTAGAATGCCTTTACTCTTTAGCTCGGTTTGATCTGGTGTTTTCCTTGAAGCCACCTGATTGCTGCCTTTTTATTCCAGTGAATTTATTAACCTCTGAGTGAACCCTTGACCCTTCTGATAAATAGATGATACCTGCTGAGATTTAATCTCGTTTACAGCTGCTTTAAATTAGTAAACTGGTGAAAGCCTGAAGCATCCCTGTTGTCTTCAGGGCACAAACATGTTGCCTGTATGTCAGATCCTTGGGCAGTCAGGACTTCCCAGTTCTCCAACTTCATCTGCTTTCATGGCCTTCCAAAACTTGCTTGTTCTGTGAAAAAAAGGCCTGTGAAAGTGCAAAATATTAATATTAGGGTCATCTGTCCTGTGTCAGCCCTTGTGCCTGTGGAAGGGAGTCAAGGCCGAGGCAGATTCCAGCATGGGGTTGTGAGTCAGGCCAGGCCTGTTGGAGCTGCTGAAGTATAATTTAATATATTTATCTTTCCAGAAAACAAACTCTGCCACCAGAAGGGTGGCACTAGCACACATCAGGGCACCAGGGGTGCTCCAGGGCACTGCTGGTGGTCTTGAGGGTCTTTCACCCACCAGCCACCAGTGAGACTCTGGCTAAAATCCTTGGGGTGCCCAGTGACACCCAGCTGGAGGGTGTTTGACAGACCCTCTGGGAACTCGAGCTAAATCACAACTGCACTTTGTGCTAACAGGTTCAGGAAGATTTAGGAAGGAATTGTTCCCTGGGAGGGTGGGGAGGCCCTGGCACAGGGTGCCCAGAGCAGCTGTGGCTGCCCCTGGATCCCTGGCAGTGCCCAAGGCCAGGTTGGACACTGGGGCTTGGAGGAACCTGGGGCAGTGGGAGGTGTCCCTGCCCATGGCAGGAGTGGCACTGGATGGGATTTAAGGCCCCTGCCAACCCAAACCATTCCAGGATTTAGTGACTGTTCCCTCTGGAGACTGGGCTGTGTGTGGCTCCCTGAGGGAGTCTGGGACAGGCTGAGGGAGCAGCAGGACAGGACAGACACCCAGATTCCCCCTGGAGATGGAGCCATCAGGATAACAGCCAGGCTGCTGGAGGACAGGGGCTGTTAAGAACTGCATTTTTATCACTACATGAGTTAGTGGCAAATACACAAATGAGCTCATTAAAGGGAACAAGTGAAATGTCAGACACGGAGCTCGGCGAGATCAGGTTCCAGGCCCAGATCTGGTTCTCCTTTGTGTTAAATCTGAATGTTTGGCTGGCAGTGCAAGCAAACCTCTGAGACCATGGTCATTCTATTGCCACCATCACAGGAACCCATTTGGAATGTGGGTCTTCACTCTAATCAAAACACAGGTGATACATCATTAACCACAGTGGTTTTTCTCTATCTGGTGTTTCTGCTTCCCCTTTCCATCCTCAGGTAAAATTCCCAAGAGGTTGGAAATCTTTTAATGCTTGGGGGTTTGGGCTGAGTGCAAAGCTCAGTTGTCAGTCAGAGGAGAATGGGAAGAAGCTTTCTGGGCTCCTTTAGACATCATGAACATCTCAGCCTTAGAGATCCAGGTTGGACAAGAGGCCTTGGAAAATGGATATTTCTGCTTCTCTCGGGACATTGAAAGCAGAAGGCAAAGCCAATGTCCTCTGCTCAGCTGCCATCTAGGGGGGACATGGGAGGCAGCCTTCAGCCACCTTCCTCAGCACTCAAACACTAAAACCTTTTGTGTCTTGTGTGTGTCTTCTGTTTTCTAAATAACTGGCTATAACAAGCTTTTCTTTTCTTTTTTTTTTTTTTTCACTTTTTATTTAACATTCAGAGACCTTTGGTAAGTTTGTTCAATTAAAAAAAAAATAATACAAATCAAACCAAAAAACCCCAAACCTGCTAATGTGCAGATTTGTAACCCTTGCCCTTTAAACTAATTCCTTTGTAACAGCTTCTTGAGAGGCATGCTCTGCATTTCTTCTACTAACTCTTTCAGTAGGGATATTCTGCCCTCTAAATTAATTTCTGCAGGGGTATTGCAGGCTACAAAAAAA
>VZTR01021049.1:216574-244932 GCA_013400775.1 Chaetops frenatus | reverse complement strand
TTAATTTATCTGTATAAAGAGATAACAGCTAAATATGAACCTCCTAACATTGGATAGATTTTTTTTTTTTTTTGGTATCTTAGCAACAGTTGTCCTGGAATTCCCCAATTACACAATAGCTTCTACCCTGGAACTGTGATAATTGTGTTCACACCTGCAGGAGGTCTTGGAGTTTCACATCTAACGGGGTTATTGGCATTTTGAGGAGGGAGAATTGGGGGGTGCAGCATTTCCAAACTGTAGCTCACAGGCCAGTGGATGTGGGGGAGGGTTGAGGAAGGGAAGAGCCCCCCTCCAGCCCCTCTGCAGCCCCGGGCAGGCAGGAGCTGCCTGCAGAGAGCCCCTGTCACTGTCCCTGTGGCTGCCAAGTCCCCCTTTGTCCCCGAGATGTCGGGGCTGCAGCTGCCAGCCAGGATCCAGCATTTCAGAGTGGCAGAGACCCCAGTGAATGCCTGCTTGTCTGGAAAAAGCTGCTGCAGCCCTGGGGAGAGCAGCCCAGCACACACATGTTCCCACACGTGGCCCGACAGAAGGTGGGGATGTGTTTTCTGTCATTGCCATGGCGATGGTGAGTGTCCTCCTCTCCTCTTGCCCAGGCTCAGAGAATCCCTGGGCGTGTGGGAAACCAGGGGAAGGGATGGTGGGAGAGCAGACCCCACCCTCAGTGACAGAGGGAGATACCTGCACAGGGAATTCTGCCTGGCACCATCTTGGGCCTTTATAATCCAGAGGCAAGGCCTTTAAGCTGCCTTTTGCCTCTGCTGCTAAACCCCGGGCTGGCCATCTGGGCTCATGCAGCCTCAAAATTTGCCCTAAATAGGCAGATCTGCAGATCCAGGGAGGCTGTGCAAGGCAGTGTGAAAAGTCTGCACGTAGCATCTCAAAACCAGCTTTTCACTCCAAAAGTCAGCATCCAGTGTGAGCTCTTCCTCCTCTGGTTCTGCAAAGCTGGTGCCCTCGCTGTGCCCTGCACCCTGGCAGCCTTGTGCACGTGCTCATGCCCTGTTTAGGACACGAGGCAAGCCAGGTATTTACTGCAGGTGCCTGCCCTGGACCCCCATGACCCCGTATCAAACCCTCCAGGACCTGTCAGAGTTCCTCAGAATAATTAATAGGGTGGATATCCTCTTCCAGCACCCTCCTGCTGCCCCTGTGTTGAACGTGGAGCTGGTTAGATGTGAAACTCCACCAGTGAAAATCTCCCATCTGTGTCTGTGCCCCCACCCAAAGTGCTGCTGGAGCTCATTTAACTCAAATTCTGGTGTGAGGCATCTTCCCAAAGCTGTCCTGCCCCTCCCCTGTGTGGCTCTTGTGCCAGAGTTAGAGCTGGGGAGCCCAGGGTGGCACTGCCTGCTCTGCCAGAGCCCTGTCCCCAGGCCAGGCTGTCCCCAGAGCTGCTGGCAGCCCCTTGCCAGGGGCAGTGCTGGTGCCCAGAGGGAACAGGGAGTGACAAACCTGCAGTGGCACAAGAGGTAACGCTGCTGTTGTGTCTGGGCTTGCACAGCTCTAACTCCCAGCACGTTTCTGCTGTCAATTAGAGTGAACTTTTATAGGAAACTGCCAGGCTTAGCCAAGGCCCGAGAAGCTTTTGAGCCATGGGTGATGTTGGGATCTCTTCCCCTCCTCTACCCTCTTCCCATTAGCCTCGTTCCATGTTGGTGCCACAGATGGCAGATTTTCACTCCAATTTTGAGACAGAAGGATGTAGCAAAGGCTGTTTTTATTTCCACTGAATTGATCTGTAACCTTTTGCTGCTTTTTCTCTCTCTCTCTCTCTCTTGCTTTTTAAACCTTCCTGCCACCTCCTGGGTGGGGATCTGCCCAAGTCCATGCTTCCCCACCTCTTCCAAGCGCTGTCTCTCCAACCTTTGTCCTGAGAGCTAACAAACCTGCTTCATTAACCTTAGCTAGTTCCTAACCCTAACTAGATGCTAACTTTTCTCTAGCTGATAACCTAACCTCATAACTAGAAGCTGAGTCTAACTAGAGTCTAATCCCTAACACTATAATGCCTCTCTTCCCTTAGCTCCTCTGAAAAATAAAGGTGAACTCTAATTAGTATCTCTGTATTTTTACCTTCTATCCTGAGAATGGAGGATTGAACCGCAGCAGAAGGATGAGCAGGGCTGAAGGATAAGGAGGGAAGGGGTTTTTTGGTGATTAAGGCAGAAGATTGGCACGGAGGAGGCTTTGACTCCTGTTCTTGCCTCTGCCACAGACCTCCTTCCCGTGACCTTGGGCAAGTTGCTTCACCTCTACCTCAGTTTCCCCATGAGTAAAGCAGGATCATAGCTGTGCTGTTCCTCCCCGGGGGAGAGGAGAGGAGAGGGTGAGAGGCTGATATTTGTCATTTAATGTGCTCTACAGCCCTGGCTGGGAGTGCTGCAGAGAGTGGCAGCAGTGTCACCATTGCAGAGGAGCTGGTTCACCTCCCCCTAGCGAGAGGCAATACCTGGCACTGCGGGATCTGCCCTGTTCTCAGGATTGGGGTAAAAACCCACCAACTAAACCCCCTTCTTTGATGATACCCTTTTGAATGCCACTGTGAGCAAAAGGACCTGCCGTGTTTTCAAAGGAAGATGGTTTGGTTGCAACCAGATGGGGGACAGGGGTTTTACCCCTGACTGTCACTCCCTTCCACCTGGGAGCCCTGCCCAAGGCTGGGCACTGAGAGACAGCAGGAGGGGCTTGGAATAAAATAACCCGAGGGAGAGGCAGCCAGCAGGCAAGTGGAGCAGGGCTGCTCTCTGCACACAGCCCCTCCTGGCTGGCGTTAGGGCGGCTCCAGAGCCACTGCAGGAGGTGCCAGGTAGCCCTGTCACCTCCTCAGTGCCCACATCTGCCTTCAGCCCCTGTGCAGAGCCCTGAGGGGTGGCCAGAGGTCCTGAGCAGGACGTGCACTGAACTCCTCACACATCTGTGCCAAGAGGTTTGGAGCTGGGGACTTGCCAGCCGAGGTGGGATCAAACCTGCAGCTTAATGTGATGCAAGGTGCCCGCGTGTCCCTCTCCCCACCTGGGCTAACACAGCCCTGATGCCAGCCCTGTCCCCAGGAGTGCTGGAGGTAAATGCAGGGTGTTCAGTGAGTAGCAAACAGTAATGTTAGCTGAGAGCCTGAGGGGTTTCTTTACATTCCTACAGCAAAATGGAGCCAGTCTTAAGACTTTTAAAGGCAAGAGCCACGGAGGGTCTGCAAACAGCCAGCTGGATTGGGCTGCTCTAAAGGACACCCCACCTAAAGTACCCCCAGCCCTCTTCAATGTCCCTGGAATTTAAGATAGACCAAGAAGTTTCCTACTGGGAACTGTCTTCCTTGACTCAGGTCCTTTTCCCACGGGCAGTGCAGGTGTTTGGGGTTTTGCAGTCATTTCACTCATTTTCTTTGTTTCCTTTGCAGAAGGTACACCGATCCGAGGTAAGACACCCCCAGCTCACTCACTCACCCACTCTCCAAACACTTCTCTCCACACAGATCCCGTTTCATTGCCCTGTGCTCAATACAGATTCGTGTTGTTGTTATGTTTTTTTGTCCTGCTTCACCTCTGGATATTTCCTTTTTATACCTGTCTTTATTTTATCTATGGTTATAATGTCCTTTTTTGTTTGCTGGGTGCACTTGGTAATACTGATACTGTTATTCTAATAACGTCTCCGGCTGTGCTGCCTCGGATTTATGGCAGAGTTTTAAGAGCTAATCTCTCCAGGACTATGAAGGACTGAAGTTTATCTCCAGCATTAAATGCTATCAAAGCTTGGTAAATACTTAGGACCTTCTCTTGATTGGTGCAAAGTGCTCCCGAGCTGCTGATGGTGATGAGAGTTTTCCAGTCCTTTGCTCAGGCAGATCTTCAGCACTTACCCATCTCAGTGTACTCATTTGTCTGGCTCCAGAGCCCCTTTCCACTTCCTCCCCACTCTCTTACCCTTAGGTTTCTCTGGGAAAGATCCATGGTAAGTAGCTTCTGCATTGTCTCTTTAATGGAGTCAAAAATTACCTCAAGCTGCAAGGCAGGAGGAATTGGGTGTGCACCCCTGCTTTGGTTTTATCTCCACTGGCACATTGAAAATTCCATAATTCTCTGCCAGTAAAAGCAACAGGAGGTGCTGTAGGTGAGATTTACGTTTTCACACATCATCTCTGTTGGCTCCTGACAAGTGCTGAACACTCCTCACCCTCTCTGCAGCCTCATTTCTGCCATTGCCTTGACCAGCAGAGCTGCAGTGGGCAGGGAGGGAGGGGTGAGTCCCTATTCCCCAGGGAAAGGTGCCCACTGCAGTCCTTGGTTCCCTTCCTGCTCTGGAGTGGGGCTTCATCTCCCCTGGGTACCCTCAGAGCAGTGGTGCTCACGAGCTGCACAGAAAATGTATCCGGAACCGATGGAAACAACCCTCAGATTTGTCCAAATTAACAGAAATTTCTGGGAAAACTCACCGGCCAGCCTTCCACACAAGTGGAGCTCCTAAACAGCAGAGCTGGAGCTGTAATTCCATATGAAATATGCTCAGCTGGGTGCTCAGTGGGAAGCTTCAGCCAGTTTGGGTTTTAACTCCTGTTGTGCTGAAATACCTGCAGACTCTATTGGAATGGATTTGGTTTGGTTTACTGGCTTGGATGGGGGTTTTGGGGGGGTTTAATTCTCTCTGTTCTGCCTTTGGGAGCTCCCAGGCACAGGGGATGCTGTGGGGAATTGCACTCACACCCCAGCCCTGTCCCAAATCCTCTCCCAGCCCCACATCCCCCCAGCAGCATCGTTCTCACCCACGCACACGCAGAGGAACGTGAGCTCTGTGTCCTCCTCTCTGAACACACTGCTTTTTCCTTCCTGAAAAGGCTGGATCTGCAACCAACAATGATCTCATTTGCACTCCTCTCACTTAAGATTTTATCAATACTATTACACTGAGCTGGAATTGTTTGGTTTTCATATTTAGGTGGGTTTTTTTTTTTCCAGAGATGGGAGTTACGAGTCTTACCACATGTGAGCTCTGTCCATATCTGTAGTATAATCATGTACTCCTAATACATAAAACATTTGAGAGCCTGTTGAATTATTTATGTAGTATGTATTTTAACTGGAGTTTTGCAGGGATGAAGCCTTCTGAGGTAAATGAGGCAATTTTCTTCCATGTAGTTCCATGCTGCATCTCTCTGCATATTTGCTGACAGGAATCTTTAGTTTGGGCTCTGGGTATATTCTTGTAGCCTGCAATAATATACAAGTTTAAGAAAAACCTTAATCCTTTTGGCCCAGATGATGTAAACCATGCAGGCAATTTTGAAGTTCCAATGCAGTATTTACAGGGTTTTCCCTGGGGAATATTTACTATCAGTAAGGTGCTTTTCACAGGGGCTCTTATCTCCCGTAGGCTTCCTGAGGAGCAGGTATTGGGCACAAAACAAAGGCAGCAGTGATAGAAATTCCCCAGGCAGTGGGTGACAAAGCCTTTCACTTTTATGGTCACTGCTTCAAATTGAGCAAGGGAAAGTCAACTGCCTGCTGATGGATTTCTGGGGATCACAGTAATATGGATTATTGAGGCTGATTTCGGGAGTTCTGGTGCAGAACGCCTGCATTGCAGAAGCCACAAAACTTGGTGCTTTTGCCGATGAGTTCAGGACAAAGAGCACCACTGGCTCCAGAGGGGGGATTAAATTTTCTCATCCTGTCGGGCCCGTGCGCAGGCACAGCTGTAGCAACAGGGCACGAAAGAAGGACACGGTTACACCACAATCGAGAGAACAGCAGAGGCCCCCCCAAAAGAGAGGACCTGTTTATTATGGATACACAATTTATAGGGTTTGCAAAGTGAGAGAGGACTGGAAGATGAAATCCCACCTCTCAACTGGACTGGCTGTGTGACCAGTCCATCAGTTTCCCTTCTCCAAGAAGGAATGGAAACAAAGCTTGTGTTTTTAGTACAACGTGTGAGAAAATCTGACTCGAGAATATCAACTTTTCAGAAGCCTTTCAAAAACACAACCCCAGGCGCGGCCGGGAGCCGGGCTCCGCACAGGCTCCGCACCCCCGTCCCAGTGTGGGTGAGCCCGGGGAGGGGGGAGCAAACAGCAAAACACTGGGCCTACTGCCCTGTCTTGCAACCCTTCCGAGTGGTGACGGTGTGTCTGTGCTGCCATCTCTTCTCCCCTCGCAGGTGGGCTGCAGATCGAGAGCAGCGAGGAGACGGACCAGGGCAAGTACGAGTGCGTGGCCAGCAACAGCGCCGGGGTGCGCTACTCGTCCCCCGCTAACCTTTACGTGAGAGGTAGGGAGCACAGCGGCTCACTGGCACTCACCCTGCTCCCGGACCCTCCTCCCGGGCCCCATCCCACCCGGCCCGAGCCGGGGGTGTGCTGGTGTGACCGGCCGGAGCTCGGGGGAAGGGGGGGATCCCACCGCGCCCCCAATCGCTCGGCGCTGCCCCGCCAGTTTCTGTGGGGCAGCAATGCAAGGCTGGCTCACCCACGGCACCCCGATATCTGCCCGGGCCAGCCTGCAGAGCCCAGGGGAGTGAGTCCCTTTGGCTGCACAGAGGCCAGAATTCCCCTTTTCTCCCAGAGGATCCCCTGCTCTCTGGAAGCGGGGTGGTTTCAGTTCTGCTGGTGTGGGTGTGAGAGGAGGGGAGGACCCTCTCAGCCCCCTCCGTGGAGCTCTGTGTCCCTGGATCCCCCCAGATTGCAGCAGGACGGTGCATTGTCACTGCTCCCCTCAGTCCCAGCTGCTTTTCCCTCTGCCAGCAGTAATTTGTCCCTGGTTCCTTGGGCACGAAGGCTGGGGGACACCAGCAGCCATCCCTGCCTCAGTGACAGCCCCCTCCCCCCCACAGCAGGGCAACAGATGACAGGGGATTCTGCTCCACGGCCCCTCGATGTTCTCCCACCCTATGGGCCAACAGCCTCTCCACTTGCTCCTATTTTAATCTCTCTGACCTGTAATATTTTGTGTGTAGCTTTGCTTTAACATCTTTCCACAGCAAAAACCCTTTTGGTAATGAGAGAGCAGGGCTGGTCCTTCTCGATTTGATTTTAAAAAGGAAAAAAAAAAATTTAAAAAAAAAAAAGAAAAATACCATTGGGAGGAAAAAGAAAAGTTACATCCCAGCAAACTGTTCCCATTTCCATCCCATCGACAGAGGAGGCGCCTCCCACCTACACTCACGTTAATCTGCAGTCCAATGCAGAGCCATGCTCCTGTGTGCACTCCTTTCTCTCTCTCTTTCTCTCTCTCTCGTGTCTCACGCTCACTAAATCACATGCACATGGAGAGAAGGCTTTTAATAATTTAATGTTTCCAAGCTAAATTTTTAAATAGCCTTTTGTGGCCAGCTGGAAAATTGCGTTTGAAATTTGCCCTGTCGCCTGGGCCCCGAAATTCTGCTTTTGGGAACGTAAATCTGGATCCAATACTAATTCAGGGCTGAATCCATTGCAGACAGCTTAGCTGGAATGGTTTGGGTTCTTTCTTTAAAAGAAAAAAAAAAAAGAAACAAAAAAAACCTAAAAAGAAAAGAAACAGGAAAAATGTGGGGATTTTTCATTATTGTTTTGTTTCTAAATTTCCTCTACTTTTCTGGCCACTCGGAAACTACCCGGGAGACAAAGGTTGTAACACGGTGTTGTCTCCACACCTGGATGAGAGGGCTCCAGGTGATAGCCCTGTTCCTACCCCAGTTAGCCCGTGTGTACCTGGGCCTGCCTGCAAACCAGCACTAACCTGCCGAGAGAGTGCAGAAAACAGCGTGTGCCGGCTCGGCCTGTGGTTTGGGTGTTTTTCATGCTGTTTAATTCCTTGTTTCTTGTGTGTTAATATCGTGGAAAGGTAACAAATCTCTGAAATGGATTTGCTTTGGTGGGAGGGAGAGTTCATGCACATTTTTCTTCCCTTTTTTTTTTTCCCCTTTCTTCTTTTCTTTTTTTTTTTCCTTTTGTTCTGAAAGAGTCTCGAGCACTCTCGTGTTTCCAATTGACTTGTTTCTACCCATAACATGCTTGTCTCTATAGACCACCTGGGATAGGAGTTGTAAGTTTGAACATTGCAAGGAAAATGGTTTGGTTTGGTTTTGCTTTTCTTTTCCTTCTTCTAATTGTTTCTTTTTTTTCCTTATTCAGTCCCATGGTGGAGTCAGAGTGAGCAGGGCTGGGCGTGGGGCTGGGGGGGGAGCGCGGGGAGCGGGGACCCGGCCGGGGCTGCTCCGTGCGGGGCTGCTCAGCCCAGGCAGGCTCCGCTCCCCTTCTCCGAGGAGCAGAAGGACTGCAGGGAGGGAGAATCCTGCCTGGGGTCAGTGCCCCTGTGGGGGCTGATTCTGAGCTAGGACTGCTCCCAGCCTGGCCTCCCTGCGGAGCTTGGTTGGGGCTTGAAGGGATGGGAGGGGGAGCGTTAGGAAGGCAGGAAGGAGGGTCGTTACTATCTTCATTTTTTTTTTTTTCCTTTCTTTTTATTTTGGTTAAGAGAAAAAAAAAATCAATCAATTTGCAGCTGACAGCCTTGAGAAGGCCTTTTTTTACTCTCTCTGTGTTTCCCCTATTTTTCTCTTCTCCTCATGTCATTGTGTTCCGCATCAAACCCCCTTAACATCCCTCAGAGCTACGAGAAGGTTGGTGTGGTTTTTTTCTTTTTTACTTTCTTTACCCACATTTTTACATTCGTAAGAGAAAAAAATAAAAATGAAAAAAAAAATTAAAATAAAAAAAAATGAAAAGAGAAAAAGCAAGAAATCTTTAAGATGAGCGAGACCCGCGCGTTCCCGGGTCTCGCGGAGATGAGTTGAGTTGCATTGTGGGCCTCTCTATGCATCCTTTGGTAATGTTGCTGAGTTCTTGCACTTTTTTGTCGTCATGGTTACCTTGCCGTTTGGACATTGGGCCTGATGCATGATAGGAGAATGTAACAATCTTCTTTGCATGCCACTTTTTAAAAATTAATTATGAATTATTTTTTCGGTATATAAATATGTATCGTTTCTTTTCGTTATACAATTCTGGTTTCTTTGAAGTGGATTTACTCTTACTTTCCAAATTTTTTGGTTCTGTTGGGTTTTTTGCTTTCTCTTGATTTCCTGTTTCTGTTTCGATTGGTTATGCTGTGCTGTAGTTTATTCCAAACGCATTGTGAGAAGCCAGTGTTCCTGCCCACCCGGTGGTAACTGAACTCCTCAATCCCTCCAGGAGGAAAGGAGTCACACAGCTCTAACGCCTGTCCATGGAAGCCCTGCTATTTGGGACAAGCCTTTGTTTTGGGGGAGGGAGGGATCTGGGAAGTGGAAAAGATGGTGATAACCCAGGGGGTCATTCCAAGAGTTAGAGCAGACCCTGGGTCACATTATTGCTTGTTTATTTCTTGAGGTGTGGCTCTTGTTCCACCTCCTGCACGCAAAGAAAAGCCCCGACCCTGCTCCGAGGGCTTCCCCAGCGATGGGAGCTCGCTCACTGCTCACTGCCCAGTTCCCCCCAGTAACACCAGGAGCAGGGGGCTGTCAGCCCAGCACAGCACTGACAGAGAGCTTCCTGCTGATCCCAAATCCCACGCTGTTCTCTCCTGGAGCACCCACGAGTGCATGGAGAGCCCGTGGCCAGGCAGTGCCCCAGCTCCAGGCAGAGCCTGGCAGAATCCCTTGGAGGAGGGGACGCCTCGTCCTGGGAGTGCTGGAGGGAAGGGCAGCCTGGCAGCTGCCTCCTGGCTCTGCCTCTCCCCATTCTCCTGCTCCCTTCCCTGTGATTTATCCACTGCTGCCTGCTGCAGGCACCTCAAAACCCAGCCAGGCACAGCCAAGGCAGAGCCTCCTTCCGAAAGGAGCGTGGGAAGAGAAGTGCAGCTGTGCAGGCACTGGAATAGTGCTGGGGCACATCTGGCAGCTGCAGCTATTGCAAACAGCAACCAGCAATCTGGCCAGTGACATTGGAGCTGAAAATGCCTCTTTTCCCTCTTCTCATCTCCCTGTTTGTCCCCAAGAAGCTCCTGTTGCCTGCCATGTGTGCATCCCGAGCGGGTGAGGCACATGGGAGGGTGAACAGGGGGTTTGCAGTGTGTCAGTGGTTCCCAGTGGTGCTTGGTGCTTTCCCTGTGCAGAACTGAATGCCAGCCCTTTCCCTGGGTATGCCTTTCCCTCTGCCCTGTCAGTCCTCACCTCTCAATCAGCTACCAAAGGAGTGGCTTTCCTAGGGCACAGGTATTAAAGCTGTGTGATTTTTGAGAAATCCAGTGCAGTATTGACACAGTATCTGTCTCTCTCTCTCTTTCTCTCTGTCTGTCCTTCTCTTTTTTCTTAAAATGCTGAGATTTCAGTGCTCGGACCCTCAGTGCTGGTATTCTCCCCTCCCCTTCCAAGTCTCTCCCCTCCCCTTAGGGGTACCAGGGTACCACTCCCAAATGCTGCGCTCTTGATAATTCTCTGGGAAGAGACCAGCTGTGGCTCTTCTGACTTGGATGCCAACAACAGCCAAAAAACCATCCCCCAGTCCCAAGGCTCTTTCTAAAGAAAAGCAAAAGAAAAGTTTAAAAAAATGCTTATTCTGTTAGAAAACAAACAAACAAACAAGAGAAAAGGAATAGCATTTGAAATGAGGTTTTCCCATCCCACCTCCCTCCTGCCTAGGACTAAAAGGTGATAATCACTCCTAATTACAGGATTTTCCTTCATGACTAGGAGTTCGAGTTTCAGGATTTAGGTGCAATTAAAAAGGGATTTATACACCATTACTTTTTATTTGTTTATTTTCTCTTTTATAAAGTATTTCTAACATGGCCAAACTGCACTGCTGCTGCTAAGAATCTCTTGTGATCTGAGAAGGCTTGAAGATTAAATTCTTCCTTAAGAGCCAATAAAAACAACAATAATAATAATGATATCAACAACCATAAACTACAGCTAAATGGGATGTAATCATGATAGGCTGGAATGACACTGGGGGAGGAAATAGAGACTTGATACCTGGCTAGAAGAGGTTCTGTGGTTTGCTAAAGTCACGGTCTCTGAGCAACCTGGTCTAGTGGAAGGTGTCCTGTAAGAACAGGATGGGCTTTAAGGTCCTTCCAACCCAAAGCACGGGCATGGTTTTTGAAATCCTTGGTGGAGGGTTTGCCTCGTGTGTTATTGCAGGTCAGATCATGCCATGGTCCAAAGTAACAGAGTGCTAACAGGGGATGCCCAAGGTCAGAGGCAGAAGCATCTTTCTGGAGAGCCACAAAAGCAAGTCAGAAGCAGGTGAGGTGAGCTCTGCCACCAGCCCAGGTGTGTGGCAGTTCAGGCTGAGCCAGCTGTCCAGAGTTCACCTGTGGTCAGTGAAAAGACAGGTGCAGTTCTAGGGGCCATCAGCACCTCAGTGGGAATCCTGGTTTTTATGGGAGCCATACAGCAGAGCTGCTGCTGCTGCTGCTGCTACAGGACACTTGGTCGTGGTGGAATTTAGCAGAATTAAGAATTTTCCCCTTTTTCACACGTTGGGAGGTACTAAAGGCAGCAGCTGGGATGCTGCAGGGAATAATCCTTCCTGCACTCTGCTCGAGCTTCTTGTGGCTCTGCTCTTTTCCAGCCCAGGGGGCTGTAAATGGCTCAGCAGGCAGTTAAAGCAGCCCAGTGCCTGCTCAGGCCCTGCCCTTGCTTCTTGTCACCATCAGCACAACCCCGAGCCAGGTTCTGCAGCCCAGGCCCTGCTGAGAACATTCCCAGTGACTCCCAAGGCTCTCTGGAAAACCTCAGCTCATTGAGAGACCAAAGATGAAACCAGGCCAGGGCAAAACATGTAAGAGCTGAACTAGTGGAAATCAATTAAAATAAAACCCACAGAAAGGGCAGGAATAATGTGCAGAGCACCTCAGGAAATAAAGCTTCAAAACAGATTAAAATGTGACTAATTTAAGCAATAATTTAGCCTGTAGCCTGGGTTAAGTTTGGCTCATGAGTAATTTGACCATCAGACCAGAGCTACTGGTTGGTTCCAGGTGGAGCCATTGCTGAGCTTTTCCCTTTCAATCCCATTTAGAGGTTGAAGGAAATAATTCCACTCGCACTAGAGATTTAACAAATAGCCACAAGGTCAAAACAGTCATTGGTATTTTAAACTGTGGGAATTTTAATACCTTTTTAGACTAGATTGATAAAGTCTTTAATGGAGAAGGAGGGAGGCAGAACCACCACTGGGTTGTACAGCTGCCTCTGCAGTGCCCAGTTTCCAGGTGTGAAAATTGAGGGATGGAGAGTTATGGGATGATTTTTGAGGGTTATTTTAGCATTTCTGTGGGTGGGGGAGCGCCCTGTCCATGTTTGGGGTGTCCTCAGCTCTGAAATTCTAGTTCCAAACCAAACAAAGCAAACAAAAACTTCACTGTGTTTCTGCAGAAGGATTTCTCAAGGGTATCAGGAAATGGAAATGGATACAAAAAGCCACCCCCCCAAAAAAAAAAAAAAAACAACCAAAAAAAAAAAATAATCAAAACTGTGTATATATCTATGTATATACATGACTATCTCTCTATAGAGGGCACTTTGCAGGAACACTGTGCTGTACTGATCTCGAAATCTCTGCCTGCCTGTGTCTCTTACACCTTTTGCATCGCTGTTCTCTTTGTTTTAGGGGAAAAAATTAGATTACACCTTGTCAAATTAAAATAACAAAAAACTAAAACAGTCAAATCTGTGTTTAAAATTACAGAGCTGCTTGAAAAACAATTGGATTCTGATGATTTTCTGTTCAATCCTGTAAAAAAACAACAGAAAAAAAAAATTTACAAAAGACCAGAGATGTTCAGCCAGCCTGTCGCTCAGCTAATGTGGTTTTTTTAAGTGAAAAGTAACAATTATTGGGAAGGTAATGGATTTCCTCCGGACCAAATCCAAGCCTTGGTCTCATTCTTTATTTATCTACCTATTTATGTATTTATTTTATTCTCTGTGAAGGAAATGAGGAAGGAGATGGGCAGGAGGAGGGAAGCTTCTCATCCTGTGGAGGGGCAGAGGTCGGAAATCCAAAGCCCAAGGAGGTCTCGCCCCGCTGGAATGAGCCTGGAATTGGAACGGGGCAGGGAGGGGGCAGAGGCGGCTGCACGGACACCCAGGGGCAGGGACAGACCACATTTGGGAGGGGAGGACAGGTGTAATCTAAGCTTCACTAATAATGTAGAGGCTGCACATTATTTTGGCACCCTTTCCCCTACCCCTCCTCATTTTGGAGCAAGACGGAATGACTCCTGTCTCCCCAAAATGGCCAATAATGTCCGCCTTCTCACCTCATTTGGAGCAGCAGCTTGCTGAGTGTCAAAATGTTTAATACCATTTGGTTTTGTTTGGTGCTTTCAACCAGTCACTTCACTTTCTTTCCTTTTCCTTTTTCAATTATTTTTCCTCTTTAAGGTATGAGATGCGTTTCTCTTTGAGTTGGTTTAATGTGAATCGGGGTTTGAAGTGACAGGTTCTTGTCCAGGACATTCTCCTTTCCCCACCTCGCTCCTCCTCCAACATTTTTTTCTCTCTGAGGGAATCTGGAAGGGGCTTTAAAAGAGCAGCTGCTGGGGTTCCTCAGCACGAACTGGTTGGTTGGTCCTCAGGTTTCTCTCGTTAGCAGCATCATGGGAACACATTTTAAGGATGGATTCTGGTGTTGCAAAAGTCAACCCTGGATCTCCCAGTGTCTCTTCCAATCAGGTCTGTAAATCTTGCAAAAACACCTCTCACCTTGTGGACCCTGAGTGGTGGTGGAGAACCTGAGCCATGCTGATTGGGACCAAAAAAGCCAAAAATGCCACTCACAGAACACAAACTGGGTCAACCTCTGCCTCCGTCAGCAGCAACAAAACCAATTGGCTTCCCAAGGGTGTGAAAAGTTATGGATCTGTTCTGTTTGTTAAAAAAAGGCACAATGTGGGGTGCAGATTTGCAGTGTGAAAAGCTTATCAAACAATTAAACAGACTCATAACTAACTGCACTTAAGAAATTTTCCTGTGCCTCCGAAATGGCTTCTTTGCATTGAAATAATTTAACTTGCATCCCAAACATCCAGCTCCAGTCCTGGAATCTGGTACTATCCATAACAAGCTGTATCCTTGTTTGGAAAAAAAAAAAAAAGCTCCTGAGAGTTTTTTTGGCCATGGGCAATGTCTGTTTGTGTGTGCCTGCTTGTGTGTGTCCGTCGGGGGCTGTTGCACATGGAGCATGCACATCCCTGTAAGCATGTGGGGTCTGCCAAAGCTGTCCTGGAAACCAAACACCCCTGGAACTCAGGGAAGGTCCTTCTTGTACCAGAAACTGGGAGAAGTATTGTTAGAGAAGTGTCTATAAAGCAGAGCCCTGAGTGCCCCATCCCAATGCTTCTTTTCCAGAGGGGGAGGTTCTGTTCTTCCCAATTCTTTGGAAGTGTAGGGTAGCAAAATGGAAGGAATCTCTTCACTTGATTTTTTTTTTTTTTTTTCTTGTAAAATTCCCCTCCTTCAGCTGCTGTGGAGCTGAAATTGGTCTTGATTCCATCTCCAGCTTCCTTTCCACCACGGCTCTCCTCCTCCTGGGCCTTGACCTAAAGGCTGACCCAGAGATTCTCAGCTTGACAAATTCCCTGTCTCCAGCCAAATGCAAATGTTGTAGCAATTAAAATAAACAGCAACCTGATGGCTCTGGGTAGCCAGAGATGAACCTTGCACCTATTGTGGTTGTCACAGCCCTGAGCCATCACAGGGCTGTATCCAGGGGACTCTCTGAGGTCTCCAACATTTAATTGGGGTTCTTTTCCCAGCCTAGATCAGTGTGTGGATGTTGGTATATCTGTGCACACAGGAGAGTGTAGCTTTTTTTTAAACCAGGATGCACCAAGGAAGTGCTGCTGCCTGTTTTGGGCTCGTATCAGCCCTAATCCAAATTCTCCCTTCTTGTGGGATGGGCACTGCCAAGGGCTGGCATCCAGAGGTGCTGGGTGCTTCCCTTGGAGGGTGACAAATGCCATTAAACCAGCCCAAAGTAAGGATCCCTGAGCCCCCGGGGCTGAGCTGCACCCCTGGGAGCTGTCAGCAGGAGGGCAGGGCTGCTCTGCAGTTTTTTGGGAACGTGCTCTGCACAGCCCCTGAGCTTGTGTTTTGTGAGTGGATTTCTCCTTCCCTGCCCAAAACCACAGCCAGGAACACTCCGTTCCCTTCAGACTCCGATTCTCAGCACTCCACCCTACATCAGATGATGCTTTTCAGTTATTAAATTCTGGTTTGTTCTTTCTTTTTCTTTTCTTTTATTTTCTTTTCTTTTCTTCGGTTTTGGTTTTTTTTGGGGGTGTTTTTTTTTGGTTTTGTTTTTGTTTTGTTTTTTTTTCCCTTTCTCTTTCAGTTGGGTTTCATTTCTTTGCGATTAGCTTCGGTTTGGATTAATTGTCTTGTTCTGTTCCCATGACAACTCAGTGTTTGCATCCCACCTGCCGTTGTTTGTTGCTGTTGATGCTGTTTGCTGACCGGATCTTGTCCGGATGTGTCTCCCCATCCCTCCTCACCTTCCCCACCTTGCCTCCCCTCTCCAGAAGGTCACATCCCAGCCCCCCCGCCCCCTCTCAGAACAGTCATCCCCACCCCAGATCTGTCTGCATGTTGACCCCACTTGTTTCTTTCCAAGTTCTCTCCATCTTGTCTCAGACTGTGACAGGTGTGGTTTCCACCTGGCTCCATTTTCTGAAATGTGGTACCTCTGGAAGCAGTGGGAAGCAGGATGGAGTAGGAAGCAGGGATGTACCCTCGTGGGTACCTAGGGCTGGGTGTTCTCCATAGTGGCAGGAGGGAGGAAGGAGCAGGTTGCCTGATGCTGTCAGCCAGTGCTGGTGCCTGAGGTGGAACAAACACCGTGGTACCCCCCTCCCACAACACCTTTCTGCAGGTAGAAAATCATCTTCTAGTGCCAGTGGCCAGGTGAGTTGGCAGCCCCTCCTTCCACATCCCAATCCCTCTCCCAGCTGAGGGCGTGCCCCCCATTTCCTCTGCAAATCCGTGCATGCAGGAATTCCCCTTTGCCACCTCTGAGCTCCCAATGCCACCCCTCTGGAAATCTTCTCTTCCTTGTCTCCCAGTGCTGGTTCCTGGCTCCTGGTTCCTGCAGAAAAGGGTCTGGCAGCCCGATGGGGAGAGCAGACCTTGCTGTGCCAATGTCCCTTGTCACCTTGCAGGATGATGCAGGGGCTGCAGTTGGCTTTTGCTTGCCAAAGCCCCACTAAACAGCAAACAGCCTCTACTTCTCCTGGCAGCTCCCTTCCCCTTGGAAAAGATCCACAAAGCTGGGAGATAAATACTAGCAAGCCCTAAGACAGTTCCAGGGGACATCTGAAGGCACTGGGAGGGACGATGGCAGGCTCAGCTCTGCTGTCCTTTGCTTTGCTTTGGCATGAAGCAATGCCATGGAGCTTTGGAGAGGTGGTGCAGAGGTTACCTGGGAGCAGACAGCAGGAATGGGACCTTCTCAGCCCCCCAGCACTCCAGACTCTCCTGCCCCCTCGCCCACCCTGCCTGAGGCAGTTCCTGCATGGCTGTCCCTGAAGCTGGATGAGTCCTGCACTCCTGCTCCCCTCCAACTGCTGCTGTTCCTGCATTTTCCCCGGGTCCTGGGTCCTTCTGTCTTCCCTGTGGGATGAGACCCTGCCCTCAGCCCCCTCCCTAGGGCCTCTCTGATCCACACACGTTCTGCTTTGTCCATTCCCCTGCTTTCCCCCCTCTAAGGAAGGGCACCCACCATCCCTCCAGCCAGCCCAGGTAGCTCAGAAAATGGAGCCAAGGAAACCACAGCCTCCCCTTTGCGTCCATGTTCTTCCTGTGTAAGGTCTGGAAGCTGCATCCACCTCTCTGCTAAGGAGATGCACAGAACATGTCACTGTTTTCTCAACGTTAAAAGTTTCATTACCTTGTTTTTCTTATTAATTCTATTCTATTTATTATTCCGCCAGGGCTGAGATGTGACAATGTGAGCCACCACATTGAGTCACATCAGCTAGAAAAAGTATGCAGCATTAAAGTGGGTTTCCCCCTCCCCTCCCTCTCTCTCTCTCTCTCTCTCTCTCTCTCTCTTCTTTCTCCCTTCCCCTCTTGTTCTCCTTCTCCTGGTCTTCCTTCCTTTCTCTGTCGCTCACTTTCTATCCAGTATCCATGTGGGCATTTGCTGCCGCCCAGAAATTATATTTCTCTGCATTTTCCTCTCTCTTTCTCTCTTTCTCTCTCTCTCTCTTTTTTACCTATTTTGCATGATGTTTGTGACTCTGAGAGCTGCATCTATCGATGGAACCGTGTCAGATCTTAAAGAGGCTTCGTTAGGGTTTCTATACCCGAAAACCACAAAAATTTCATTAGAGTTTCTCATCTTTTCCACACTCTCTCTCGCTCCAGGGGGGCTGTGTTCCCCTGGACGCTTCTCACACGCAGACACCAACTAAATTCTGTCCCGCTCCGGGGACTCCCTCTCCTCCCTCCTTTATCCTTTTGCCTTTCACTTCTCAAGTGGAGTTGTCTGGAATTTGGGGATGTGATACTTCTCTCTTTGTTGAATTCTCTGGGTCCAACAAGGCAAAACGCTGAGAAGTTTCCATCTCCATCCCAACCTTCTCCTGGCCCCCCACCCCACCTCTGCAGCAGCCCCGGGTGGGAGAGGGCCCCTCTCTGGAGGGGACACCTGGACCACTCCGGGGGGGGGGGTGGTGGTGGATGGGTTTTTCCTTTGGGAGAAGGGGACCCGGGACTCAGACCCCACTGGGAGAGGGAGGAGCAGGGTCCCGGGGTGTGGAGTGGGGAGCTGGGGGCCCCAGCGGCCGCGGAGGAGAAGTTTGGGCGCTCGCCATGCCAGCTCTTGCCAGTAAAGATGAGAAATTGCTAATAAATTTTTGTGTATTTATCTGTGCTGTGATGGGTCTAATCTTGATCAATGGAACCCTGTTGCTATGAAATATCGCTTTTATGTCTATATTCTATATATTGTTTGTGAAGTACAAATTTATTTGGAGTTTAATTTTTTTTGCTGTTTGGTTTTTGATTTTTTAATTTCTTTGGTTTTTTTTGTTTTGTTTTTAATGGAGGAAGAAAATAAACCATGACAAACCCCATCTATATTTAAATTATCTTTTACTCTTTTTTCTTTTTCTCCTTTCTTTTTCTTTTTCTTTCCTTTCTTTTTTTTTTTTTTTCCCCTGTTTGGTTTTGCTGTTTTTTCTTTTTTTCCTCTTTGTTTTTTTGGTTTGTTTTTTTTTTTGTTCGTACGTTTCTTTTGGTTTGGTTTTCCGTTTTGTTTTTTTTTGTTACCTCTGTGCGTCTCGTCCACAGTTCGCCGTGTGGCCCCACGCTTCTCCATCCTCCCTGTCAGCCATGAAATCATGCCCGGGGGCAACGTCAACATCACCTGCGTGGCCGTGGGGTCTCCCATGCCCTACGTGAAGTGGATGCAGGGAGCAGAGGACCTGACCCCCGAGGATGACATGCCCGTGGGCAGGAACGTCCTGGAGCTCACGGACGTCAAGGACTCTGCCAACTACACCTGCGTGGCCATGTCCAGCCTGGGAGTCATAGAAGCCGTAGCCCAGATCACGGTGAAATGTAAGGGAGGGGGAGCAGGGTCCTGACTGCACGTGTGGGAGTGGGCACGTGCCAGGCAGGCCGGGGGGGCACGGCCAGGGCTGAGTGTCCGAGCACCTGGGCACGTGTCCTGCTCGTGCACGGGAGCGTTTGGTGGGATGTGTCACCTGAGTGGGAATGTCCCACGGTTTGTGCCTGTGTCATCGTGTGTCTGCATGGGGAGAGCCTGTGACTGCCTGGCCTGCACAGGGGATGTGGTCCTGCATGTCCAGGTGCTCCTGCATGAGTGGGGTGTGCATGTGAGTGCATGGATAGGGACAGCCCTGCACGTCCCGGTGCTCCTGCATGAGTGGGGTGTGCATGTGAGTGCATGGATAGGGACAGCCCTGCATGTCCAGGTGCTCCTACATGAGTTAGATGTGTGTGTGCATGGATAGGGATAGTTCTGCATGTCCAGGTGCTCCTGCATGAGTTAAATGTGTGTGTGCATGGATAGAGACAGCCCTGCATGTCCAGGTGCTCCTACATGAGTTAAATGTGTGTGTGCATGTCCAAGGACACAGTTCTGCATGTCCAGGTGCTCATGCACAAGTGGGATGTGTGTGCATGGACAGGGACAGTTCTGCATGTCCTGGTGCTCATGCATGACTGGGATGTGTGTGTGTGCATGGCCAGGGACACCATGGCTGGGCTGTGGGCTCCTGGCTGCAGGAGTGTCAGTCCCTGTCCTTACCTGTGTGTACACGTGGAGCTCTGTGAGCACGAGCAGCAGGACAAACTTGTGCACCACAAGTGGCCTGTGCTGGGATCTGTGCATGTGTCCTCAGAGATCCCACACACAGGGAAACCCACAGTGGAGGGGAAGCTGGTGGCTTGGGACCTTCCCTGGCTTTAGGACACCTGAGCTGGCTGTTATGAAGAAAACTGTGACTCAAATCCCTGCATGCTGTGTCTGTCCTGACATATGAGGCTGACTGGGCACTGTGCAAGGAGCCTTGGGTGGCTTGGAGCCTGCATGCCATCCTGTTCCAAGGCTAGAGATTCAGCCAAGGCCCTGAGGATCTCTGGCATGTGCACCCTTGCAGTAGAGCTTAGTTCCAGCATCCTAGTGGCCGTTGTTGCCTCAGCAAGATGGGGAATAACCCCAGCTTCCAGCTAGTGATTCCCAAGAGGAGCACGGGTGCCATCTTCAATCTATTCTGTCCTCAGCAGGGGAGTATTAAACCCAAGCAGGAACCCCTGAGGTTGGGTGAGTGTAGAGCTCTGTGTCAGCTGGTGTCTGCTCTGAGTTCTGGTGTTGCCTCTGAGGGACCTGGAGAGACAGGGTGGGAAAGGATCCATGGGTGGGGGAGAGGAGAAACACGTTGGAGAAGGGAGGGATAAGGGAAAACAATCCTGTTGTGTCAGTGATCTGTCTGAGGAAGGTCTGACAGGAGAAATGAGTAGAGACTAGGGAATCTTGGCATGCCACCCCTTCTGAGCTTCTGCACAGGCAGTGGGGCTGTCATGCCAGCAGAAGGATGCCTGGAGCTGGACTCAGGTCCTCTTTATTTTCCTGAGTATTTACTTCCCTTTTTTTCCCATCTTACCATCTCAATCTAAAAAGCTGCTGTGTAGGGCAGATTGCTTCTGCTTCCAACTCTCCCATCTCCTCACATGGGGAATCTCGCCCTGCCTTTTGTAATTTTGTTTGGATCCTGTTCCCTGCTCTGTTCCTGTGTGTGAGCACCTGCAGCTCTCCCAGGCAGAAGGTGAAAGGAGAAGTTTGAGCTTTACTGTGATCAGGTCTAGAGAAGTTTGGCTTCAAGGCCAGGTTGGACAGGGCTTGGAGCCACCTGGGCCAGTGGAAGATGTCCCTGCCCATGGCAGGGGTGGAACTGGATGGGCTTTGAGGCCCCTTCCAACCTAAACCATTCTGGGATTCCATGATAAGATGAGGTTGAAAAGGAAGATTGAAAAGCATCTAAAGTGTGTAGTGAGGACAGCATGTAAAGCTTGAGAACAGGTGAAGTTAGAACACATACCAGGTGCAGGAAAAGTTTTGGGCAGGCACCAGCAAGTTCATGGAGGGACTCCCTGACTGAGGGAGAGTGGAGATGGGTTTTAACCCAGCTCTGAGGCTTGAGGGGAAGCCCTCCCAGCATTCTGGGGGATTTGTTCTGAGGAGCAGAGCCCGCTGTGTGCCATTCCCTGTGCCACCCAGAGATGTGAGCACGTGCTGGGAAGGAGCTCCCAGGAGCTGCTCTCCCTCCCTGCCCCGGGAGCCAGAGGATGTGCAGCTGAGGACTGTGCTAATGATTCCAGATGTTTAGCTGAACACTTTGCCTTTGATGGAGCAGTTTAAGGAGGATAATAGAGTGGATAACTAGGTTCATCATGTTCCAGCAGCACTTTCCTGAGCTGCCGGGATTGGTGCTGCGCCTCCAGCTCCTGCAGCCCTAACCAGCCCAATTAGGCACCACTTCAGCATCTGTGGTTTTTTTTCAATGCCTGTTCTTCCTGATTCTCAGCACTTCCCAAGGCTCCTGGGACGCCAGTGGTGACAGAGACAACAGCAACGAGTATCACCATCACCTGGGACTCTGGCAACCCAGACCCCGTGTCCTACTATGTCATTGAGTACAAGTCCAAGAGCCAGGATGGGCCGTACCAGATCAAGGAGGACATCACCACCACGCGCTACAGCATCGGGGGGCTCAGCCCCAACTCCGAGTATGAGATCTGGGTCTCTGCAGTCAACAGCATCGGGCAGGGCCCTCCCAGTGAGTCGGTGGTCACCCGCACTGGGGAACAAGCTCCTGCCAGTGCCCCCCGCAACGTGCAGGGCCGGATGCTGAGCAGCACCACCATGATCATCCAGTGGGAGGAACCGGTGGAGCCCAACGGGCAGATCCGGGGCTACCGGGTCTATTACACCATGGAGCCCGACCAGCCCGTCAGCAACTGGCAGAAGCACAACGTGGACGACAGCCTGCTGACCACCGTGGGCAGCCTCCTCGAGGACGAGACCTACACCGTGCGAGTGCTGGCCTTCACCTCCGTGGGGGACGGGCCCCTCTCCGACCCCATCCAGGTTAAGACACAGCAAGGAGGTGAGCACCTGTGTCACTGATCTGGGCTGGGTTTGGAGGTTTAAGAGTCGATGTTGGGAAGGAATTGTTTACTTGGAGGGTGGGGAGGTACTGGCACGGGGTGCCCAGAGAAGCTGTGGCTGCTCCAGCCCTGGCAGTGTCCAAGGCCAGGTTGGAGGGGGTTTGGAGCAACCTGGCGTAGTAGAGGGTGTCGCTGCCTATGGAACTGGATGAGCTTTAAGGGTTCTTCCAACCCAGACCAATCTGGGGTTCTAAATGTCTTTAACAGATGTAAAACTGCCCAGGCAGTGGTGGCACTTTCACTCTCCCTGAAGTACCCAGAAACTACTTTGTCAGAGATGAGTGGAGAATGAACCTTATTTTGCCCTTTTCTGCAGGGGGGGTGAAACAATTATCACAGCAGATGTGTTGAGCTGCAAACACAAGGTGTTTTATCATGGGCTGTCACCCAGCACATTTTTGGCATAGGGTAGAGAGGAAACCCTGTGTCTTCACTGGGTTGCTCATGGGCTTCCTACTTCCAGAATCTTGTGATACTGGGATTGATGGGAAGGGTTGTATTCTGCACTGCTGAGGAAGAGGCATATGATCCACTGGGATTCCTCCATCTCCAGCAGCTCTGGACACGCTGGAGTCCTGCAGTGGGATGTAACTCCACAGCTTTAGAGGCAGGACCTGCCCACGCTGCAGTGTGGCATTTTGCTGCTGACGTGCTCTTCCCACACAGGCTTTGAAGAAAACAGGGCAAGAGCCTCCTAATTAGCCAAGTTAATGTGGTTTCTCCTGTTTCTCATCTTGCCTCCTCTGCCCTGTTGGCTCCATTTCCGTGCCAGTTCCCGGGCAGCCGATGAACTTCCGAGCAGAAGCCAAGACCGAGACGAGCATTGTGCTGTCGTGGAGCCCCCCACGCCAGGAGATCATAGTGAAGTACGAGCTCCTCTATAAGGAAGGAGACCACAGCAAGGAGGTGAGTCCCAAGTGGAGCAGGGTTGGGGCTGAGGAGCTCCCCATTCCCTGCAGTGTCGGAGTGGGGCGAGCAGGGCCTCGCTGTCTCTGGGCAGGCCTCACCTCTGCTGCCTGTTGTTTGGGTTTATTTTTTTTTTTTCTTCCCCCCCTCGCCCAATCCCAGGTGCTGAAGAACTTTGAGCCGACGACCTCGTTCACAGTGGAAGGCCTGAAGCCCAACACTGAGTATGTCTTCCGGCTGGCCGCCCGCTCGGCCCTGGGGCTGGGGGCCTTCACCCCGGAGGTCCGAGAGCGCACCTTGCAGTCTAGTAGGTGTCTCTCCTTTCCCACCCTTCTCTGAGGGGACCACGGTCAGGGAGCCAGAGATGGTGGGCACAGGGGTACGGAGCTGGGGCTTGGCGTTTCGCTCCAGGGAGGGGGGGGACACCTTTGGGACCCTGCTCCCCTCTCCCTTCGCCGGTCCAGGGAGTGGAGATGTGAGCCAGGAGCAGAGCTGGGCTTTGGGGTTGCTGGTTGGGGGCCCAGGGAGCACCGTCCACTTGGGGTGGGAGCAGTGAGGGCTGGTTGGTGGCCACGCTGGCCCTGGTGCTGAGCATGCTCAGGGGATGGCACCCTCAGCCCGTCCCACACGGGCCCAGCAGCTGCCAGGGAAGGGGCACAAGCAGTGGAGCAGGGGGACGGTGGGGGGAAGCAGGAGGGAGAGGAGGAGGAGGGAAGGTGATTGTTCACAGGCCCAACCTTCCCCAGCCTTTGGGGAAGCAGTCCCCGTGCTCTGTTCCGTGAGCACCTCCACAGCCAAGGGGAGGAAGGCCTGGAGCTCTGGGAATGGTCCCGTTTGGGCTCCGGCAGAGCGGGAGAGAGGAGCCCTGTGGAGGCTGGGAGGGGGATATTGATGATACCAGGATGGAGCGTAGGCAACCAAAACGTGCTGGTTTTAGTTTAATGGATTGTCTCCCTTCGCTGTTGCCCTGGGGACAATAACCCTGGATGGCAATATTTCAACCTGGGCTTTTCACAGATCTTTGCTTTTAAATGAGGTGTTTTTTCACTGCATGAGTGGCTGTGGCAGCTGTTCTTTGTGTTTTCTGTCTCCTCTCATCTCTACTAAATCACTCCGCTGCAGTTTGGAGTAGCCGGGAGCAGAACTAACTCAGAAGTGGCTCTGGTCACCAGTGTGAGGAGGGAGAGCCCTGCTCCCATCCCTCAGAGTCCCTAACAAGGGGGAGCAGCAGGCTCTCGGCTGGGCTTTTTAATTGTCACATCCTGCTGTCTCTCCCTTTCCCTGTCTCCTTCTCTTTCTGTCCCCTGAGGAGTGGGAAGAAAGGGGAGTCTGTTTCTACATAGACAGAATTCCTTACTGGGGCTTTCTCAGGCCTGCACTCCATTCAAAGATTTTTGGTTTTTCTTTCCTTCAAATGTTTTTTCCCCTTTTTTCCTTCTTTTATTTTTCTCCATACTCTCTCTACGTTTCATAGGAAAATCCTTTCCTGACTCTGCTGCACATCTGCTGGTTCTGATCCCAGTGTGGTACTGTCAGAGGGAGCATCTCTGTGGGGTGGGGGAAATGAACTGAAAGGACCTGAAAAATAAGGGTTCAACTTACACTCTGCTTCTGTTTTCCAAGGGGTTTCTCTCCTTGAGAGCCATGGGGATGGGAGGCAAAGAGGGTCTGGGATTTGTGCTCTCTGGTTCAATGAAACAAGCTGGAAGAGGGGTGTGGGAGCTGCTGGCAGTAGGGCTTAGTGAAAATTTGTCCCTTAAGGGTGAGGAAAAGGGGATCTGGGAAAAGGGAAAGCTTTGGGGCTTTTTCTAACTTGGCATCCGCCCAGAACACGGACGGGTTTCTCTCTCTGTAGCTCAGCTTGCATAGGGAGAGTCTCATTAATTTAATGCTCTTAAGAACATCAGCTGGGAGCTGTCAGTGTCCTGTAACACGATGAAACATTTTTTCCTGGCTGGCTGTTGGAGGAACGAGTCAATTCTCCCTGGTCCGGGTGACATCCTTCGGCTCACAGACCTTCTGGCTCGGGACAGGCTTTTGTGTCTTCCCTCCGCAGCTCCTTTTCCATTCAGCTCCTCCTTGGCCTGCTCCATGCCTCTTCTTTCTTCTCTCTTCTGCTCTCTGCTTGCCTGCCTGCATGCCCTGCACCCGATGAACCAGCTCCCTGCTCTCCCTGTCCCTCACTGGGCCATGTCACACCACGATGGCATCTTGTCTCTGGAATGACAAAGCCTCCTCCCTGGTCCTCACGCCGCTCCTGCTGCCCCCTCCCAGCACCCACCCCGCATGTGGCAGCCCCTCCCTGCACCTCCCTGCCAGGGTGGCTCCTCCTGAGCATCATAACCAAAGTAAAATCCATTAAACTAAAGGTAAAGTATCCTTTTCTTCTTGAAGTTGAAGCTGGGTTTTAACTCTTCAAGTACCAGAGACGTAGCTTGTAAAAACTGACAGACTCTCATGGCTGGGAGAAGCTGGTTTGCCCTTTCTGATTAGCCATGACCTTCCCAGGCTCCCTGGCAACTCTCCCACTGGGAAATTCCAGAGTGCAAAGCGTGGTCAGCAGGCAGGGGTGGCAGGGTGGGTGCTGTGAGGCTGTGTGTGCAGGGGTGGAGGAACAAGGGGGCCTTCTCACCCCCTGTTCCTGCCCAGGAAAGGATGTTCCCCCCACAGAGCTCCGCTCTCCCTCCCGTCCCCCTCCTCACAGTACATGAAGTGAATGAAACACACAAAGTCTATGGTACCTAAAGGGTTAAAAAACATGATATTGTACAAGGTCAGTAAGGGTCATTCTTGTGGCTTGGACAGTCAACTTTAAAGCATGTAAAAGGTGCAGCTCAGGTGAGTACTGGCTGGTCTCAAGCAGATTCACAAATACAGTCCACCCTGTGGCTGCAGGCTCACCACCCGTGGCTCTGCAGACACTCCCCGATGTCCTGGAGCCCTGGGAGGGTGGGGAGGGGTCCCAAAAGGCTGGTGAAAACAGCCAGCAGGCCAAGGCAATGCTCTCCTGGCTGGGGGCTCCTGCCTGTGCCTGGCTCCCTTCCCAGGGACGGGCTGGTTGCAGAGCTGAGCTCGCAGCCCTGGTGGGGTTGGTGGCACTGGGCTCCTGCCACATCTCCCGGCTCCCAGCGTCCCCAGGGTCACACAGGTTGGGCTGGATTGTGAAGGAAACAGTGCCATGAGCTCCCAGAGGCGTGTCCAGCGTGGCCAGCCAGCAGCCCTGGCTGTTCTCCTCCGCTGCTGCAGTCCAGGAGTGACGGGGAGGGGGCCGGGCAGGACCTGCGCCTTCTCCCCCATCACCCACCCCCACCCCGCCTTTTTGAGCAGAGAAAGTGCAAAACCATCCCAAAAGGAGGCCTCACCCCAGGGCCTCCCAGTAGGTCCCTGTGCTGGAGCGTAGAGGGTGAGTGAGCGAGCGTGGCAGCGCAGACAGTGACCCCAGTGCCAGCTGGAGCTGAGCTCTGCTTCCTGGGGCTTTCAGAATGAGGTGCAGGATGAAGGGTAGGTCAGGTCAGACCCTCTCTGCAGTGGGTTTCTCAGCTCTGGTGGCTTTGGCTGGAACTAAGCAGGAAAGGTGGATTTTAATGTGCCCAGCCTCTGATGAGGACAAAAAAAAGAAGGGAATGTCACTGTGGCAGTCATGGGAGAGGGCTGAGTCTGTCCCTCCATACCCTGAAACTATCCTTGAGTTGGTTCTGGGGTGTGGGATGAGCAGTGCACCTCTGTCCTGGAGAGGTGCATCAATCACAGCAGATGGAGAGAGCCAGAGGGAAGGAGATCTGTCACTGGGAATGTGCTACCCTGCTCCTCGTGCTGACAGTTTAGCAAGAGAGAACAGATTGGGGTCCAAAATTGCCATTTCTGCAATAGCTGGGGTTCTGCTGGTGGGGGAGGACTCGGGGGCACTCATCATCAGCAGAGTGGCATTTTAAAAGCCAGTCATGTGCAGAAACCCACCAGGAGCTTGGTCTGGCCTCGTAGCTCAGTTCCTCTTGTTCTCTTGTAAGAAAGTCTTATAAGTTAGCAGTTGAAGCGTGGAAGGTAGGTAAACAGACTGGGAATGTTCTGGAAGGAGTCACTTTTTATATCAGTATTATTTTTTTATTATGATTTCCTTTCTGGTGTTGTTTTTTTTTTGTTGTTGTTGTTGTTGTTTCAAAGTATTGGCTTGATTTATGTTTTATTTTCCAGTTTGTTCCTTTTGGTTTGGTTCATTTGACATATTCTGTGTTGTTTTGCGTGGCCAGCCATGGCCAGGGATCATCAGCCTCCTCACTGGGAGTGCTGGGGAGAAGAGGATGGTTCTGCCAGGTTAAAGACAGCAATAGAGCATAAAACCAGAAGGAGAACACCCAAAATGTCCTACTGGGCAGGGTGTTCAGACAGCAGTGGAAGGATTTGTTCTGCCCTTTTTGAAAAGCCACTTGCCTCTGTCTCCTGGAGGCTCCTGGAAAGTGTGTGGCTCTCACTCCACTGCCAACTGGGCTAAGTGTGGCTGGATTTAGCAGAGTCCTCAAGGCAAACTGGGCCTAAACATCTGGGTTTGACTCAAGGATGGGAGTAAGAGGTTTGGAAACGATCGTTCCTCAGTAAAAGAGCTTTTTGTTGATTAAAAAGCATCAGAGGAATGAGAAGCACTGATCTACTGCTTCTTGGAGGTGATACTTGGGGGGCTTGTGAGTTCACCCCAGTTTCCTGCCCTGTCTGCAGAGAGTTAAAAGCTCTTAATTGCAGTTGGGTGAGATGGGATTTATACATTTGCCTTGAAAATGTATCATGCTCTGCTTCCCTGGGCTGGTCAGCTGTCATTAGTAAGTGGCAGAAGTGTGATCTAATCCCTGGAAGTGTTCAGGGTCAGGATGGAGCACTCTGGCCTGGTGGAAGCTGTCCCTACCCAGGGCAGGGGATGGAATGAGAGGAGCTTTAAGGGAGAGCTGTGGGTTCCACCTTCCCACCTCCTGGTCACCCTTGGACAGGCGTCTGCTGCCACCCTGAGAAGGTGCCTGGGTAGGGCCACACTGCCCAAGGTTTTCTCCCAGGATGTTTAGGAACACCCTGATGTAGTTCAGGCAGTGAGTGTAGTGGGAGTTAGACCTGCTGCTGCTCTGGAAAATCCCCTGGATACCTGAATACCTCAGCAAACCCACTGCCTCCCTCCTTCTGCAAGTGTTTTCTTGAAACTCTCCTCTTTAAACACTGTTGCTTGGCAGTGTCCTGGGCATTCCCACTGTGGGATTTGGCCTCCTCCAGTCTGGGGACAACTAATCACTTCCATCTGGAGGTACAGACTCTTAAATTTAAGCCTCCTGGCAAAAGATTTGCTTTTCTTACCTAATTTTCACAGATCCCTTCAAAGAAATTCAAGATCTCAGAGACTGAGGTTGGAAAGAAGTGATTTCCCAGCCAGAGCAGGATTTGCCAGGCTGCTGTAAAACAGGGAGCCAAAGGAAAGGGCTTTTATAGGGTGCAGCTGGGTGCTTAGCTGGTGCCAGCTTAGTGGAAGCAGCAGGACCCTCTTGGCTGGCCCGCGTGCTGGTTTAGTCCTTTGCTTTATACACCATTTCAGTTTTGATGCCCCATTTAATTTCTGTTGGCTTTTTTTTTCTTTTTTTTTCTTTTTTTTTTAAAAAACAAACCACAACCTCTTCATTTCGGAGAAGAAGAAAAAAANAAAAAAAAAAAAAAAAAAAAGACAACAACAAAAAGCTCTCTTCTCTTTTAATTTTATCTTCCTAAACCAAACTTTCGTACGTTTTATTTTAGATATTTTTTTGTTATCATTTTTCCTTTTTTTTTTT
>VZTR01021049.1:188804-216518 GCA_013400775.1 Chaetops frenatus | reverse complement strand
CTGCCCCCCCTCAAGATGTAAAATGTGTCAGCACCCGCTCCACCGCCATTCTGGTAAGTTGGCGGCCGCCTCCGGCCGAGAGCCAGAACGGCGTCCTGGCCGGCTACAGCGTCCACTATCGAGCGCTGGACTCGGAGGACACGGAGCTAAAGGAGGTGAATGATATCCCCCCAACCACCAGTCAGATCCTGCTGGAGTCCCTGGAGAAGTGGACCGAGTACCGCGTCACCGTGGTGGCTCACACGGAGGTGGGGCCGGGCCCGGAGAGCTCGCCGGTCATCGTCCGCACGGATGAAGATGGTAAGGGAGCTTTTGCTTTTTTTTTTTTTTTTTTTTTTTTTTTGGGTTCTCCTGGGGGGGTTTCTGTCCCTGGAAAGGGTGGGAGGGGGTTGTTGGTGCGTTGGGAGGATGCGGTGAGGTCCCTCCAGTGGCTCCGGGGTGGAGCCAGGCTGGAGCTGGAGTGGGATCCCAGGTCTGAGTTGTGCGGCGTCCTCTGGTGCCATCACCCCCAGCCCTCTGAGCACTGGGGTCTGTAGGGTTCTCCTGCGCTGCTTTAGGGAATTTCCTGCATTTATGGGGGTTTTCTTAATATCTCTGGGTCTTGACTGCACTACCTCCCCCTCCCGAAAAGATGCTCTCACTGAGCCAGGATCAGCCAAGACACCGAAACCTTTGCTCAGAGGAAACCTTTGCTGCCAGAACTTGATTTCATGGAATCATGGTATATCCTGAGTTGGAAGGGACCCACAAGGATCAGCCAAATCCAGCTCCTGGTTCTGCATGGGACATCCCCAAGAATCCCACGCTGTGCCTGTGAGCACACGTTGTAAAATATTAAAGAGTTCTTCCCACACTTTCCTTGTTAGTACATTCCTTGTTAGTACCTCCTCCTTAAGACAGAGTTTTTGTCAGTAGTAGAAAGGAGAAATCTGTTGAAGTTTCAAAAACTTCAAGTGACAACAGATCAGTGGCCCCACTCAAAAACATGAATTTTTCCTGGTATTTCTACAGTAAAATATAACCAGGGAAAAGCATGAATGTGTGTAATGAAGGAAGAGGAGCACCCTCACTGTGAGGGTAAGATCTCAAGTCATATATATCAAATAAATAACATATGGAAATCCCAAATTTTTCAGGTGTTCATCTATTCCAAATAAAAAGAATTTTAGAAAAGGAATAGGTTTGTCCCCAGTGTTGGTCCTGATTCCATGAGCCTCTGCTCACATCCAAATGGAACATAGAGTATTCTGCTCAGAGAAAGTGTGATTTCCTGGTAGATGGAGCTGTCATGCCCTGTATGATTAGTAATAGTAGTAGTAGTAGTATTTCCAAAGACTCAGCCCAAATTCCATCCAAGACATCTCTTGTTTTCTGTCCTGAGATTCTACAGTGGTTGTTGTAGCCACCAACCCCCTGTGCTGACAGAGAGATGAGGGAACTCCAAGGACAAGCCCCTCCTGATCCTCTCCACAGGCAGCACCAGGGCTTTTGTGGCTCGCTGGAAAATGGCTTTGCCCTCAGAATGACATCTGGAGCTATAATGGTTCCTTCCATCTGAGCAAACTGGGCACAAACCAGCCTATGGAAGGATGGCTGGATGATGAGGTGGGCCTGTTCCCATCGCTGTCTCCAGGCCACGCAGATCTAGGGCCCCACAGAACTTCTCCCCTGCTCCCTGCGAGGCCGGCGACAGCCGACGGCACATCCAGGTGCTCAGGCCTCCCCTCCTCGCAGGAGGGCTCAGACCCAGTGCGTGCACATCCCAGAGGAGCAGCCAGGAATCCCGAGTGACTCGAGCCCCCCGCCTTGCTTGCCTTGCCTGCAGTGCCCAGTGCTCCCCCACGGAAGGTGGAGGTGGAGGTGCTGAACTCGACGGCGATCCAGGTGTTCTGGCGCTCGCCGGTGCAGAGCCGCCAGCACGGCCAGATCCGCGGCTACCAGGTGCACTACGTGCGCATGGAGAACGGCGAGGCCAGGGGGCTGCCCCACATCAAGGACATCATGCTGGCCGACGCCCAGGTAAGGCCTCCCCTCTCCTGATGCCTTCAGTTTTAAGGTGGTTTTTTGGGTTTGGTTTTTTTTTTTTTTCCTGTCCTGCTTTAGTGTGCAGCTCTCAGCTTCGTATGAAGTTGTTGCTGAGTTCTCTTCACAGGGCAGTGTCATGGTTTGAAAAAAAAAACAAAACTGCCCGGTTGTGAACAAACCCGAGACAGGGCAGTCAGGCACAACAATTCTCTCCAGCCCAAGATTCAAGGACAATCCTTCCCAACCTCAGCCCCAAAAGCACAAACAATGTCAAAAAGAGGAGGGTGAGCAAGGAGGATGGAACTTAATCATTCCAAATTATTAATTGGACACTTCACCGCAAGGAGGATGGAACTTCATCATTCCAAGTGATTCATTGGACACTTCACCTCAATCTGCAAATGGAGCAGAACTTCTAAAAGTGTGAAACCCCGTGCCCAAAGCCCCTTTTTGCATCCATCTTGAGGCCCATCCTCAGGCAGGGCTGCAGCCAGGCTCTTGTATTGCCAGGGTGGGGCCTTTGAAGGCCTTGCAATAAATACCTATTTATTTAGGTACCTATTTATTTATACACAGCCCCCCGGGAGGCTGTGAGGGGTGGGTGCTCCAGCTGCCCTGTCTCACCCTGTGTAACTCTGCAGAAGGTCCGTGAGCACCTGTGACGAGGGGTGGTTGTCTCTCTGCAGTTCCTTTGGGCTCCCAGACAATATCACTGTGAAAGAGTATGAGCTGCTGTCCCAGCACTGAGATAAATATCCATGCATCCATCCTGGCTGTGTCTGGGAAGTCTTTTAATTCAGGCAAAGGCCACAGTGGAATCTACTAATTTCTCCCACTCTACTTCTTCCCTCATGCTTGCCTGGTAACTTCTGACCTTGTGTGGCTGCTTGCTCAGGGACTCCTTCCTCATGCTGTGTCTCTGTCTTTCCCTTCTTTCCCCTCTTGTATTCTCACGTGCCAAACCTCTCTTGTTCTCTGCCCAGTGGGAAACAGATGACACTGCTGAATACGTAAGTAAAAACATAAAAATCCTCCCATGATGGTTCTGCCTCTTCCCTTCTCCCACTTCCTGTTGTGGTGTGATATTTTCCTTTTCCTTTTTTTTTTTTTNTTTTTTTTTTTTTTTTGCCATGCCAATGTGCCTGTTTTAGAGCCTGTTTTTGGTGTTCCCATGCATTGTCCCCTCCCTGTCACTGCTCTCTGACCCTCTGTGATTGTGTCATTCATCAGCACACAGAAATCCCACAGGGTTTTCCCTTTGGCTCTGAAGGAAAGATGGGTCTGCTGCTCCTCCGTGGGGAAGCAGATGGAATATGGAATTTGAGACTGCCTTGAACATATGAGAATCCTAAAATAGTTTGGATTGGAAGGGACCTTAAAGGCCATCTTGTTCCACTCCCAGCCAGGGGCAGGGACACCTTCCACCAGACCAGGGTGCTCAGATGGGCTGCTTTGCAACACCTCTGTGTCTGGAAAAGATAGGCTGGGAAGCATTGGGAATTCAGAATCCATGAGTCCTGAGCTATCAGGCCATGTACAAGTGCTTTGTACCCTAAAAGGGCCAAGATTCTTAGAAACTCATTGGTGCAAAGCACTGAATCATTATTGGTGCTTTTACCTTTGAAGTACATTAAAATCAGCTTGGCTGTTTGGCATTTGCTGTTTCTGCTAAAATGATAAATGTTTTCCAAAATCCTACAGCTACAAAGCAGTAGGAGCAAGCATTTTTTTCCTTGGAATGACAGGATCCTAAGATAACACACGACTAAACTGGTTGTGTTTGTGTCTCCTGGGGATTGCCAAGGGCCCTGCACAAGTGAGGGGCCTCCCTTTGAGGGATGGAGAATGAGTCTCATGGGAGGCAAAGCCCCTTGCCTAAAATCTTAATAAAATTAAGATGTAAGAGCAGAACAGGTTTCTTGACTTCCAGAAGCCAGACCTGTCCCTGCAGCTGATGGTTTCCAAAGTCACTGATCAAAATGCCACTGTTCCAAAGCTCTCTGTTCCACTCCCAGCTCACCATCGGGGAAATAGTTATTTTCAGGACTAACAAATTCTTCCCAAGTGCTGCCCTGAGATTTAATATTGAAAGCACAAAAGGGTGAGGAGAGAGGAAAGCCATAAAACATGCACAACATTCCCATCTCCCTCCTTTCTGGGGCCTTGGGGAAAACCCTGCTGCATGTGCTGTCATCCTGTTTGATTTAGCACGGGTGTTCCTTTTCCAACACAGCCCTTTGAAAGGCTGGATCCCTCCTGGGGAAGGGCTGTTCTTGAGGCCAGTGTTCCAACAGAAGCTCCTGGGAGCCAGGTGTGGGGAGGCTGATAGAGGATGGGGAAGGAGGGGGTGGGATTTAGCAGGGAGCTTTAACGTGAGCCGAATGTGTCGTCTTGCACTTTGCATTCAAGCAATCCCTTTAATATTATGAAGGCATTAAAAATATCTCTGAGGAGAGAAGAGAGGGGTAACGGTGAAAAAAATGTAATCTCCCTGAAACCTCTGAGCCTCCTGTGAGGCCGCCCAGTGGAGAGGGAAGCTTTGAAGGGAGCAGCAGCATTTGGATGCTGAAGTGGTTTGTGTGAAGCCAGGGAATGTGGGAGAGGCAGATCTGGAGGAGGATGCCTTGCACGGGGCCCTGCAGAGCCAGGCTGTGTTTGCAGAGCTGTGAGTGCCCCTCCAGGGGAACGGGGCTCTCCCCCTCTCCCCTCACTTCCCACAGAAGCCCCAGAGTGTCTGGTGCTCTTGGATTCAGTGTTCCTGCATGCTGGAAAAGGGCTGAGACTCCTGCAAGGAGGAGAGAGCTGCCCTTGGGTGTGGGCCTGAATATTGACACGATTTCCCTTTGGCATCTGGCAAACAGGAAATGGTCATTGCTGGGCTCCAGCCGGAGACTGCCTATTCCATCACTGTGGCTGCCTACACCATGAAGGGAGATGGAGCTCGCAGCAAACCCAAAGTGGTCACCACCAAGGGTGCAGGTGAGAGCCTTTTCCTCAGCCACTGGGATTCACCCACTTCCTAAAGCCAAGGAGCTTCTCCAGACTCACCTTCTTTCATCCCATTCCCTTCTTGAAGGACAGACTTGCAGCAAGAGCCAGGCTGCCCCAAAGGCAAAATTATATTTAGTAAGGCAGAAACCCCTTCATTCCTCACATGCAGCCCTCACCAAATGTCACAATTTTCTGTCCAGTGCTGCAGAAAGCCCAGGCACACCCAGAAACACAACAGAGGATGAATTTGTCACTTGTAATCTCTTGTGCTGTAAATTCCTGTGCATCAGAAGGAAAGTGACCCTGCCTGGTCTGACTGGACAGACTGTGTAGCTTTGAAGGTGCCCCATGCAGGTACACTGGGGGCAGGAGGGGTCTGCTGTCATGGTGGTGACCTGCAAAGACCTGAAGAGCAGCAGGCAGACAGTGGTGCTTGTCCTGCCCACTCTTCTCCTCTGGTACCATGTCTGGAAATAGATCCCCTGTGTTCAGGGCTGGTGGAGGGAGAAACTCTGACAGTATTGACCTTTCCTGGGCCCTGGGCTCTGCCTGCACATACCAGCCACAGCCTTTTCCTTCACTCACCCTCTTCTCCTTCCTCTCCAGTTCTGCCCATGTTTCTCCTGACCAACTCCCTGGTTCTCTGCTTTCCTTCTTCCTGAGGCTCTCCACCTTTCTGTTTTCCTCTCCTGGAGCCTTTTTCTCTGCTTGGCTCCCTTGTCACTCTCCCTTGTCACCCTCCCTCATCTCTTCCCATTAGGATTTGCAGTGCAGGTGATCAGTCACAGAGGGATGTTTTCTCCAGCACAGCAGCTATTACCCAAAACTCAATTTCCCCCAAGTTGAAATAGCTATTTTTAAAAAAAAAATCTTTCAAATAGCTCTGTAACATTCTTACCTTCTTTGCAGTATTGAGTGCACCTTCTGAGAGGAGAAATTTCTTTCTTTATCATTCAGGGCTGGGGGCTGAATTTAAATACAGTAATACATCTAATTTTCTCCTTTACTGTCCAAACCAATTGCAAAATAAAACACTTCCCCCTGTCTGCACTTTCTTCTCACCTTTATTCCAAACAATATTTGTTGTGCAGATGTAATACTTTCAAGCTCAGCTGATTACAGTAACATTTGTGATAAAAACTGAAACATAAAGGTAATGGCACTGTTTTTCTCTTTAATGTGTTCCTCAGGCATTCCCAAGGGAGGAGGCTGCCTCTCCCAGCACCATCCCTGCCACTCCTTGGCAGTTTGGAAGGAATTCAGCATTTGTTTCAGAGACAGCCCCTCACCTCCCCGTTGAGGTGTCAGTGGAGGCAGCAGGCAGAGGTTCCCCAGTGCGACCCTTTCAGAATCCCTGGCACAGGCAGGTCCTGCCCTGCTCCCTCAGCCACACTCCAGCATTCCAGCTGTGGGAGGGGGCTGAGATCTCTCCCAGAAAACTCCATTTTCTCTCCTCCTGTCCAACCAGGAGAAATACCAAGGTGGAGAGAAGGAAATTAGGTCTCTAATAGTGGAGCTGAGTGTCAATGACGCGTGAGCTGCTGGAATTAATGCTCTGCTTTCTCCAGCTTCGGGAATCTCTGGGCCTGCACATGTCATTTAACTGTGGCTGTGGGCTTGCTTAGCAGTCAGGCAGTGCCAGGCCTCATTAGGCAGAGACATGGCACTGCTGAGCTCCCCAGAACCCCTAAATGTGGAGGAGCTCACTGACAGGTAAGGAGGAGCTCACTGAAAATGCACCAACACTGGTGAGTTCCCTTCCTGCTGAGGAGAGGAGCAGCACAGGGCGAGCAGCAGCTCTCCCTGCCCTCTGCCTTGCACAGATTTTGGGCTCTAGTTCCTCTGCCTGTGCTTCCTTCTGTACCCAAGAGGGCAATGAGCTGCCTGCCAGCCCTATGAGCTGGCCCCGTGCCTGCTGCTCAGGACCTGGGGCTGCCCAGCCTTCCTTCCATCCTTCATTGCTTCACCCTCAGCTGCTCTGGACTTCCCAGCCTGGGCCAATCTGTTCCAGTCTCTTTCTGCATGAGTTGGGCTGTGTAATGGAGAGAGGGAGAGAGGTTGGGGACTCCAGGTTTGTTTTTCCCTGCCCTGGGAAGCAATTGGGACAGGAGGTTGGGAGTCAGAATTCCTGAGTTTGTTCTTCCCAGCAGTGGGAGGGTGAGTGGTCCAGGGACAGGGGAGGAGCTGTGCACATCTTTCCATCCCGAACAAAGGGAAGAAAATAAACCTAGGAATGTGTCAGCACCTCACAGCTGACACGCTGGCAGTGCTCTTCATTTCCCAAACTGTTTAGGACCCATCCACCTGTACAGGGTGGCAGCAGTTTGGGTTGCACAGAGCCGAGCTGGACCGTTGCTGCTGACCTGAGGAACCTCTTGCTGCAGCTGAAAAACCTCTGTGGCTCCTCTCTCCTGCCCCAGCCTCGGCTGAAGGTGTCTCTCTTCTCTCCTAGTCCCAGGAAAGCCCATCCTGTCTGTGCACCAGACAGAGGAGAACACTCTCCTGGTGAAATGGGAGCCCCCGCTGGACGCGGAGGGCCAGGTGTTGGGCTACCGGCTCCAGTTCGGCCGCAAGGACGTGGAGCCTCTGGCCACCTTGGAATTCTCGGCGCTGGAGGACAAGTACATCGCCCCCAGCATCCACAAGGGCGCCACGTACGTGTTCAAGCTGGCCGTCAAGAGCCGGGCTGGCTTTGGGGAGGAAGCTGTGCAGGAACTCACCACCCCCGAAGACATCCCCAAGGGTTACCCCCAGATCCTGGAGGCGAGCAACGTCACGTCCATGTCGGTGCAGTTTGGCTGGCTGCCCCCCGTGCTGGCCGAGAGGAACGGAGCCATCGTCAAGTACACCGTGGCCTACCGGGAGGCCGGTTCTCCCGGCAACCTGCTGGAGAAAGAGCTGCCCCCCTCCCCAGAGAACTCGTACACCCTCAACGGCCTCAAACCCAACACCGCCTATGATGTTAAAATCCGTGCTCACACCAGTAAAGGCCCCGGGCCCTACAGCCCGACCGTCCAGTATCGGACGTTCCAGCTGGACCAAGGTAGGACTTACCGGTTTCTCCTCCCTCTCTCCCCTTGTATCCGGGGCTGGTGCCGGGAGGCAAGAGAGCTGGAGAGGTCAGGCCAGGCTCAGCCAGGCTCGTGAGTAAATGCAAAGCACTCTGGTGTCACACTCAGTCCCTCCGCTCCTCTCTGCCTTGTGCCAGGTAAGTCCCTTTTACCACTTTCTTCTAAGTTAAGTCCGGACACCCTCTGTCACTGGCACCTGAGGGGGGGGCCAGTCGCTGTACAGGTGGGAAGAGCATTTTCTTCAGCTTTTGCAAACAGCCAAAAGAAAAAGCAAAAATTTTAAAAAAGCAAACCCTCAAGCCGTGACCTGGGATGGGTTTCTCCTCACCTGAGCATGCTCAGCCAGGCAGCACCTCGTTCCTGCAGCAGCCACCCAGGCCCAGAGTGTGGGGGCAAAGCCAGGTGCCCTCCTGGGGTTAGGCATGGGGACAGGGAGCACTGGGAGATGGACCTTGGCAAAACTCAAGCACAGTGTGGAGGAGGGAGCAATCCCCTCCGTTCCTGCAGCCGCAGCCAGACCCAGCCTGGCAGGCCCCTCTTCCAGCACTTGACATTCTCTTCCTTCTCTTTCCTGCTCTTCCTTCCCTCTACTGCCTTTTCTTCTCCTTTCTCCTCTTCCTCCTCACTTTTTTCTCCGCAGTTTTACCCAAAAACTTCAAGGTGAAGATGGTGACAAAGACATCTGTCCTTCTGAGCTGGGAGTTCCCCGAGAATTACAACTCTCCTACCCCGTACAAGGCAAGTGGAATGCGAGAGCTTTTCCCATGTTTGCCCCAGCTCTTCAGGGCTGGGTGCTCCATGTTCCCTGCAAACCAAAGGGTTGGGGAGGAGGGAGCTGGAGCAGTATCAGCCTCGCTGAGGGAACAACCTCCTCTCCTCCCACAGATCCAGTACAACGGGCTGCACGTGGACGTGGACGGACGAACCACCAAGAAACTCATCACCCACCTGAGGCCCCGCACCTTCTACAACTTTGTGCTGATGAACCAGGGCAACAGCATGGGGGGGCTGCAGCAGAACGTGGCAGCCTGGACTGCTGCTGACATGTTGTCCAAGAAGCCAGAGGTGACCCACAAGCCTGATGCTGATGGCAACGTGGTGGTGATTCTCCCCGACGTCAAGAGCTCTGTGCCTGTCCAGTAGGTTTCTGTTTAACCACAGGTGTGGGGTGCTCAGTTCACGTTTTGGGGGTCAGCCCTGGTGGCTGGAGATCACCACAAACCCACAGGGGCAGTGCCGGGGGGGTGATCCCTGCATTTCCAGCCTTCCTGATTGTTGCCTTTGGGAGGCAGTTCCACAACTAACAGGGAAAGCCAAAGTGTAAAGGGGGTACATAAGGAGACATGGGGCTGCCACTGAATCCAGCTCATTCCAGGAACAGCAACTGTGCTGAGTGAAAAATAAAGGCCTTGAGCCAGTGAGGCAGCTGGGGCAAACTCACATCAGTGTGTGTGCTCCCTTCTTCCGTGGCTAATTCCTTCTGTTTCTCCTGATCGTTCCCAACATTTAGAGCTTTCTACATTGTGGTGGTGCCTCTGAGGAAGTCCCGGGGAGGACAGTTCCTCAACCCCCTGGGCAGCCCCGAGGAGATGGACCTGGAGGAGGTGAGTGTGGCTGAAACTGGACTCGGCTGCAGGGGGAGAGCAAACAGCTGGAATGTGATAGGGACCTACCTGAGGGCTGGGAGGAGGATTTGGGGTACCTGTGCTCCACAGTCAGGGCAGCCAAGGAGTGGCCAATCTGGGAGGGCTGCTTTGGCTCTCCTTGCTGCTCCTTTCCAGGGTCTCAGGGTGTTCCTCTGCTTCCTCCAGCTCGTCCAGGACATCGCCAGGCTGCGGCGCCGGAGCCTGCGGCACTCCCGGCAGCTGGACTTCCCCAAGCCCTACATCGCTGCCCGCTTCCGCTCCCTGCCCTCCCACTTCATCCTGGGGGACATGAAACACTACGACAACTTCGAGAACAGAGCCCTGGAGCCAGGGCAGAAATATGTGCTCTTCATCCTGGCCGTGCTGCAGGAACCTGAGGCTGTAAGTGCTGCCTGCTCCTCCCGGCCCTCTCCGATCCTTGGGTACAGACCAGGGAGCTGCCACAGCCCTGCTGCCCTCCTGCCATCCTTGAGGGGTTTTTCTTTCCAGCTGTGGAGCTTTTGGATGTGGTTCTTGTGCTTGATGAGCTCCTTGGGCTTGTGTCTGCATTCATCTCTCCCAAGCACCAAGGACATGAGCAGCTCCCAGTCTTTGTGGACAGAACTCGTACACTTGTGGCTCCAGACTGGAGTCCAGAATGGGGAGGAACACTGAACTTCCCCCTCAGAACTGCACAAGAGTTCAGAGAGCCCTGGGTCAAGCCCCTTTTTGAACAATAATTTCCTTTAAAGGCTGTTCTTTAACTCCTCATAGCAATGACCCCAGACATCTTGCTCCAAGAACATGTCACATTCTGGGCATTGCTAAGTTTCCCTCCAAGCACAGAGGGGAGCATTTTTTAATGGAAAACTACAAGCACTCTCTACCAATTCAGCATCTCTGCTGTTTTCACTGGGGCTGTACTTGGCTTTATGAAAACAACTATTTTAATATTTACCTGCCTCCTCCCTCACACACAATGGGAAACAGCCTAATACTTTGTTGTTTTTAAATCCCCTTATGGAATTGTAGCAGGGGGCTATTGGAAATTAAGGGTTTTCAGAGGTTTTTTCCCCCAATAAATATTTAGTTGTGTATTTGATATTAAGGGATTAGGCTGACACGCTCCTGAATGGGTTTCTCAATCGGATTACTGCAGCTTGTGGTAATTTCTGCTTTGGAACAAGGTGCTGCAGACTCACTCCCAGTGGCCTGGATCCACAGCAGCTCCTGAGTGTGGAGCAGCATTCCAGCCTGCTCAGAGCTGATGGAGTTCAAGGACCCAGAGCTCCTGTTCTTGTCCTGTCCCTGGCTGCTCTCCCAAACCAGGCCATGCCAGTTCTCTGTGCTGTTCCATTTCTGGAGTTTCTGTGTAAAATGGGAATTCATCCTTAGTCAGAACTCCAAAGGGTTTGAATGTGCCTCTGATCCTCCTCAAGAACCCAGCTCAGTGCAGAGGTAGCAGAGGATCCACATGGTGTTTTACTACTTTATATTTATTTGTCAAGGTTAGTTTTTTTCAGTCACCAGACCAAGCATTAATTCTTGTTTTAATCCCTTCCCTCTTGCTCTGTAATCTCATCTGACTGTCAAAATCCAGATGGTTACATGAGAGCTTGGGGAAAGTGTTTGTGTGTTTGTGGCAGTGGTGAAGGCTCAGGGCAGTGGTGGAACAGAGGCAGCTGGATCTCTAAAAGCCCCTTCCTGGCCATGGCAGGGGGTGAGCCACGGGCACAGGGCAGGCTGCAGCTTCACACAAGTGTGATCTTTCTGTGGTCTGTCTCACTGGACCACTGCAAGTAGAAGAAACCCCTCATACTCAGGAACAAGGGCATTTTCTTTAGGCTGAAGAGGGCATTTTCCCTGTTACCATTTGGGCTGTGCTGCAGAGAGCTCACATCCTCTCCAGCAGTTCCTCCTGTGGAGTGTCGTGTGCTTGCCCCCTTTTCTGTCCCCATCCCACCTCTGAGCTGTGTTCCACCCTGTCTTCCAGACCTATGCTGCCAGTCCCTTCTCTGACCCCATCCAGCTGGACAACCCTGACCCACAGCCCATCATTGATGGTGAGGAGGGGCTCATCTGGGTCATCGGGCCTGTCCTGGCCGTGGTCTTCATCATCTGCATCGTCATCGCCATCCTGCTCTACAAAAAGTAAGAGCTGCTCACTGCCCACACCCGAGGTGGTTCTGAGTGTCCCCAGGGTTCCCTAAAGGGAATTTCCTCCTTGGTCCTGTCCTGGTCAGCTGAGGGTAAATCCTTCCTCAGGCACTGGAGAGAGGAGCCCCGAGGCACAAATGCTGGAGTGGGAGAGTCTGCCCAGCACAGGAGGATTAGCAGGGGGGGTTGCAGGGATTTGCTGCTTCAGCCCAGGGTGGAGGGAGCTCTCCTAGCCCTGCACCATCTTTGACCTGCACAGGTGTGTTCCCTTATGCACAGCAGCGTGTCCTCTGCATCCCAGAATGTGAGGCTGCTGTGGGGCAGGGGCTCAGGGGTCCTGGTTGGTGTCCCTTTGACTGGGTGATCTTTGCTGTCCTTCCTCTGCTGCCAGGATTAGATCTGAGCAAATATTTCCCCTTCCCACTGCAAGTCCTTTCTAACCTGAACATTTGTCTTGTCTTCTCTCCACTTACTGCTTTCCTGGACAGCAAACCAGACAGGTAAGAGCACCAGATTTGCCATTTATTTAGGTTCTTGCTTGCTGTGTGTTAAGCAATGTTTGCTGTGTGGTGCTGGGGCTTTGTTGGTGCAGTTCCTACCTGTAGATCTGTCCTCACAGAAACTCTGTGTCAGACTAGCATGGAACCATGTTTGAATTGGGGTAGAAAAAGCAAAGCAAGCCCAGTTTTCCCCTGCTTGTCCATTCCTAAATAAGACGGCCCTTTCTCAGGTTGAGCAGCAGTGACAGTAAATGGCTCATAAAGTGTTGGGTTAATGGAGCAGAGAAACTCTCATTTGTGTGGCAGTCAGAGGTGAAAGTGGGTTTTCTGTGTGTCTGGCTGCTCCACACAGGCTGTCCCTGAGCCACTGGCACGCTGCAAGCAGGATCCCTCCCCAGCTGAGCTGTCCTCACCCCATGGCAGAAGCTGCTCTTGTCCCCTCAGCCAAGGGCTTCTGGCAGAGTCTGTTCATGGCTGCAGAAATGAGACTTTTTCCCCAACCATTTCCAAGACTGGAAGAGCTTTCACTGGAAGTAACTGATGGGTTCAGCCCATGAACTCTTAACAGCAGTTTCAGAACTGCAGCAAAAATAAACTGCTCCCAAACTGCAAAGTGGTGTCATTGCAAACTGCTGCCCCGTGCAGTGCTGGCAGGGCTCACACCACTTCTTCTGGCTATTAATGACATCAAGAGACAGCTCAAAATGTCCTCAATAACCTCCTCTCTGCCTAAGTCATTGCCACTGCTGCTGCAGGCAAATTATTGGAGGCTTCTGTGCACCCTGAGCAGGAGAGGTGAGGAGCTCCACAGCCCCTCTCTGCAAAAGCTGGGAGCACTTTTCCAAACCTCGGGGTGGGGGCCACTTTCTCTGCTCTCAGAAGTTCAGCTCCCAGCAGCTCGTCAGTGTTTCTTTGCAAGAGGTTATCACCTCTTTAGGTCAGCACTGGGCTTTGCTTCTAAATTTTCTTCAAGGAGAATGAGCCAGGTCAGCGAAGACTTTTTCAACTGCCTCAGCTAACCTAACCCATTTGGAGGAAAATTTATTAGGAAGCACTTCCATGTGCAGCTCAGCTGGCAGGTTGGAGCAGGCTCCAGCTCCTGGCAAGGAGGAGAGGTGGATCTCAGCAGGCACAGCTGTGCTGGGAGAGGATGTGTCCACAGTGTTTGTTGAACCCAGGTTTTTAGGGTTCTGCAGTTCCAAAAAGACTGAAAACTGCTGCTCTGACTTCTCTGTCTGCAGCAGGGCAGCTCTGAGAGTTCCTGAACAAGCCAACAGCAATAACAGAGCTTGACATCCAAGGTCATGGCCAGGAGATTCTGTACTTTTCCAAATGATTCTGCTGGCTCTGGTTCTTTCAGGCTGGAAATGGCTTGGCCAGAGTTGGAAGATTTTTGCTCTGCAGAGTTCAGTGGAGGCTGCTCCGAGCAGGGAGGGTGAGGTGTGAGTTCACAGCACCTCAGCTGCTCCTGGCTGCCAGTTTGTGCTGCTGCTGGGAGAAAGGGGGAACTTCCAGACTTACCTGAAAGCTGCTGAGGGGCTGCTGGGCCATTGTCAACCCCTCAAACATAGCACTGGCAAACCTCCCAAACCTCACCCCTTTTCTGCTGTGTTTTATGTACTTACACCCTTGGCTGCACCTTTGATTTTCGGTGGGAGCTTTGCTCGTGCCTGAACATGAGTAGCTGAGAAGTAGCTGAGACCACAAGGCCCAGAAGCTAAGCTGCATTTCTCTTTCTGGTCTTCTCTGTTGGTTTTTTTTTGGGTTTGTTGGGAAGCAAAAGGAAAGATTCAGAGCCACGGACCAAGTGCCTCCTGAACAACGCTGAAATCGCCCCCCACCACCCCAAGGACCCTGTGGAAATGAGGCGAATCAACTTCCAGACTCCAGGTAACCAGCTGCTGTCCAGCCTCTCCCTCTGGGAGGGCAGGAGTGGAGCACCTGCCCCTTCCCTGAGCCCTTCCTGCCTGCCTGGAGGCTGCTGAGGCACTGCCTGGAGACCCAGTGCCACCCTTGGGCACAGCCAAGGAACCCCAGCCTTGCCTGTGCTAGGTGGGAATGCTGAGAGAAACCTTTGCTGGGATCCTCCAGGACCTTGCACAGGCTGTGCCCGGTGCTGGCAAGGCAGAAGAAGGGTTTTCCTGGATTTCCAGATAAATTGGTGCATTCTGGGCTGAGCTGCAAGCACCTTGGCTGTGCCAGACACACCAGAGCACCAGTGCTGCCCCATGCTCCAACTGGGAGCTCCTGGGTGGGGAGATGGAGAGTGGCAGGCTGCCCAGCACCCAGTGCTCCAGCCACACCTGGAACTGGTGCTTTCTGGTGCCAGAGCACTCCTGCTGGGAGCCAGGCCTGTGGGCCATGCAGGGAGAAAGGAGCTGGTTGCTTGCTGCAAGTGAGGCAGCATCTCCTCGCTTGGTGCAGATGCTGTCATGGAATCCCAGACTGGTTTGGGTTGGGAGCACCTTAAAACCCACCCAGTTCCACCTCTTGCCACGGGCAGGGCACTTTCCACTATCCCAGGGTGCTCCAAACTTTGTCCAGCCTGGTCCTGGGCACTGCCAGGGCTGGGCCAGCCTGTCCCTGCAGTGCTGAGCTGTGGGCAGAGGCTCTGTGCACCCTCCCTCCTGCACACACGTGTCCCCATGTCCATGCATGTCCCAGCTGCCTGCATGGCACCTCTGCAGCACCTCTGACACACCTGGCACGTCCTCACACAGATGGACAGGTGCCCATGCTGACCCAGTGCCTGTCCACACCTCTGCCTCCAAGTTCCTGGTGCTTGAGGATTTGGAAGGGAATTTATCGTGCTTTTTGGGGGCTGGCTGTTGTTTTCAGTTTGTTTGGTTTTTTTGTTGTGTTTTTTTGCTGTTTTGTGCTCGTTAGTAATGTTTCTGTAGCTCCTGTTTCCTGTTCCCATCCCAGTCCTGTCCTTAGCTTTGTTGAGTTTCCTATGGGTGAGGCTGGGCATGGGAACCCAAAGGGCAGGGATTTGTAGGGAAGCACAAAGGCAGCACTGAGCTGAGGGGCTCTTATCAAAATGAGTTAGGAAGCAGCTGGTGGGATCAGCCCAAGCTTAGGAACGATGCCCAGCTGAGGGATGGCAGCAGGTTCACTCCAGCATGCAGGGATGGCAGTTCAGCACAGGTAGGTCCCTAAATTAGCTCTTAATGCTGCTCCTGCAGGAGAGTCTGAAGGTGTTTGAGATCTTTTGAGTGCTCCCAGCTGCAGCCCAGCAGTGTTTGCCCCTGTCTGGCTGCTTCCTTTGGGAGCATTCCTGGGTGTGCTCCAGGTGGAGGGAGTTGGGAGACCCAAGAGAAGGAGCTGCACTCCCTCAGATGTAAACACTGTGCTGAGATAAAAATAAAAGGTTGTGGCCTTCCAGCTTAGTCTTGGTGCCAAGAAGCAGCTGGAAGTGCTGGTTCAGGTGTTTCCCTGAGTGGGAGTTTCTCTGTCCCACAGGACAGCAGAGTCAGCTGAGGTTCTTCCATCAGGTGATGGGATCCATGGGTGAGGGAGTCAGTCTTTTGTTGACCCCACTGCTTTGGTCATGCTGCACCTCTGAATTCTGGCTCTGGGAGGTTTGTAAAAGGTAGCTGAGACATCAAAACCTGCATTAAGGCTCTGCAGATCCCAAAAGACACTGTTTGTGTCCAGTCTGGCTTGTGGAAGGTGCTGCCCTTTCCTTTCCAAGTTGATCTGGTCAGAGTTGACCTACTTAGTGTTTCTCTGCTCTATAACTTGTGAAGCACTAAAAGCTTTTAAAGGATTTGGGAAAGTTGATCACCTGCCTCCCACAGAATTTTGGAAAGATTGGGTGAAAATGGAAATGGATGGAAAAAAGAGCTTGGAGTGTGTTGGCGGTGATGGAAAGGTTGTGGTGCAGTTTGCAGGGAAAGACTCCACAGGTGCTCTCTGAGTTAAAGGCATTTAAATCCAATATATTGTGGTTCAGAAGGGGTCTGTAGGCTCTTCTCCAGATGGGTGACCCCAGGTAGAATCTCCATCGTGTCCCCAGCAGTGAAACAGAGGAGGGATGTGGGAATGGGAATGTGCAGCTCAGAGAAGGGAAAGCATAGCACATCTTAGATATCCTGTCCTAATCAGTACAAAAAATACCTTTCTTTTCCTCTTTAGATTTATGTTGGTTTTTGGTTTTTTTTATTAGCATGATATTTTTACAAAAGTGTATCTTTTATTTATTTATTTTTTACTGTTTTCTGCAGATTCTGGTCTGAGCAGCCCTCTCAGTGACCCTGAGTTTGACTTGGAAAGTTAGTTCCTGTGTGTTTTTGTTCCTGTTGGTTTCATTTTTCCCCCCTCCCCCCATTATGATTTTCCTCTTCTGTCACTTTTCCTTTCCAATTCTTGTTCCGTTCCTGTTACTATTTTTTTATTTTCTGCCGAATTCTCCGTGTTCCTGCGGTGTTTGCCCATCTCATCCCTTTTCTGTGCCATCTGTTTGTCTGAACTGCGCTTCCAGTTTTACAGTATCCCATTAGAGAGGCTTTTGGAGGACACGGGGGCAGCTCAGAGCCCAGGGAGCAGCTGAGGCCCCGTCCAGCCCTTGGCATCTCCCACCATCCCAGGAGGATCCAGGGCTGCCTTTCCCCCACCCTGTGGAAGATGTTCCATCACTGCTGCTCGGCTCAGTGTCCTCAGTGTCCCCTGTGCTCGTGCCCTGGTGTCACTGGGGGTGGGGGGGTTGTGCTTTGGTGTTTGCAATGCAGGGAAAGAGAACCCAGAGCTGCAGCTGCTGAGCCTCCCCCCCTGAAAGAGCCACACAGGCACCTTTTCATTCAGATGGGAAAAGGGCCATTTCCCAGCTGTGGCAGGTGCCTGCTCCTTGGCACCAAGTTGTTCCAGGAGCACAAAGACCAGAGGCCACCCCAGGGTTTCACCCCAGGAGTGCCTCCAGCCACGGTGATTTTGCAGGATAAATGGGCTCTGGCCCATGGAGCAGATGTTAGGGTGATGTTTCTGGTGACTTGGCTGGTGCACAGAGAATCAAGTCTTTTGTGATAAGATTAGAGAGATTCAAGTGATTGAAATGTTAGATGAGACTGCCTCGAAAAGATTTCATCCCATTAGGAGCCAAGATCCCAGCCCTGCTGGGTGGTTTGGGCTTGTTGTTTGTTGGGTTTTTTTTTTAATGTTGGGCAGGGAAGGATGTGAGGTTTCAGCTGAGAAATGTGAAGAGTCACAGATGCTGCTTGTGCTCAGAGATGCAAGGGCTGGGATATTTCGCTGAATAGTTTAATCCAAATATTGGTCTCTTTGGTATGGAATATGTCACAGTTGTCCCAGCCTGCTGCCATCTCCCCTCAACCCCCTCATTCTAACAGAGGGGTTGTGGGTATTTTCCTGGCTGAACTCAGCCCTTCATACCCCAAAATGAGTTCCTGAATTAAAGCAGAGAAGAGCAGCTGCTCAGCTGAGCCGAGGCAGTGCCACTCCTGCCTCGTTTCATAGCAAACTCCTGGATCCTATTGGAAACCCCATGCACTTGGCATTTTGACCAGGGAAGTGTTTATTGCTGCAGAGGTCCTTTTATTCCAAAGAGCCCTGGAAATTAATCCCATGAGGAGTTTCTGTCCCTAACAGCAGCAGAACAAGGCGAGTTCCCATGTGCTCCCAGCCAGGGAGGGTTGGAAGGGATGCAGGATGACCCCCAGCAAAGGGCAGAGCTGCTGGTCACACTCTGGATTTTTCCTGGAGCTTTTCTAATGAAAAGTTGTGAAAATCCTTCAAGGGGAATGTGATTCCTCATTCCAGATTGGCACAGTGGGCTTTTCCCATGCAGCCCACTGGCTCAGAGGTTGTTGCACATGTTGCTCCATGACTTCTCAGCCAAGGAGAATCTGGGAGTTTTTCTTGCTTGTTATTACTGGGGTTTCAGATTGTTTAGTTTTTTTTCCTTTTAATCTACATGTCCATCGAGTGTTGGTGGTGTTAAATGGATTTGGTCTGATCTGGAGCTTCTCAGCCAGAGTGGCCTCTCCATCTCACGCTGGGAGAGGACCAGCTCCTCCCAACACCCCAGTCTGCATCTGCTGCTGGGGTGGATGGCAGCCACCCTCCATCCAGGTGGAGAAATAATCCTTCTCCAGGTGTGGTGGGACAGGATAGCAAGAGGCTAAAGGGGAATTTCTCCTCCATGAGCCAAGAGAGGTTTCCTGCCCTGATCCCAGCAGACTGGAATGGAGCCAGCACAGCCTCCAAGATAGTTCAGGGTTATTTTTGTAAGGCTTTTTTGGTGTATTTCCCCTCTTCTTCTATTTTCAGCCATATTACCTTGTGCTGAAAATAGATGTGTGGTGAGCTTAGGAGAAACCTGTCCAGGTATGGCAGACTCATCCCGTGCCCAAGCCTGGGGGAAGCAGCACCTCTCCCAAATCACTGTAAAACTGAGGATGTCATGCTTGCTTTGCCATCTCTGTGCTGAGTTTTCAGAGTATCTGACCATGCTGCTGCCACGCCGCTGCTTTGTCACCCACCAACACCCACGGGGCTCGAAATTCTCCCTGGCTTCCATCTCTTCTCCACTCCTGTCCTTCTCATCGGGGGCACTGCCCAGGGCTTCTGGGAATGCTGCTCTCCAGGCCTCTGGAGGGGCTGGCAGACAGCATGGGAAGCCTTTGGAAAAACATAATCCGATGCAGATGAGCAAAGCACGGAGCGCTTTTCCACCTGGGTTTGTAGCGTGGCCATTGAGGGACTGTGGGCAGGGAAGGGTCCCTGCTCCTCCCAGAGCTCCAGCTGCCCCTTTCCAAGCAGGATGTGCAAATCCCAGGCTGAGAACTGAGTCAGCCGTGGCTGCTCACCCCGGTGGTGGCTGAGATGTGCCCCAGTTGGACCAGTCTGACCTAGTGGGACCTCCCAGTATGGCTCCAGTGAGTTCCCTGGCTGCCTCAACACCAGCACACCAAAGTGCTGGGGGGGGATTGCAGGGCCAGCAGCTGAACCAGCTCAGGGGCATCAGGCCCTGCAGCAAATTGTTCCAATGCCCCCGCCTGAGGAGGTCTCCTGCCTGTCCATCCCAGAAGGTGACAACATTCCCAGCAGAGCCTGGACAGGGCCAGTACAGCCCAACCCATGCTGTGCTGCAAGAAGGAACATCACCCACCAGCCATGAGTGGGAAGAGGAGCCAGTTGGGTGCTTGCAGGCCTGGCTGCACTCTGGGAATGGGTGAGGTCAGAGCTCAGTGTCCGTGAGCAGACCAAGAACTCCCAGAGCCGATGTTGTGCAAAGGAGAACCCAGAGAATCCCTGAGGTCGGAAAAGACCTTAAAGATCATCAAGTCCAGTTCCTGAAAAGCCTCCCCTGCTTCCCCCCATCTGCATATTCCCATCCCCTGCCCACATCTCCATGGTTGGCTGGATCCTGCCCTCGCCTCCCTTTCTGTTGGAGCTGGTTCCTGATCCTGGCGGGTGCTGTGCCATTTGCTGCGTGGGTTCCTCTGGCAGCGTTTGCTCATTCCAAGTCCACTTTGGAATTGCTAACACACATCTGCTCTTTGGATTTTCCTTTTTGTTTTGCTCTGATTTCCACATTGAAAATGGGGCCATCACGGGAACACTCTCATTTTACTGATTTTTTTTTTTATATTTCCTTGATTTTTATTTTTTACTTCCAAGGACACAATTTCGAGCCCTGAATTCTTCTCTTCTAACCTCCCTACTTTCATTGCAGATCTTACATTGTAATTTATTTTCTTTTCTTGTTTCTTCTTTCTTATAAAATGCGCAACGGTTGTGAATTTTAGTTATTATTCAATGAGATTCCTTTCCTGCTGTCTTGTCTTTTAGGTATGCTCAGCCACCCACCCATCCCCGTTTCTGAGCTGGCTGAACACACAGAGCATCTCAAAGCTAATGATAACCTGAAATTATCCCAAGAGTATGAGGTATGAGCAAGAGTGAGTGCTGTGCATGGGTTTGCAGAGCCAGGAATTAGGGAATTCAGTCAGGCCTTCATCCAAATAAACAGTTTTGTTTTAAAGGTCTGGTTAGCTGAAATTTAAAAGCTGTTTATATATTGGAAGTTAAGTACTTGCTGAGTGCTTTGCTGGGTTCAATTCTGGTTCATAAAAAGAAAGAGGTTGGTCCATGAGCTGCTCCTGTCTGGTCAGCAGAGGCTGAGCTGCCTCAGAGAAAGGGATGCAGTCCTGGAAGGTGACTGCTGGATGGGATGGGAGCTGTCCTTGGGGTGCCCACATCCTGCTGCTGGACACGGAGGAGACCAAGGCAAGACCTGTGACACCCAGTTTATACAGCTGAGGCTGAGTGAGATGAGCAGGGAGTCCTCCACAGCTGATGCCATCAGCAGCCATGGAGTTAAAGATGGGAAAAGAGGATGATTTGTAGTTCCTTGTCACATCAGAGGGGTTTGTGCACATTTTCCCTATCCTGGTAATGTTTGGTTACCTGAGCCCAGACTGGTCTGGGTTGGAAGGACCTTAAAGCCCATCCAGTGCCACCCCTGCCATGGGCAGGGACACCTCCCACTGTCCCAGGCTGCTCCAAGCCCCAGTGTCCAACCTGGCCTGGGACACTTCCAGGGATCCAGGGGCAGCCACAGCTGCTCTGGGCGCCCTGTGCCAGGGCCTCCCCACCCTCCCAGGGAAGAATTTCTTCCCAACATCCATCTAAAACCTCTTTCCGTTTAAAGCCTCTTGTCCTATCACTCCATGCCCTTGTACAAAGCCTCTCTCCACTCTTGGTTTTGCTGTTGAAAGACATCAGATGCCGTGATATTTTTAGCCTAATAACGAGTCTAGACTGCCTAGGTCTGTTTGCAGGCAGGGAGCGAGGGGATGTTTTCCAAACAAAGGGATGCTTTCTCCCTGCCCTGACTCCCGGCTATCACCGCACCCGGAGCGGGGGTCACGCCTCGCAGAAGGAGCGTTTCGCTCTGCCGGGGTCTCTCCTCGCACTCGGGGGCGCGGGGCGAGCAGCAAGCCCGCTCCGTGCTCCATCCAAATTCCAGAGGCTGATCTGCATAATGCCATATCCCGAGTGCCCTGGCTCCGTGCCAGCCCAGCCTCCTCCAGAGGGAGAGCCAGAGCTGAACAAACATCGCTAATGAAGTGAAGGCGAGGCGTGATTAGAGGGATGGAGAGCAAACAGACACATTACAATAGTATAAATACCCATTAGTTAGGAATTCTCCGCAGCCAGAGCGCAGGAGCGAGCTCTGTCGGGTGCTTTTGTACCGCGGGGAGCTCCGGGGTGGGCACAGGCAGGGAGGGCAGCGGGGCCGGGCAAGGGCCAGCTCAGAGGGGTGGATTTGGGATCTGGGACCCTGTCCCCAAAGGGTGGCAGCCAGAGGAGAGCGAGCAGCAGCAAATGCAGCTCAGCACGTTCCTGCCAAGCCTCCAATTGAGGCAAACCCCAAGGGCTCTGCAAAATGATGAAGGAATTAAGCCCTTGTTTTATTTAATTCTCTGGCTGAGGATTTAGAGGTAAACGTAATTAACCTAATTTCCATATCTGGGACAGCTGGACTTTAGAGAGGAAAAAAAAAAAAAACCCGACCACCAAACCTGGCATAAATCACTAGGACAGGCAGAGGGGATTTTTCTCTCCAGTGCATTTCATTGTTTGTTCCTTCGTTTATTCCTTCATCCCTTCTAGGAAAAATCCATGTTGGTTGAGTGTCCTAGGGCCAGGGTCCTTACCTCTGTTTTGTGCTGGGGAATGCACTCCTGTCCCTACCAGGCTCCCGTGGGGTTTCCTTGCCATTTGCACTGTTGCTGAGTCCAGAGGGAGAATGACCTCAGATATTCCACCTGGGGGCCAAGGGAGATGGGACATCAGCTGTCCCACGGGGCTGGGGCTTTCCCACAGCAAAGCTGGCTTCCTGTGGGATGCAAAAGGTGGTGGCTGCACTCCTCAGAGAGACCCTCCGAGCCACGTGGAACAAGTGTTCAGAACTGGATTTGCTGCTTTTCTCCTCACTGCCTGTCCCGTTTCCTTTCCCAATGCCTCCAGTCCATCGACCCTGGCCAGCAGTTCACCTGGGAGCACTCCAACCTGGAAGTGAACAAGCCCAAGAACCGCTACGCGAACGTGATCGCCTACGACCACTCCCGGGTCATCCTGCTGCCCATCGAAGGTATGGAGCATCCCCACTCCTCCAGGCTCCTTCCTGGAGCATCCCCACTCCTCCAGGCAGTGCTGGGATGGACTTCCTGCAGGGAACACCTCGCATACGCTCTTCTCTCATCTCTATTTATATTCTTCTCCTAATGTCTCCCTGGGAGTTGGGCAAGCAGGAGATACCTCTGTAAACCTGGCATTTGTTAAATTCTGGTGACTGACATATTCCCCTGGAGCTGCAATCCCTCATTTCAAGGGCTGGTTTATCAAGAAACTGCCTTCCCTTTGCTTGGAGATGCCTGTTTGATATGTCTCTTACTAACAGGAGGAATTCAGACCACAGGGTGCTTTAGAGGGAGCAGGAGTGGGGCAGCCAGGAGTGCGGAGCGGGGCTGTGCAGGGAGGAGTGGGAAGCAAGCCCAGGGCTGATTGTACAAATGTGACAGGCACCAGCAGCAGAGATGTGGCAGCTGAGTTGTACAGGCCTAAAGATCACTTGATATGCAGCTCCTGCTGCAGCCCTGGCCCCTAAAAGGCTCAGGATAAGAAGGGGTTAGTGTGAGCCTGGCAGGTCATAAATTGTTTCCTGAGCTGCTTATGTGAGCGATGGTGCAGTCAGAAAATTTACATTAAATTTCACAACTCGTGGCTCTTGACAGAGCTGCTCCAGTGCACGCCAGGATAAGAGGGGCTTGAGATGGAGTTGAACAGGGCACCTGCTTGGGTTGCTGCTGCCGAGATAATATTGGAGTTTCACGGGCTCAGGATGTGGCTGTGCCGGGTGGATAAAGCCTTCAAGACCAGTCTTCCGTTGCCAAGAGCTGATCATCAGAGCAGAGAGGATGTGGGATGTCCTGGTAACTGCCTGGTGAATGGAGAGGTTAATTCCAAAGCCTTTGAGACCAGGGAATTGCTAAAATAATCTCCCTGTGCCACAGTAGCTCAGAGGGGCACAGGGAAGAGGGAGAGCTGAGGCAGCAGCAGAGCACTGTGATTTGCCAAAAAACTGCACAAATCTGGATTGCTCTGGTCTGCTATTAGAAGGCTTTAAATGTTTCTCCTTGTGAGGCTGACTGTGTTCTGCCTTGGTTTAATTCCGAGATTAATATTGTATGAGCCAAGGAAAGCAGAGGCTTTAAAAAGTTGCTTTGTCATTCAAGGGAAGGGAGAAGAGCACAAGTGTGAGTGAAGGACACTTGGGCTGGTCTTGGATCTGGGGCTGCATGCAGGCAGCAGTCCCAGCCCTGCCCAGGGCTCCGTGAGGGACCCACAGTGCAAGGATGATGGGCCAAGGTTGAATTTTCAAGCATCTGAGAGGTTCTGACATGTCTTGGCTGGTGTGCTCCTTCCTACCGGGCTCTATTTTATGCTCAGGGCTGGAAGATGAAAGGAGTTGGAGAAATTAGTTTTGTTGCTTTCTCTTTGTTTTAAATCTGGATTTGTCAAGGCTGCAGATTGTCACTGGCTGCTTGGTCAGGAGGAAGTAGTGGCTTTGATTCTGTGACTTCTCTGAAGCTGGGTCTGTCACACAGTGAAACCTTGCAGGAGCTCATGGCCACCATTTCAAATGACAGAGTGGACCCCAGGGGGCTGGAGAGGAGATTAATTCCGGAAGCTCAGCCTTGATCACGCTCCTGCTGTTACAGCCACCTTCTCTGCCTCCTGAAATTTCAGACTGGGAGGCAGCAGGGGTAGGGAACCCTCCAGAAATTTAATCAAATGCCATTTCTCCAGCAGCCGAAGTTCCCGAGTGCCCTTGAGGACGGGCTGGCAGCTCTGGGCTCGCCCCTCGCCAGCAGCAGCAGCAGCAGCAGCAGCGATTGCTGCAGCCCAGTTCCCCACTGGTGCTGCTCCCCTGGAGACGGGAGTGAAGGGCTCTGCACCGAGTTAATCATGGGTTTGCAGATCCTGCCAGCCTTGCCAGGTGCTCGGCTGTGCCTGGGAGCTGCCAAACCACCCCAGAGCGTGGCTGCTCCGTGCCAGGCGCCGGCTCTCTGGAGCTGAACCTGGGCAGCACCGCGTGCCAGGGGCCATCCTAACTGCAGAGCAGCTTTCTCCTGCCATGTCCCAATCAACCTCTTCACTCTGGCACTGCCTCCTGCTCATCCCAAACCCTCAAGCAGGGACCCAGGCAAGCAGCTGGAACTCAATAGCCTGTAACTCATGCGAGTAGGAAAAAAAACACTCTTAAAAATGACAGCGGGCAATTTACAGCGAGTCACAGCCTGTAATTTCAAAGCCTTCATTGGCTAAATCAAGCCTGGTTTTATTCTTTACTCTGTCCAGCTGTAGCTCAATGCCTGGGATTAGACTATGGACCACACAGTCATTGACCAGGTGCATTTGCTGCCTGGGCTTGGGGCAGGCTGGGACAAGGACTCGGGTTTGTCCTACAGGACACTGATGCAGCAGGAGCCCTGGGCCAGGACTTTGCTCCTGTTAAGCACATGAGTAAAAACACCACGGTTTCAAGGCCTGATATTTGGTCTCTTTAATATCTTTTGCAAGGAGTTACTGTCCCCCTGCAATGCAGGAGCTTGAGGTGGGAAAACCTTGCCAAGAGCCTGTGTGATTCTGACCCACCAAGCCACGAAGGCTCTGGTGTTTCTGCAGGGGACTTCTCTCTAACAGCATCCCTGCAAAAGTCTCCTCGTGCTTCCAGCTGTGTGAAGGCCTGTGCAGTTCCCTGATTTTTGCTGATTTGACACAGGAATTGTGGGCAGTGATTACATCAACGCCAACTACATCGATGGGTACCGGAAGCAGAACGCCTACATTGCCACCCAGGGGCCCCTGCCAGAGACCTTTGGGGACTTCTGGAGGATGGTGTGGGAGCAGCGCTCAGCCACCATTGTCATGATGACTAAGCTGGAGGAGAAATCACGGGTAAGATGCATGAGAGGGATGACTGGTTAGTCATAATCCAGGGGGATTGGAGGGGAGAGTTGGGGGAACAGCAGATCCCTTTGATGTGCAGCCAGTGGGGGATTTCTGCCTGCTCTGCCAGCACCCTGAAAGTTCAGTGATTCATTGCTTTTAAAAAAAAACCAAACCATTCACCCTGGAAAGCTGCAGCCTCCTTGGCAGCTCCAGGAGAAGAGGCTGCTGGATCCCACTGCATGTCTGTCTTAGAGTTAATCATGTGGCAAGTTTCACATTCAGTTCTCTTGTTTAACAAGCCCCAGTACATTCCCTCTAATCTTCAGGATCATTCCAGTCTGTTGTCTGTGGGATTGATGTGGCATCAAAGCCTGTGCTTAGTCAGTAGAAGCTTTTTCTGATGAGTCTGTCCCTGTCCTGGTACTCTGCAAAGACACTTCTTGCACCTCCCTTTGCCTTTGCCACCTGCCCCAGCTTCACCTGTAACAGGCAGTTTGGGAATGATCTTCCCCACCAGTGGAGGGTTTGTCCCAGCTCTGAGCCATCCCTCCTGCCTTGCAGATAAAGTGTGACCAGTACTGGCCAGGCCGAGGCACGGACACCTACGGAATGATCCAAGTGACCTTGCTGGACACCATTGAGCTGGCCACCTTCTGCGTCCGGACCTTCTCCCTTCACAAGGTGAGCTGCCTCCTGCTCCTGTTTTTCCTGGAGGTGGGGCTGTGGCACACTCTGCACACACAGCACAGGCAGGTTTGGGGTGCTGGTGCCCCCCTGACCCCGGGTGCTCCCTGTCCTGCAGAACGGCTCCAGCGAGAAGCGCGAGGTGCGACAGTTCCAGTTCACAGCATGGCCCGACCACGGCGTGCCCGAGTACCCCACCCCCTTCCTGGCCTTCCTGAGACGGGTGAAAACCTGCAACCCCCCAGATGCTGGTCCCATCGTGGTGCATTGCAGGTACAGGTTCCTTTCACCTGGCACAGGGCCACCTGTGAGGGAGGCAGAAGTTCAGGAGGGTGTGGATTTACCTTGGGGGACAGGGACGGCTCGTAGCCAGAGGTGGATTCCCAGGCAGCATCTGAGAAGGAAACCTGGGGATTCCATTGATCACAGCATTTCCTGAGATGGTGAGGGGTGTAATTTGTGCCAAATCACCTGGATCAAGCAGCCCAGGCCAGGCTGGACAGGGCTTGGAGCAATCTGCTCTAGTGGAAGGTGTCCTTGCCCATAGCAGGGGTGGGACTGGATGAGCTTTAGGGTCCCTTTGAAGCCAAACCATTCTGGGATTTGATGATTTTGTTAAGCAGTGGGAAGTGCCTGGTGCTGTACCAGTGTCTGGTTCTGTGTGATGGGGTTGTCTCTGGTCACAGTGAGGAAGGAGGAGGAGCAGGTGCAACCTTGGAGGGTGTTTGGGGAGTTAGGGAGGCAGAGCTGCCTCAGCTGCCCAAGGCAGAGCTGACAGTGATTGACAGAGGGTTTCCAGGTGCTGCAGCCTTTCTGATAATGCCAGGCTGAAGACAGGTAACATTCCCTAATTCAATTTACAACCCAGTGAGGAATCCTTGAAGCCTCAATGCAGATAAATCCCTGTGTTCCTCAGGAGGGTGTGGAGGAGCCTGCGGGTTCCTGGGCACTGGGGGAAGATCTGAGCTGTACAGGCTGCTGGGGGAGCTAATCCTGCCTCTGCTGGAGGATGCCATTTAAACAGTCTTTGTGAGTGGGCAACTTATCACTACCCTTGCAGATGGCAATTATTGTGCACCTCAGAAAATGAATAAAGAGCTGTCAGCTCACAACCAGCTCCCAGATCAGCTGCTAAATTCTTGCCAAAGCTCCAGTCACCTGCTTGGTTCAGGTGTTAGGCAGTCTAATTAACAGAGATCAAGGGGGCTCGAAGAAAAAAGGGACAGCACTGGAATGGTAAAAGGAAAGCCTTTATTAGCAGTGGCACAAGAGAGCACAGAGCCCTGCCAAGGTGCAAATGCCTTTACACACAGGTCTGATGTTACCTCCATGCACAAAAACATTGAGGGAGAGAGGTGACGTGTGCTACTCATTACAACATCAGTGCTTTTTCAGCTGCTGAGATCTGAGAGAGATTAAACAGCCTTTTTCAGCCTTCAGATCGTGCCAACCCCTTGCTGGAGCCTCGGGCTGACACAGCTGTGCCTGGCCTGGGGTGTCACAGCAGAGGGGACGTGGGACAGAGCAGTGTGGAGGGGGATAGAGCAGTGTGGAGAGGGACAGAGCAGTGTGGAGAGAGAACAGAGCAGTGTGTAGGGGGACAGAGCAGTGTGGAGGGGGGAAAGAGCAGTGTGGAGAGGGACAGGGCAGTGTGTAGGGGGACAGAGCAGGGTGGCGTGG
>VZTR01021049.1:164238-188756 GCA_013400775.1 Chaetops frenatus | reverse complement strand
GTAGGGGGACCGAACAGTGTGTAGGGGGGACAGAGCAGTGTGTAGGGGGGACAGAGCAGCGTGGAGAGGCGAGAGGCCCCTGCCCAGTGGAAGGAAAGGCCATCACCTCCCTGTGCCCCTGTCCCCAGCGCGGGCGTGGGACGCACCGGCTGCTTCATCGTGATCGACGCCATGCTGGAGAGGATCAAGCACGAGAAGACCGTGGACATTTACGGGCACGTCACCCTCATGAGGTCCCAGCGTAACTACATGGTGCAGACAGAGGACCAGTACAGCTTCATCCACGATGCCTTGCTCGAGGCCGTCGCCTGCGGCAACACCGAGGTCCCGGCTCGGAACCTGTACAGCTACATCCAGAAACTGGCCCAGATCGAGGCCAGGGAGCACGTCACGGGCATGGAGCTGGAGTTCAAGGTAAGGCTGGCTGCTGGGGTGGGTGTAGAGGCCTGGGGGTGGATGGTGGGTGCTGCTACCCTCCCAGAAGTGTCTCCTCTCAGGAAGCTCCTCAGGTGGGCACTCAGGTGGTTCCTCTCGGGGAGGCACACGGAGCCTTCACCAGGCTGGTGGGACCTCCTTGCTTCCATGTGGGTGGTAATTACTTTGCTGAGTTATGCAGTTCCCAGGAGAGCCCTGCCTGGCACCACAGGCAGCCTCCCTGGTCATTCCAGATCCAGACTGAGTTTTCTCCTTCTTAAATTGGACGGGTTTTAAACTTTTGCCGTAGTAGTAGTAGTATTTTCTGAAAGTTTCACTTAGGAAAATTATTGGGAGGTTTCCTGGTCATTCCAGATCCAGATTGAATTTTCTCCTTCTTAAATTGGACGGCTTTTAAACTTTTGCCGTAGTAGTAGTAGTATTTTCTGAAAGTTTCCCTTAGGAAAATTATTGGGAGGTTCCCTGGTCATTCCAGATTCAGACTGAATTTTTTCCTTCTTAAATTGGAGGGTTTGTAAACCTTTTCAGTAGTACGAGTAGTAGTAGTAGTAGTAGTAGTATTTTCTGAAAGTTTCACTTAGGAAAAGGCCTCAGTCTCTGTGCCCCACCCCCAAAAACCAAACCCCGGGAGGGCACACAGAGGGGTAGAAGGGGGTGGGGCAGGTTAGGGGGCTGGCAGGGGGTCAGGAGGGGACACTCCAGCTGAGGCAGTGCTGGCCCTGTGCCCGCAGCGCCTCGCCAACTCCAAGGCCCACACCTCGCGCTTCATCAGCGCCAACCTGCCCTGCAACAAGTTCAAGAACCGCCTGGTGAACATCATGCCCTACGAGAGCACCCGCGTGTGCCTGCAGCCCATCCGCGGCGTCGAGGGCTCCGACTACATCAACGCCAGCTTCATCGACGGCTACAGGTACAGCCAGGCCCACCTGGGCCCTGGGGCTGGGCTCCACACAGCCACTCTGTGCTGGCCCATCACCTGCACACAGCTAAATCACCCCTGCCCCACAGCCCAGCCCAGCCCAGCCCAGCCCAGCCCGCTGAGGGGATTTTTCCCCTGGGGTTTTGATTTACCGATCGCCTAAAGCAGCACAGCCCTTCTTCAGCTGCTGCTGCTGAACACAGAGTGTCAGCCAGGGGTGGATTTTGCTGTTGGGAGGTTTCTAAATATGGATTGGCCTCTTTCTTTATCTTTATGATCTGGGGGCATTGCAATCACCAAAGTTTCTCACAGGAAATTCCAGCCCTGGGAGCTGCTGCCCTCAATGGGTGGCTTTGGAGGGAACAAAGCAACTCCATGTTGCAGGTTTTCCTCCTGTCCCAGGTGCACCAGCAGCGCTGGCCATGGCTGTGGCACTGGGATTAGGGCAGCTCCATTCCTCCTGGTTGGATTTACGCCTTGGAACTGATATTTAAGGAAAGCTTCACCACTGGCTCTTTTTTTTCTTAACCAATAGCACCAAAGACAACCCCACCCCTTTAGACCTTATGCTGCTCTAGTCCTTCCCCAGCATTTCCATCTGCTCTCCCACTCTCCAGCCTTCCCATGCATTTCCCAAAGCCTCCACCCCCTGACCCCTCCTTGCTTTGTGCTCCCCAGGCAGCAGAAGGCCTACATTGCCACGCAGGGGCCGCTGGCAGAGACCACCGAGGATTTCTGGAGGATGCTCTGGGAAAACAACTCCACCATCGTCGTGATGCTGACGAAGCTTCGCGAGATGGGGCGGGTGAGTGGGGGCCGAGGAGGGGCTGGGAGGGGAATCCTGCAGGGCAGGGACTAACAGGGAGCTGTCTCTGCCCTGGGCAGGAGAAGTGCCATCAGTACTGGCCCGCAGAGCGCTCGGCACGGTACCAGTACTTCGTGGTGGACCCCATGGCTGAGTACAACATGCCCCAGTACATCCTGAGGGAGTTCAAGGTCACGGATGCCAGGGTAGGTGCTGGGATGGGACAGTTCAAACTGGCAGAAGACACATGGTTTGGTGGGCTTGGCTGAGGTGTCCAGGCTTTCTCTGGGATTAGCAGTGGAGGAGAGCTCATAGGATATCCTGGGTGGAAGGGACCCACGAGGGTCATCGAGTCCAACCCCTGCTCAGAACAAGGTGGAGGTCGGGCTCTGCTCCCAGGACGAGAGGAAACAGCCTCAAGCTGTGCCAGGGGAGGTTCAGCTTGGACATCAGGGGGAATTTCATCATGGAAAGTGTGGTCAGGCAGTGAAAGGGGCTGCCTCGGGAGGTGTGGGGTCTGTGTGCCCAAGAGCTGAGTTGTGATGAGGAACAGAACACACGTCAGTAGTAGTGCCTTGCCTACATCAATCCTATGCATCACACACACACAGATTGCTCTGAAATATTTGTTCTTATAAATTGAAAGTAGTTTCAAACCTCTCTCACCACCAGTTGCTTTGTTAGAGATGTGCCTGGCTTTGGGGTTTAGCTGCAGCTTATTTCAGGTGAAAACAGAAAGTATTGCCCCCCAAAAGCTGATAAACACCTTGCAAAGATTTCTCTGCACCTCACAGAAAATGAGCACTTCTATGGTTGGAAGAGGAGCCACTGTCAGTCATGTTCAAAGGGACAAATCCACTCCAATAATCTTCAATTCAATGTCAGGTTTCTCATCTGAAGGAACATTTCAATACCTTCTCAAATTTCTGTAGCAAACATAACCCTCCCTCTCACAGCACAGTCTCCTGCTTTTGAGGTTGCCAAAATATTCCAGAACCTGATAATTCAATTTGCAAGGTTGAGGAGGAGGATGCCTCATCAGTCCTCGTAGAACAAGATTTATCTTCCTGTCAGCTGTAATTCTGACACTGTGGCAACTCTCTGTGAAGATTGATAGAGAGGCCAACACCTCACCTTGAACATTCCTCTGCTGAAGACTCCATCTGTGCTGTCTGCAGTGGTCAGAGCTTTCAGCACCTGCCAGGATATGGATCTGTGCTGACAGCCTGACTCCAGGAATGTCAAATGCAACACAAGCAGCTTCATCATGGTGGGGCTGGATAATAAATACCTTTGCACTTGACTACGACACTGAGTTGCCTCAACTTTTCATGCCATTTAACAAACTAGCAACAAAAATAGGGGTTGGTTTTTGGGGTTTTTTTGCTTTTTCTGTTTGTTGTCACAAATGCAGGGTGTTTAACTGTTCCTGTTTTGTCCCCCAGGATGGTCAGTCACGAACTGTTCGTCAGTTCCAGTTCACTGACTGGCCAGAACAAGGTGTGCCAAAATCAGGAGAAGGTTTCATTGACTTCATTGGGCAGGTACACAAGACCAAGGAGCAGTTTGGCCAGGATGGCCCCATCTCTGTCCACTGCAGGTAGGCACATGGACACACCTCATCCAGCTGGGGATGTGGGAGAGCAGAAGGAATTAAAATCCAAATATCTCCCCCCTTTCCTCATCCCCCATCCTTGGAGGGAGATTTCTTTAGGGGAGATTTTTTTGCCAGCAAAACTCATCTCTCTTCAGCCATGGCAGTGCCCACAAGGCTTTTGACCCTTTATATTTAGAGGAGAGGTATGAAATACCTCTGTATATATAGCATATCTATAGAACATCTATAATATGTGACCTGCAGAATTGGAAGTATTTTTTCCCAGTCTCATCCCAGTTTACACCTCCAACACTGCTGGGCTCTGTTTGCTGCTAGCAAGAATTGTACCTCCTTACCCATGGGCAGGAGAGGAGGATCCATTCTTATTAAAATTATTTAATTTTAAAAGCCCAATATTGCATATTAGGAATAACTTTTTCCACTTAACATTGTTTACTGCTACCCAAAGCTTTTAACTTTTTAAATTTCCCTTTCTCAAAGATTTTCTGGGTCACACTTTGGCACTTGGGTTATTTCTGGGTATCTCTCCTGGAGGACTGACCCAGGCTCTGCACTTCCAACATGTTCACAGGGCACAGCTCAACCCCACCCCAGCCTCAGCTTTTACAGGAACGTTTGAACATTGTAGCACATAATTCTGTGTTTCTTTTCCCCCCTTTCCTGCAGTGCTGGCGTGGGCAGGACCGGAGTGTTCATCACCCTGAGCATCGTCCTGGAGCGGATGCGCTACGAGGGGGTTGTAGATATTTTCCAGACAGTGAAGATGCTGCGAACACAACGACCTGCAATGGTGCAAACAGAGGTGAGGGGGTCCCTGTCCTGGCCCAGGAATCATTAAATGGGTTGGGTTGGGTTGAGAGGGACCTTAAGCCCCTCTCGTTTCGCTCTCTTCGCTGGCCCACGTTGCTCCAAGCCCTGTCCAGCCTGGCCTTTCTAAGCATTACCAAACCCTCACTCAGCAAGCCCAGGCTGCACTGCTGATTTCACCTCGGAATTACAAAGTAAATTCTAAAAAAATTAAAATTTCCTATTGTTAGAAAGTCTCTTAAAGATTTCATCCCAGTCTGGAGCCTCAGATTCTTTCCCAGGAACAAGAATCTGGCTGTGGGGTGACAGGAGAGGTGGGGGTGTTCAGTACCTGAGAGGCACAGACATCAAGGGAAGAGCTGGAACTTCTCTCTCCCAGGAGTTCTCAGCTCTTTGAGAATCACAGAGGTTCCTGCTCAGCTTTGTGCTGTCTGGAAAGCAGGACAGGGATCCTGAGGAGCTGATTCCCACCCCTGAGGCTGCTTCTCTTTGCTGTTGGCAGGATGAATACCAGTTCTGTTACCAGGCAGCTCTGGAGTATCTGGGAAGTTTTGATCACTATGCAACATAAAAAGCCATCGTTGTGCAGACTCTACCAACCACTTCAGTCCTGGAAGGCCTCTTCTGACCCAGGAGGAGAGCTTGAACTTACAAAACTGACTCAGAAGAAGAACCTTTTCATCTGGACAGTGCATCGGGAGCAGGGGGGAGGATTGGAAGGAACACCCCTTCAGGAACTCCATGTTGTAACCTGGCCCTCGCAGGGGCAGCTCGGGAGGGCTGCTCAGAACTGCTCTGGAACCTCAGGTGGTGTTCACTGGGGAGGACAGATGGACAAGGGGAGGCTGATCCAAAAGCTACAACACACCTTGGGAACCGTTCCTGCTGGAGAAGGGAAGGAAAAAACCGACTTTGGTTACATCATTAGAGTTCAGTTTATTTACTAATATAGTTGGCAGTCTTTAAAGGAAGTCACTTGCAGAACTGAAGGTGTTCTGTGAAAGAAAAGGAACTAAATCTCAACACTTAGGCAAACTTAGGGTCAGGAGTTCTTCTAGCTGGAGTCTTAATAACCTCAGTATCAGCATTGGGATGATTCTGGGCTTGCAGGCACCTTGCAAACAGCATTCACGAGATGCCCCTGCCACGCCAGAGGTTTTATAGCTCACATTTTGAATACTTGGAACATTCCTCATTTCTTCTAATTCCAAAATTTATTTTTTAGGATATTTAAAAGGATAGAGAAAGAGCGAGAGTTACAACCCCCAGAGCTGGCTGTGGGGGGTGGCCCCCTCCCCTTGCTTGGGCTGGGGTCTCTGACTGCTGGGTCTGGGCCCCTTTTCCAGCACAGCTGGCTTTCCTTGGAGCAGGGTGGGACACCCTGGGAAGAAAGGCAGCCCCTTCCCCAGGCTCTTTGCACACCCACACCCCCAGTGCTGCTGGGAGCAGCCGTGTCCCCCCTATTCCTGCCAGCACCATCTCCCTGCCAGGAGCCCCAGAAACACCTGCAGAAATTGATTTCCAATCTCCAGCTGTGGCCCCTGGTGCCAGCCCCTCACCTCTGAACTCAGCAGCTCTCGGGAGCTCCTCTCAGGACTGTCCCAGCACCACAGCACTCCTTGCACAGCTCCCACTGTCCCCAACATGCCCCAGCTGTAAAAGAACTGGGAAAGATCCAGGAAGGTGCATCCAATGGCAAATACTGTGAGTGGCTTTCTTTAAAGTATCGATGTAACTGTAACAAGTGACATTACCTTTTTTTTAAATAGTGTATTTTTTCCTTTTTTTTTTTTTAAAAAAAAAGACAAAGAATATCAGTCAATGAATTTAAAAGAAAAAATTTGCTTATTTGTTCATATTATGTTCAAAGACAGTCTATTTTTTCACTGTAGAAATGTTACGTGTAATGGCTGTGATATATAAAAATGCAGTGCAAATTGCTACTTCTACATATTGCTTTTCTACCATTTAAAAGGTTTAACTTGCTCATGTAAGAAGAAAACGTCCTTTCCGGATTTTTTTTTTAATTATTATAATTATTATTATTTTTGGGTTTTTTTGTTTTAAATCACAGACATATCCCACATCCCTGGAAGGGTGGGGGAGCAGCAGGTGGAGGGGTGGTGGCAGTGCCAATCCTTCCCCTTCAGCTGTGGCCATACAGGGCCAGGGCTGAACTGGGACATTCAAAAACACCAGAGGCTTTTGCTGACTGGAGACTGAGATGTGATTTCAGAGCCTTGACACCCATCAGGTGTTTTAACATCCCAGGTGTGTTGCAGGTACCAGCCCAGCCTGTCTCTGTGCTGGTTCTGGCTCCAGTGCCCAGGAAATTTCCTGCAGCCATGCACAGAGCACAGGACATCTGAGAAAAACCACCCTGCCCCAAACTCTGCTCACCTCTGCCCTCTCCTTTATTTTTTTTATTTTTCTAGAAGGGGTAATCATGGCCATCAAGTGCTGCCCAGAACCCCCCACACAACCCATTTCCTGTCTTTAACTGAAAAAAAAAGAAANAAAAAAAAAAAAAAAAAAAAAAAAAAAAAAAAAAAAAAGAACCGACTGAAAGGCTTCTTCGAGATTTTACTTATTTGTGTGAAAGTTGCCCAAATTTCTAAGTATGTTGCAGCAAAATCTTACTGGACAAGTTGGGGGGAGGGGGGAGGATTTTTTCTTTGTATGAGAGCAAAGTGCTGTTGCTTTCACACTGTTATTTCAAACTGAAACAGTAAGTGGTTTTCATACCACGGTGTATGTAGATATATTGACTTTGTATTAAAGGAAGATTGTCTGAACCTGCTGCAGCCCTGTGTGTGTGGGAGGGGCAGGGCTGAGCTCTGCTCTGGGCAGGGACTCCCAAATCCATCCTGCTGCTGCCCAGGGCCAGGGAACAGTTGCTCTCCCTCTGCTCTCCCTCTGCTCCTGCTAGAAATAGGCACCTGCCCAAGCCAAACGTGTGGCTGCAAAAAACCAGCTCATCTGGGGAGCTTTGGGCCCAAAAGTGCAGCACCCCAGGCTGGAGGCTGGTGCTGTTTCAGTGATGGGTGAGTGGGGGGAGCTCAGCCAGCACTGAGACCCAGCAGAATGGCTCTGGCCCTTGCTGGGGGTGCTGCCCTGTCCGTGTGTCCCTGGTGTGGCACAGAGCTCAGACCCCTGTCCCAGAGGAGGAGGAGGATGCAGAGCCACAGCCCAGGGGCCACGCTGGTGTCACCTGCAGAGCAACAGGGCAGGGATTTCTGCCAAAAGCAGAAAGCTGGGCTCCAGCCCAGGGAAAGCCTGGAACAGGCTGTGGGTGCCCATCCCTGGAAGTGTTCAAGGACAGGTCAGAGCACCCTGGGACAGTGGAAGGTGCTCCCCATGACAGGGGTGGCACTGGATGGGATTTAAGGTCGTTCCAACCCAAATTCTGGGATCCTCTGAGCTGCTGAAAACTCCTTGTCAGATTGATCCAGACCCTAAGCCAAGCCAAAGGCTTTCCCAGCCCTGGCTCCTGCTCTCAGGTAGGCCCAGTCCAGCCTGAGCTCCTCACCTCATCCACCTTAGGCCAGGCAGGAGCATGGCAGGGAAAGGCTGGTGAGGACACAGGGGGTTGGAGAATGATGGAAGTGTTGATTTGGGATCTGGGATCCTTCCACAGCTCCCCCTCTCCCTACTACACTGACACCACCAGCAGCAGTTTGACTCCAGCTTAAAGAAGAGAACAAAAAACTAATTAGCAAGTTGACAGAGAACCATGATCAGCATCAGGTGAGCTGAGATCCCAGGGAATGACATCACTCCCAAAATGTTGTTACTCTGGAGCGGGGAGGGAGCCAAGCACACATCAAACAGCAACAACCCTGATGGCACAGGAAAAAAGAGAAAGGAATAAAACCCAGAGATCTCCTGGTTTGTAACCTCATCTCGTGTTTGTGTGTCCCTCCAGGCAGTCTGGGAATGGGAACGAGTTTTGACTTCATAATCTGGGCTCAAAGGAAATTTGCAGCACCAGTGGCTCCACAGCTCAGCCACGAGATGTGGGACAGGCACCTCACCAGCCTCACATCAGGGAGGGGATTTTTGATGCTCACTTTGTGTTATCATTGAAGAGCAGAAAGGAAGAACTGATCCCTCTTCTAAGCTCTGTTTCTCTGCCTTCCCCTCCCTGCCTCCCCCCTGGCCCACCTGCTCCCTGCACTCCCTTGCTGCTGTTCCTGTCTCTCTGTGATGTTCATCATTCCCAGCACTGCTCTCCAGGCTCTTCTTTTGGTTCCATCCTTTCCTGAGCTGCTGTGACCATCCCCATCCCATCAGGGTTTGAAATGCAAACCCCTCACAGAACTGAAATCAATTCCACATGGAGCACAGGAAGGTGAGTGGCAAAGAGAATTGGAAAAACAGCTGGGAACTAAGGAAATCTTTTTTAAAAATCCCAACCAACTCTGCAGGAAGCCAGTTGGGGAAGCAAATACAGGATGAAATCTTTTCATAGAACCATGGAATATCTTGAATTGGAAGGGACCCACAGAGATCATCCAGTCCAGCCCGTGGCTCTGCACAGAAACCCCAGCAATTCCACCCTGTGCACCCCTGAGGATGCTGTCCAGACACTCCTGGAGCTGTGGCAGCCTCGGGGCTGGGACCATTCCCTGGGGAGCCTGGGCAGTGCCCAGCAAGAGTCAGGCTCACATGGAACAGTCCCAGGAGAAGCTGCTGGAATTAAATCCCAATTGAAGTTTTTGAATGCCTGACGTGGGGATTAAGAAGTGATAAAACAAATGATAAAATAATTGATAACACAAATGATTCCAGGCTCTGGGACGCGCATGGTGCACCCTGAGTGCATCCTGCTGCCCACCCCAGCTGCAAAGAGCAAATCAAACAGCAATTCTTGCTCTGAGCTCAGTCTCTCCAGGTTTGCTGTGCCAGACAGCACCAGCCTGAAACCTGGCACGGGGCTGATTTTGGTTTTAATTAAACTCTAAGTGATGGCCCATTAATGCCCGTTTGCAGCAGGCCTCGGGGGGAAGGCTCTTGTTCCTTATTGATCCCAGGGTTTTTGTCCCTCTCTCTGTCTCTCTCTTCTCTTCCTCTCACACAGCTCCAAATGACAGCTTTGACAGCGAGTTTATCAGAGATGTGAGCAGGGCTGGAAGGAGTAAATCATTGCAGGCAATATTTTTACAGAACAGGGCTGTCACAAGGGCTCCAGATCTACCCAGATCCCACTCCCGAGAGAGGAGCAGGGTTAGGGCATGGACAGGGGTTTTACAAGGGGTCTCAGAGCCCTCTTGTATTAAAGATGAGAAGGACACTGAGAGCAGAGCCAGACCCATCCCTCCAGCCCGGGATTTCCTCATGGAGTGTCCAGGGCAGGGCTCAGTGCTTGCTCTGAGGAGCAGTCCCAGAGCAGGGGATGCAGCCAGGAACATTCCTGGCAGGATTCAGAGCTGCCCCCATCTCCAGGAGCCCCAGGATCAGCAGCTGTGTCACCCCCACAGCACCTGCAGGTCTCAGGGCTCTCCTGGCACTGTCCCTGTGCAGATCCTGAAGGGATTCTCTGCAGTTTGATCGATGTCTCTTCAAGCCCTGGCTCTGCCCAGGGCTCACCCAGACACCCTCGGCCACCCCCCTGCTGCCCCATAGAGCTCAGAGCAGCAAAGCCCTTCCCAGGGCTTGTCCCAGTTCCCATTTACACCACACTGGGCAAAACCAGTTTGTGCCTCAGTTGGAATTTGCAGCAGCCTGGATGCCAAATCCCTGAGGGATTGATTTGCAGAAAGCCCCAGGCCCCTGCACAGCCCTAAACCAAGAGCCCCCAGTCCCCTGCAGCAGAACAAAGGCTTTAAAGTAGCTGTAACTGTAATTTACATTCCAGAGAAAAAGGAAAAGCTTTTCTTGGTTTACAGAATACCCAAGTGGCAAAGCAGTTCCCAGGCCAGGAGAAATTCCTCACGTTGCAATATGCTTTAATTATACCAAGAGCAGCAGTAACAGACCGAGAAATCAATTCCTTCTCCTAAATAAGATGGTTGCAAATTCCAAATCGGCAAGTGAACAGATGTAGAACTGAAATGGAAAAAGTAAATACCCTCGGAGGTGCTGAGAAAATTGTCTTACTATTGCTACAAGTTCATCCTCTGGGAAGGGGATACAGGGAGCCTGCTCCCAGAATTTCCCAAAGAGGAAAGCACAAGTTCAGTCACTTCCACTGCAGTGTCACCACAGGCGTCTGAGATGCCCCAGTGTAAGGAGTGATGGAGGAAGTGACAATTTTTGGCTGTGAGGGTGGTAAAACAATGGCTCAGGGTGGCCAGAGCAGCTGTGGCTGCCCCTGGATCCCTGGCAGTGGCCAAGGCCAGGCTGGACAGGGTTTGGAGCCACCTGGGGCAGTGGGAGGTGTCCCTGCCCATGGCAGGGTGGGATGACCTGGGAATGTGGCTGAATCCTGAGCAGCAGCATCACCTTGCTGTGGGGTAACCACACTCTCTCTCTCCAACCATTTGATGTGTTCACCCCAGCCCAGCTTTAATCTCCCTATTTTTCCACCCCTCCAGCTGCAGAGCAGGAACACGGGATCCCTTTGTGATTTGCTCAGGGATCAAAGCCCCAAGCCCCGATCCCACCGTGCCTTTATCTCCTGGAACACCAAAGGCCCAGCTCCTTGCAGCCATTAGAGGGAGAAATTCCTGATGAAGGAGTTTGGGCTGCATCCCTCAGTGTCTGTGGCGGGCTGGGGCACACACGGAGTGCAGATGGCAATCCCAGATTAATGGGTTACACAAGGGGTTTATCCCGGGCTTACCGAGGATAAAAAACCCCTCGGGGGGAAAAAAAATTGTGTCCAAATGATTAAAAAAAACCCAAAAAACTCTTCTCTTTAAATATACAACGTTCTGCCCGAGCCATGTAAGGTGTTGTTCAGGAAATTGCTGAACATCAGTGATTCAGGTTCCACTTCCACCAGGGCCTTCTCCCATCTCTGGGCTGGGAGAGCCAAGCACTTCCCAGCTGGAAAAAGCAGCAGGGTGGGGATGGCACTTTGGTACTGCTGGGGGCAAATAACAACCCACACCCAATCAAAATATGTATTTTCATATTTTTTTAGGGCAGCAAACAGCCTGCTTCAGGCTCAGACTGGAGTATCCTGCTCTAGTGGAAGGTGTCTGCCCATGGCAGGGGGTGGGAATGAGATGAGCTTTAAGGTTCTTTCCAAGCCAAACCATTCTGGAATTCTGTGAGGTGTCTGTGACCCTGCAGTCACAGTGTAAAACTCACCCACCCTCACTCCTCCAGAACAAAGAGGGAGGAGCTGCCTCAGGTGTGAGGAGCAAACCCTTCCCCCAGGTGTGACAGCCCAGGCAGCTGAGTCACACAGCCAGAAATACAATGAAAACCACCCAAAAAATAAAAAATTAAAAAAAAAATTAAAAAAGCAAATGACTAAAATAAACGCACCGTGGGCCCTGCAGGATTTGCCCCAGGGATGTTTTCAGAGGCTGGGGAGGAGGTGCTGGAGGTGCCCTCAGAGAGGGGGGGCCCTTGGGGCTGAGTCTGCCCTGGGGTGTCCCTGGTGCCACTCGGTCACCAGAGCTCTGGGCCAGAGCTGGGGCTGCAGCAGCTGCTCCAGAGCAGCCCCAAGCCTGGTGCCTCCCACACGCAGGGATTTGGGGAGGGACACCCCAACCCCAGCCCTCGGCACCGGGGGGGACAAACAGCAGAGAGCAAAAAAAGGCTTGGAGGAGGGACAAGAGAATCAAACAGAAGAAGGAGCTGGGAGGGCGCACGGGTAAGAACCCAGCAGTGCCTGGAGTTACAGATCCACCACACGGAATCCCAGCCTGGTTTGGGTTGGAAGAGACCCCAAAGCTCCTCCAGTTCCTCCCCTGCAGCTCCCAGGGCTCGCTGCATCTGCACAGAGAGGGAGAGGCACAAACAAACCCTCCAGGGGCCATTTCACAAGACAGAGGGGGGAACTTCCCACAGGTGACATCTGGATACACAAATTTGACCTTTTTAAGCAGGAAGAAATGTTTTCCCAATTTCTTAGCTTCAAATGTCTCACTCCCCCTCTCCCATCTCCTTCTCCTCGGAGTTCTCGGACTTGCAGGAGGGGTCTTATTTTAGGGTATCCCCTTTTAGCTACAAAGAACTATTTTTTAGGTTGAAATCTAAAGATAAATCAAACCAAATTGCTATTCCCCCAGGAAAAGCAAATTCAAATTGCTGTGCAATTTTTTATCTAAATAACGTTTAAATTTTAAAAAGGGGGGAGAAAAAACTAATTACATCTTTGTGTGGAAGATCATAAATCACATAATTACAATGGGAACCTCTGCATCTTTCCAACAGACCAAAAGCAGACTACACAAGTTCTTATCTCATTACTGTTTAATTAAGAATTATGTTTGAGCATCTTCTTTTTAATTATCACGGAGCCCAGATGACTTCTAATCTCCTTTTTACCCAAAATGAGGGAAGGTGCCGTCCAAAACGGGCACTAATGAATTTACAATTTGCTCTTTGGGGAACTTTAATAAAATTTACTCCACACAGAAGATTAACACTGATAAAGTGAACTTCCAAAGAGAACATTTGGTTCCTTTCAATTGGCATCACTCGAGTGCCAGGAGCTCACAGAGGGGATGCTGAGGTGTTACTTTTTGGGGAGTTTCACACAGGGTTCTGTGACTGCACCTGCACCCCAAAACAGCCCCGAGGGGACAGCAGAGGTGGGGAAATGGGGAGCAGCAGAGCCAGGAGCTGTGTCTGCACAAAGGCAGGGACACCTCCCACTGCCCCAGGCTGCTCCAAATCCCACCCAGCCTGGCCTTGGGCACTGCCAGGGATCCAGGGGCAGCCACAGCTGCTCTGGGAACTCCATTCCAGGGCCTCCCCACCCTCCCAGGGAACAATTCCTGCCCAAAATCCCACCCATCCTTGCCCTCTGACAGTAGGAAATTCCATTTCTCTCCTCTGGACATGAGGAGGAACTTTTCCCCATCAAAACCTTTTCCCAGTGTGTCCTGGTGCCCCTGTGACCCGAGGTGACGAGCTGCAAAGAACACACCCACACCCAGATATGTATTTATAAATATGTGAGGGGTTGTTCAAGCCCAGCACACGGCAAACACCTTTTAATTCAATTGGCTGAATCGACACAGAGAGATTATTAGTTTTCAGTAAGATTTGATTCAATTAATTAGCCTGAAAATATCAGCACAGCCAGGCGAGCAAAGAAAAACAGAGATAAATCCCTGCCATGGCGCTGCTTCATCTTTTAAAGGCAATTAACTCTTAGTTATTAGCTTTTAATTAGCGAATAATAATGACACCATTAATACAGTTTATTATACTTGTCAGCAGACAGCTGTTCCAACCAGATTCTATTATCAGATCTTGGCTTTTGTCTGCTCCTGGCAGGGGAGGGGAGGCAGAACTGGGGGGTCCCTGGGCTGGTTCTCCCCTCCCGGAGCCCTCGGAAGGAGCTCCCTCTCAGCCCAGCCCTGCCCAGGGATGCAGCAGGAGCAGCAGCTCCCTCCCAGCGAGCTGGGGAGGCTCTCGCTCGGTTACCAGAGCTTTCACTGCCGGGTCCAGGCGGCTCTGCCGTGGTTCCTCCCTCCCGGAGGCTCCCGGGGGCCGCAGACCCAGCCCGGGCAGTGCCTTGGGTGTCTCTGGGGAGGGCGATGCTGGGGCTGTGCCAAACAGGGTTTTTTACACCTCGGCTCTCGGTGCCTGAGATGGATCCCAAACATCCACAACAAATAAAACTTCCCTGTTTTATCTTCTTCTCCTCCCACCTGATGCCTCTTTGGAAGCGCCGAGCAGGGCAGGGCAGGGCAGAGCTGGCTTGGAAACAAATAATCCTCTTCAAGAAATGAAGCAATAATTGAAGCAAAGAATGAAGCAAAAAATGAAGGGGAATAATTCTCCCTTTTTCTCATTTCATTCCACCCCACTGCCAGGCCCTCGTCCCTGCGTGCAGGCAGCTGCCAGAGGTGTCAGAAACACCTTGGAATTCTCTTTCTTTTTGTCCCGAATTTATTGTGAAACTTCAAATCCTGCTGTAAGAGCAACAACCACGACCTTGGCAGTGGCCAAATGCCTCAAGTTTTCATCTCTGTGTCTGCTGAGTCACCAAAATAAAACCTCCAGAGGCCAGTGATTACACAGCAAACCACATTTCCCATTATTTTTCCCATTATCCTGTTTCACCGTGTTCTAGGAGAGACTGGAAACCATTTCCAGGGCACGAGCCTGTCTTCACTGTGGTTTTTTATTCCTTTATCACACAGGAATTAATCTTACCCCGAATTATGCACACAGGATGCTCCAGCAATACAAAAACTCAAGGCCATAAATTTCTCCAACCTACTCTGGAGTTAATAAATCACAAAAATAAGTGTAAAATATTCTGGTGGGTTCCACCACCTTGATTTTAATTTCTTTTCCTTGCTCTGGACTGGAGGAAGCCCTAAGGGAAACACCAGGAGCTCCTTGAACTGGCAGCCTGCTCGTGGAAGGAATTTTCTTCCTTCTCTCCCAACACAGTGCAGTGAAATCCTGAGGAAAGAAACGAAGCTGGAGGAGGAACAAAGCAGCTGGAAGAGCCTATTTGCAATTTTCTACAGGAAAGCAAGAGAGTTGTTAAATTGAAAGCAAATCTGTACAAAAGGAAAAACTTGCCCTGCTGAGCAGAGACATAAAAATGAGGAGGAGGAGGAGGAGGAGGAGGAGGACGAGGAGGAGGAGGATGGCAGGAGTAAAACAGATTAAAACCATGAGCAGCCAGAGCCAGGAACTGCAGCACAGAGAGGCTGCACTGAAGGGAAAAGGAACAGGGAAAAGGGACAGGAACATCAGTGCTGGGAAGCTCCAGCAGGACACGGCAGCTCCTGGGACAGGCTGGTCCCTGTTCCAGGGCCCAGGTGCGATGCCCGAGGCGTTGTCACCTCTGTGTCCCCTCTGTGTCACCTCCGTGTCACAGCAGCTCCCAGCCCGAGCTCCCTCTGTCCTCACACCGAGACTCAGCCCGAGTATTTCAGCAGAAACTCTTCACATCTTGGGACAACAACAGAAACTTTCCCAGCTCAGGGGTGGTTTTTGCTCAGCTGTACCCGGGTGCAAATCAGGAGAGGAAAACCAAGGGGAAAAATTGAATTTCAACTAATTTTGTCTCTCATCCTGTTCCACCCCTGCCATGGGCAGGGACACTTCCCACTGTCCCAGGCTGCTCCAAGCCCCATCCAGCCTGGCCTGGGACAATTCCAGGGATCCAGGGGCAGCCACAGCTGCTCTGGGCACCCTGTGCCAGGGCCTGTCACCTGCAGGTGTCTGCTCATGGCAGAGCCCCACCAGGTCCCTGTCACCTGCAGGTGCTTCGGGTCTGAGCACAAACACCTGAGCCTGGAAAACACCCGAGGACATCTCTTACTACTGAGAAAAACTGCAGGGAAATTTATCTGGATAAAATGGACCAAGTCCTGGAATTGGGAGTATCACAAAAATGAGAGAAATCACAGCATTTAACAAGCAGCCAATTGTCTCTAAGCTGAATTAGTGAAAAATGTGATGATAAATTGCTCCTGTACCCAGACCCATCCCCGAGCAGAGGGATCTCACACAGTTGTGCTCAGGCAGATTTTTCACTTCGTGCTGACAAAAATCTCACACTAATCACCCAACCCAGGCCACAAAGCTCCTGGATTGCAGTGTTAATTCCATGTTAGAGCTGAATCCCAGCTTAATCAGACACACCACGGGCTCCAGCTCCAAGTGGCCCCGAGCTGTTCAGGTAACACAGAGAAGGAAAGCTCAGCTCTCAGCAGAGCCACGAGGAAATCAGACTTGCACCACAGCCCTTCTCCCACCCCGTGGCCTCTCCACAGAGAAAACTGTCCAGCAACCCTTCTGCACCTCCAGTCAACTCAGATTCATCTCTTTAGTCAGGCAGATGAATCCCTGCTCCTCTCCACGGCAGCAGCATCTTGGCCTGGATCACGGCTAACTGACCATTCATTCCTAATCAAAGACAATTTGCTGCATTTTCCAGAGATGGCTCCGTTAAATGAAGCAGATGAGCAGTGGATCTGGCCATTCCTTTATTTTTAAACCCTGATCTGGGGCACAGGGGAGGGTATCACTCCTGTTTCAGAGACAGATTGGCTGCGAGCTCGTTCGCTGGGGGATATCAGCAGCTGGCATCTGAAATGGCAAGGCTGGGGTGGAGAGGTAAGCCAAAGTCAACTGTGCTGAAACAGAGCCAAAATCCTGTTTGTTTCACAGGAAAAGTGGTTAAGCTGTGGTCGCTGTGTAATTCCAAACAGTATTTGCACAGTGACCTTTACATTTCCCCTCTTGGAAACCAAAAATTTTAATTGTTTTGCTGCTCTCATGCAGAATAAATAACTCCCAGTGATTTTCTATTGGTGAGCAAGTAACCCAAGGACTTCTCTCCTTCTGCTATCAAAGCTGCCAAATAATTCTGTGTCAACAGCTCCAGCTCATTTGAGTCTCAGGATTGTGCCAAAACTGCCTTTTTTTGTGTTCATGTGCCTGCATGGGACCAGGGATGGCCTGAACGTGGGGCTGGAAATCAGGAACCCACAGGGGCTCCTGGGGAACCTTTCTGCTGGAGTCCCAAGCAATTTGTTCACCCTTTCCCTGTAACTCCAGGATCACTGCGGGTCCCCCCTGTGCCAGGTGCTCTGACTGGAATTTCCAGGGTTAAACTCCCTCGGTGTTTTTTCCCCTCCCAAGCCCCGCCGGAGCTCGGGAGGTTCGGGGAGCACAGCCCGGCCCTGCAGCGCTCACAGCAGCACTCAGAGCATCCCCATCGCCTCCCCGAGCATCCCCCGGCACAGCACAACCTCCTGGAACCCCGCAGGGGCCGCATTTGAGGGCGGCAGCCCCAGGGAGCAGCAGAAACCCGGCTGGAGGTGCCCGGCCCTCCCTGAGGGGCAGCTGGAGGGGTCGATCCCCCCCCGCCCCCGACCGCAGCTCCTTCCAAGGCACCGCTAAAATCCCCCCCCGGCTCCTGCTGCAGCCACACAGCAAAACCTCACCTTCAAAAAGCTTTGTGGGGGTGTGAATTCCAAGAGTTCCTCCCCAGCGGATGAGTCAAGGAAAACTATCAAGCTGCAAAATACTGGAAGTTGGAGATTTCTTTTCTTTCACGTAACCTGCAGCACCAGCCTCATCCTGCAATAACTGGAGAGGAATTTATCAAAAAGATCAGGATGGGAAATTTAAGGTGTTTAAATGAAGTTTCAGGAAGGTGCTGTTTGAGGAGGTTCAGTGACCTCCTGCTGCACAAAAGACTTTAAACTTAGAAATGAAGAGACTTCAACCCCCCAAAAAGTGTCATTCTGAAATGCTCAACAGCCTTTAATTCATTTTGAACCTAGAGGCAGAGAAAAAAATAGGCAAAAAATACATCACAGCCTTAATCTAGGGGGAGAAAGAAAAAAATCATTTTTTTTATAGCACATAATCAGACACTTACAAATATATTTCACTGGAGAATAGGGTGGGAATGTGCATTTCCTATTTCCTTTTCAATAGGCTGATGCCCAAAGGCCATCAATATGGCCACTATCCTGAATCTGCACAAGTAATTATTAAACTAAAAAGAGGGATTTAAAAATCAACAAAAAGAGAGAAAACCCTTGCACCAAGGAAGGGCATTCAACAGTTCCAGGTTCATGTTTCAACATAACTCAGCATCTGAATATGGGGTGAGGAAACACACTTTTGTTTTTACAATATAAATAGTATTTGGGAAAGGTACTACATATGGATACAGCAACGGTGCTATTGCAGGACTCAAACATGCAGAGGAAATTCCCCATCACTCACAACCACTCATCCCATCCCACCCTTCCCTCCCACCACCAAAAAAAAAAAATTCCTCTGCTGGTTAAATTTCTCTTTCAATTGTTTTAAATATTTCTTTCATGGCCTGGTAACATTCTTAGTCTTTTATACAGCAAGTTTTCTATTTAATCACATTTCAACCGACAGGAGACAGCTCCGTAGGAGGAACAACCAAGGCTCGGGAGAACCGTGCCAATTTTTGAAACTTTTATTAGTCTCAGTTTGGTTTTATTTGTGGAGACATCTACTGAAAACGTCAAAAACTCAGAAATTTAAAAAAAAAAAACCAACCAAAAAAACCCAGAACTTTGTTTCCAAGTCTTACAACCACGCACACGCAGCCACACACACAAAAAGGACCCGTAGCAGAGGCAGGAGACAGGATGGGAACTCCAATCCTCAAGGGAGAACAAAACCAAAGTAAAAAAAAAAAAAAAAATTTAAATCACTTTATTCTATCTCCACTCTTTCACTAGGACAGTTTAATACCCATGGAGTCTCTTAAGATGCTAATCTACCATCTGCTAGCCCACAAATCCTTCCCACTTATTCCCTTAAAGATCCAGCCAGAGCGTTGCTTAACAGCCTCTCCCTGGAACAACGACCACCTTGCAAAGGGGCTTGAAAATAATAACAAAAAGAAGAATATTGTTTCTTTCCATCCTGTAATTTCAGGGAATGAAGTGGAAAAGATGGCAGTGCAGCATGTCAGGTTGCTCTGCTGGCCCAGCCAGGGCATGGAGGGAGGGGAGGGTTCAGGTGCCCTCTCCCCCCTGTACCTGAACCTTCCCAGCTCTGCCACAGCCCCTTTCCAGCTCGGGACCAGCACTGCCTTGTTCTCTCCCTCTGAACTGATTGAGGTCCTCCAAAGAGAGTGGAAGACTTTCCAGTGCTTCAGCAGGGTTTGGATCAGGCTCTTCCCCAAGCTCTGCTCCACGTCCTCTCCTCGGCTGGAGGGGATTCCCAAGCGTCCAGGTGGGAGCTGTCCACTCAATACTGCAGGGTTTGGGTTTGCCTTCAATGCTCCTTCAATCCTCAGTGAGCTGAGTCCAATCAAAGGCAGGGCTTGCACTCCTCTTCCCCAGGAGTAACTCAAAGGCTCAGTCTTTACTTAAGGAAAGGATGTCACGACAATCAGATGTTTGGGGAATTTCTTCTTTAATAGGATAAAAGAAAAACATACAAACACCTCCCAAGCTTCTGCCATGGAATGATTCTCACACTGTAAGGAGCACAACTCAAAAAAAAAAAAAATTTAAAAAATAAAGAGACAAAGGAAAAAGAAAGGTTTCTAAGGGAGAAGTGCTGTCAGGGAGCTGGGGCAGCCCCTCGGAGCTCTCACAGCAGGACAGGAGCAGCTCGTAGGGAACTAACACAAGCAGCAACAGAACACCTGCCAAACCAGGGTGGCACACTGGAACTCAAAGCCATGCTGATCCTGAACTAGAAAGCAACTGTGATGGCAAAGATGGGGAAGGAAGATGACAGGAATGACCCAAACCTGGCCATTTCTTCCCTAAGTCCCTCCCTGGTGATGTGGCAGCGATGCCAACATCCATCTCAGGGCTTTCAGAGAGAGAATGGCAGAAACATCCCAGCTGTGAACATTTCTTCCCCCACCTTCCCCAGCTTACAAAGATAGTGTTTCTTTACAAAAGAAGAACCCAGAACATTCCAGGACATCTGCTCTTGCTCTCCCTCTCCCCGCTGTAACATCAGTCATGATTCGTTTGGGGGTGAGGGGGGAGGATTTCATTTATTTTTTTGTTTTAAAGCCATAATCTAGAAAAATGTTTTGTGGAAACTTTCGTTTTCCTATTTTTGCTTGCTTTTTTTTTTTTAATAATGCTCATTCATAGAAAACTTCACAAAGGTGACGTCTATGTACAGAAAACATGATTCCAAAGGCTGCTTCAGTAGTCAATGTAATAGCACCTTGAAAGACAAAAGTTTGACAGGTTTGAAAAGGTCATTTTGTTAAATTTTAACCCTTTCCTCATAAAAAAGAACCAGTCACAAAGCTCCATCTGTAGAAACTCTTCCAAAGTCTCCATGTGAAAAGCTGAAGGGTTTCCAAGCTCCCCAGCTCTTGGTCAGCAACTCCTGGCAAGGTCGAGGTAGCAGCCAGACAGGGATTTCCTGCAGTCCAAACCAAGAGGAGATGAAAGAAATTCACAGCAGACTATTGCACAGGGCTGGTCTTCCACTCCACAGTTTCCTGTTTATTTTTCCACGAACTCAAAAAGGGTTAGCTGAATATTTTGAAAGAATCCTGGTTAAAACATGTTGCTCTGAGTCCCAGGCTGGTACTGTGTCTGCAACAGGCTCTCCATAAAGGCCAGGTAATCTGGGGTTTGTCCATATTCTTCAGCATTTCTTGGATTCCCCAGCCGGGGACGCTTGGCTGCTCTCACTTCATCTCCCAAAAACACATCTTCCTGAGGGGCCCCAGTGCTGAGGGACTGCAGGAGACATAAAACAACCATCAGAGGCACAGCAGGAAAACAGGGAGAGACCCACGGGACCAGGAACAACCTGGGCATTCTCCACTCCCATCACCTAGTTAAATGAAATGGGTTTAAAGGGTAAAGCACCAGGTCTGAAAACACCCAGCAGGTCTGGAACCACAAAAAGCCATGAAATAAATCCCTCATCTTCTCTAGGCTCAGTAATTCCACTGTATGCACTTGAAGACAGCCTGATCTTGTAGATTAAGAGACTTACAGGTAAGAGCTACACTCTAAATCTCCAGTTTGGTGAGAAAAGGAGGTTTGGTCCCACGCTGATAATCAGTTCTCCAGAAACCCCTGAGCTGCAGCCCAGCTCACCTCACACTTGGACAAGGTGACTCCTTATAACTGAATTCATATGGTGTAAAAGGATCTCAACATAATCTTTTAACCAGAGAAAATAAAACTCTGAGCTGAACACGTGCAAGGGAAAATCATTTCTGTGCCTCTCAAGCATTCATGGCCAGCATTTCTTCCACTCTGTGTATTTTGGGAACGACAAGCAGTTTTACAGCCACAGAAACTGGAGGCTGCATTCACCTAATGTCTAAAAAACACATGAAGAAACTGTGAAGGGGTTCTGCAAGCTGCAGCTGGTTTATTGTTTGTTATTTTGGTACCTACCAGGCGAGACTTGACTCTCTTGGGAAGCTCTTCCTCCAAGGTATAAATATCCCCACGTTTTACCATTAACTGAGAGCCATCTTCAAACTCCACCTGCAGGGAGGCAGAAGATGAACTCAGAGCCAGCATTTGAACAGCCCATTCCCAGCCTGTGCCACACCTGGGCCCTTCAGGGAACACCCAGGAAGCACCAGGGATGCTCCCATGGATGCAGCCCTTGGCACTGCACGTTTCCAGGGCTGCTGTGGAATGAGCATTTCCAAGCTCTTGTGAGGATGCTGAACCCAAAAAGTGCTGCTTTCAGTGCTGTTCAGGCACCTCTGTCTTATCCAAGTGGATTCATTCAGTGCTCCATGGATCCCAAAATATCTGTACTCCAGCTGGCCCAGCACCTCACATTTCTACTGACTTTTGATTCACATCCTGAAAAAAGCAGCTTTTCATTTATAATAAAAGCAGCCCTGTATTCAGGCCAATATGGTAATAGGAATTTCTTTCATCTTAAACAAAGCATTTTCACAGGTCACAAGGAAACAACTCCAGCTACTAAAGTACATTTGTATTTCAACCAGCAAAAACAGTCAGCCAGGTACAAAAAAACTCCTCCCATGAAACCCTTTCTGCTAAGCACTGATTATAGCATGAATTATGCATCAGATGTTCCAGGGATGTTTATTCATGGAAACGTGCACAGCAAAATGTTAAAACTATTAAAAGTTTTTAAGGGATTCTTATTTCCTCTGCTCAAGACTTTAATACACTTTTCTGGATAAAGCAGAAGGACACAGAGAAGAGTTTAAAAGGGTGTCAAGTTCAGGCTGGATGAACTCAGAGGGAATAAATCATCTGTGCTCCCAAATCCTCCTCCTGCTGCTCTGCCCAGCTCCAGCAGCCCATCCCTGGTGCAGGCTCAGCTCTCCCATCCTGGAGCAGCATCCCAGAGCTGGGACCCCTCTGCAACACCCACCTGGTAAATCTGACTGATCTGGGCTGCAATGAACTTGGCCTTGTAGATGATCCCGTCCGTCCACTGCAGCTGCACCAGCTCCCCCTCCGGGGGGGGCCCCATCTGGATGCAGTCCCTGCTCTGAGGACACAGGGAGAGGGGTCAGAGACACAGCTCAGGGGCCAGAGGTGTGCTAAAATCACATAGCATTAGAATCAGCTATAAGATAGGTTTCTGCACTTGTGATTAATCGTGGGCATCTCAAACAAAACCAGCCTGAGAGAGCAGCAATCAACACTGGCAGCTCCTTCTGCTGACAGCACCCAGCTCATGGACATTTCTCATTACAAATCCCAAAACATCACATCTCCTGTATCTCAAAAACAACCAGGGCAACTCAGTGAATCAGTGGCACAATCAGGAAGGCAATGCATGAGCTGACAAATCAGCCTCTTCTAGACATTCCCTCTATTAAGTGAATTCCCTGTTTTGAACCAGAAGTGCTTACGGACAATCTGCTTCCCCCATGAATCACACTTGTCAGTTGAAAAATAAGATTATTCAACCACAAAACAAATAGGATGAAACTTAGAACAAACACTGCTTTCTGTGAAGTCATCTGCATTCAGCAAGATCACATCTTTGTAAAGCAACCAAAAAATAAATGAGATAATGTCAGAAACAAGACCTGTCATGAAAAGCAGGATGAGATTTTTCTAGGCAAGCAGCAACTTAAAAATTAAAATGAAAAAGTTAAGTTTTGCTTTGCTGTTCTACCCCAAGGCACACAGTTTGTACTGCCTGTGACACAGGAGTGTCCCCAGAGCTGCCTTACAATGATGCTCTCGGGGTAAACGTTGTCACTGTAGGAGCCATCGTCGAAGTTCACTTCGTAGAAGGTCTGGGTGGTGGTGCCGATGACCCTGCAGCGATAGTAGAGCCCGTTCCTGTTCTTGGTGATCACTGTCTGCCCCAGGGCCACCTCCCTCCGGAACGGGACCTGTGTGGGACACAGCAGGATCAGCTGCCAGCCACAACTGGAAAAGCTGTGTCCAAAATTCCATGGAATCACAAAATGGTTTTGGTGGGAAGGTTCTTAAATCCCATCTGGTGCCACCCCTGCCATGGGCAGGGACACCTCCCACTGTCCCAGGTGGCTCCAAGCCCTGTCCAACCTGGCCTTGGGCACTGCCAGGGATCCAGGGGCAGCCACAGCTGCTCTGGGCACCCTGTGCCAGTGTTTCACCCCCTTCACAGCCAGGAATTCCTTCCTAATATCCCATCCAAACCAGCCTTCTTGCAGATTAAAGCCATCCCCAATAACGGCTTCCTGAACAATCATTCTGCATTAAAAGCACAAAACCTTTCAAGCCAACACAGGCAAGGGGAAACTCTTTGAAAAAAAACCCAGAAACAAAACAAGCCAACAAAACCCCAAATCCCCCAGGCCAGCCCAAAACCTACATTCTGGTTTGCTGCTTTGTGCTTGAAGCAGGTGATGGACACGACGTAGGGCCAGTCGTCGGGCTCCATGGGGACGCCGGCCGCGTGCGCGCACGTCACGTGGAAGGACGTGGAGCAGTGCTCGTAGGAACACTGCACACAGGCCCCTGACACCTTCTTCATCCTCTTCCTGCAGTACACACACCTCTGCAAGGAAACACACACAGCTGCAGTCACACACAGCTCTGCAAGGAAACACAGCTCTGCAAGGAAACAGCTCTGCAAGGAAACACAGCTCTGCAAGGGGACACAGCTCTGCAAGGGGACACAGCTGCAGTCACACACAGCTCTGCAAGGGACACAGCTCTGCAAGGAAACACAGCTGCAGTCAAACACAGCTCTAGAAGGGGACACAGCTGGAGTCACAGCTCTGCAAGGGACACAGCTCTGCAAGGAAACACAGCTGCAGTCACACACAGCTCTGCAAGGGGACACAGCTGCAGTCACACACAGCTCTGCAAGGGGCCCCAGCTGCAGCCACACCCACCACTGGCAAG
>VZTR01021049.1:150074-164017 GCA_013400775.1 Chaetops frenatus | reverse complement strand
GGGACACAGCTGGAGTCACAGCTCTGCAAGGGACACACCTGGGGCTCAGACACAACTCCACAAGGAGCAGAGCCTGGAGACCCCACAGCCCCCACGGGATGTGGCACCAGTGCCTGGCACAGCACAGAGCCTGTGGCTGCAGAGCCACAGGCAAACTTCTGTTCTGTGCCAAGGGGTCAGGCCCACACGGCCAGGACTGTGTGTGCACCCACTCAGCATCTCTGCCAGCCAAGAAACCCCAGCAGATATTGTCATTCCCTACCTCAGCACTCCCCTGGCCATGCCAGCACCTCCCAGTCACTCAGCCCTGCAGAGCCACACTGGACTCCAGTTTGGACTGGGTTCACTGGAGTGCTGAGGGAATGGGAACCAGGCAAACACACCCCAGTGGGACTAGAGAATTGCTGCACCTGCAACCTCACCCTCCTCAGATATAGCAGTGCATCTACATTTCATAAATTCCAACAGCAGCTGGATCCTTACAGATGCACTGCTGGAAAATAACATTTTCCTTTTTTTGAAGGAACAGAACACAGTAACTGGGTGGCAATTTGCTTGATTATATTTAATGGGACATTGTATCGATTAGATCTCATGGAATATAAAATCATATAATGGAACAAAAATACTGTGTGTTTATTTTAGATGCATAAGCATATCAACCATAAATATTTTATTGGCATCCATGTCAGATGAGCTACTGTAGATAATTCAGTCAGTTTTGCAAACAAAAGAAATAAAAACATTGTACCAAAACACCAGAGTTACAGGGGGAAAAGGTCTGACATTTTGGAGTCATTTTTACAGTCATTTTCTGCAAAGCAGAGCCAGTTATCAGGTAAAAATCAATGTAAGACGTGTGCCTGCTTTAAAAAGAAATTACGTTTTCTCAAAGCTAAAAATTCTGAGCCTGATGGCACTGACAGCAAGCAGGAACTGTAGTGGGAACAAGATAAATTTCCTCACTCCCTATAACAGCACCAATTCTTGTTCCCAGGCCCTCAGAAATAGAGAAAAGGAGATTTCAGGAATCCCAGTCTAAAGAATGGATGCTTGCATAATGTTTCCAGGGATCCATTTGGAAACACCACTCAGTTTTTAACATTTCCAGTCTAAGGAATCTGTCACTGATCAGCAATCATTCTGGATCCCAGAATGGTTTGGGCTGGAAGAACCTTAAAGTTCATCCCACTCATCCCCTGCCATGGGCAGGGACATCTTCCACTGTCCCAGGCTGCTCCAAGCTCCATCCAACCTGGCCTTGGACACTTCCAGGGGTGGGGCAGCTTCTCTACCTTACCTGAGGCTGGGACAAGGTAAATCAGGGCAAAATGAATATCACACACGTGAGACAAATGTGCCTTTCAGTGGTTAAAATGAATAGAAAGTGTCCCTGCCCATGGCAGGGGGTGGAACTCCAAAATCTCCGAAGTCCCATCCAACCCAAACCATTCTGTGATTCCTTCTCCAGGAGCACTGCTCTTCCTTAAAAGCAAAAGATGCCAAAGCAAAGGAGATTTCTGCTTCTTTATTCCTCTGCAACAGCCCCTCCCTGCCTGGGCTCTGCCCCACATTTATATGAAATGAAATAAGTCCCATTCCTTCCTATGAATTAACTGAAGGCAGTTTGTTTACACCAAAGATTAATTTGGCCTTTTTACAAAAATGAACAAAAGCCAGGAAATTCAAAGCCAGAGCCTGAGTGCTGCCAGAACGTGGGTTTAGCCTTTAATAAGCTGAGCCTTTATCACTCTGCAAACCATGTTCCAGAGGCAGATAAGCACCAGGAAAGTGCACAGCAGGACTGAGGGGAGTCAATAGCACAGATCCCATTATTAACCTGTCGATATTCCCTTGTTCCAGCAGCAGGGACAGCTGCTGATACACAGGGGGCTCAGGGAGCATTAACCCCCTACCCCAGGGCAGGAATCTGCCCCTCCTGATGCCAACAGGACTCTGCCAAGCCAGGGTTAGCACACACCCAGTGCCACACAAACTCCCTGTGACAGGCACAAGAGCTGCACCAAAGGGATACTCAGAGCAAACATGATCAAAAGATAAATGTGAGTGACAGTGAGCCTGAAGTGTAAGGAGTGATGGAGGAAGTGACAATTCTTGGATCTGAGGATGGCAAAACTCTGGCACAGATTCCCAGAGCAGCTGTGGCTGCCCCTGGATCACTGGAAGTGTGCAAGGCCAGGTTGGATGGGGCTTGGAGCAGCCTGGGACAGTGAAAAGTGTCCCTGCCCATGGCAGGGGTGGCACTGAATATGGGATTTAAGGTCCCTCTAACCCAAACCAGTCTGGGATCATATGAAAATGCAGATCTGGAAGTGTGGGAGATGGGATGGACAGAAACACCAGTGCCATGTGCTGTGGGAAAGCAGCACATGGAGATTTAAAGGCATTTTCTGTGGGAGGGAAAAGAGTCTAAAGCACAGGAGAAAAATCTTCAGAATAAATGCACACCAGAGTCAGGTCACAGCTAGGAGTAAGAAATGGGCTGTCTGCTGCATGATGAACACTGCAATTCATTTACTCCACTGAGGAATGACAGCTAATTATTCCAAATTTCCACGTCATAAATAATTTACGTGCACAGGCCTGTAACGTGCCATCAATCTGGGAGCAGGAAACTGCAGTCCTGATAATGGTGCCTTACCCACAAATGGACTGAAAAGTCTGTGCTTGCACAGGAACACTTGGTCCATGCTTAGAAAACAGGATGTACCTTTCACCAAATCACTGCCACTCCTTAGTACCTCAGCCCTCATCACTTTAAACAACACAAACATATTAAAAAATCAAATAATAATCATGGATAACCCTTACCCCCTCTCTCCTCCACTACCCTCATCCATTCACATCAACTGTCCTCACCCTTCACATCATTCCTCCTCTCCTTTTCCATCTTTTCCAGCCACAAAGGTCATCTCCCCAATTTTATCAAGCACTGCACCAAGTCCATCATTGCCAAAGTCAGGAGCTCCAACACCATCACCTTTCAGTCACCCTCAGTTTATCTTCCTCAGTGCAGCTGCTCATCCCCAAAGCACAGACACCCTCATCCCCTCCACTGACTCCTCACGTGCTCCAGGAATTACCTGCAAATTCCCATGAAGAATCCTGAAACTCCCCACGGTGGCTCATGAGTCTGTCCACAGACCAATTTAAACTTATCCAATTTAAACTCCTTTTTTACCTCACACCCCACACTACAGCTGCTGCTGGAAGCACCACTGCCTCTGTATTCTGCCATCCAAATTAATTGTTTAATCCTTACCCAGTTCATAACTCCAAAACTTTCCAAGTGAAGGGCTTAAAGCCAGGCTTTGACATTTGAGCTACAAGCCAGGCTCTGGCTAACAGCAGCATAAGGAATATGTGCCTGTAAATTCCAACACTGGACTGTGTAAGTCAAGGCACTTCGTGTAAAAATTCTCCACATTCCCTGAGACAGGAAGAAAACACGTGGTGCAAATGGAATACAACAGAAGAGATCAAACAGAATTTCTTTCCAGAACTCCAGGAGTGTTTGGACAACAGTCTCGGGGTGGGATTGTTGGGGTGTCTGTGCAGGACCAGGAGTTGGACTGATAGTCCTTGGGGTCCCTCCCAGCTCAGGATATTCTGGGATTCTATGAAACTTTGCAGTTTTAATTGAGGAATGAAGGAGAGATGGGTGCAGTGGGTTCATGCAGAGGCTCTGGATGACACAGCTACACTTTGGAGCAGAACAAAGCAGCAGAGTCTGACACACACAGATACTGCCCTGGCTCTGCAGAACTGCCAGGCAGCCAAGGAGGGGTTAAAGAATTAAGTCATGTTTCCTTGTGAGGCTCCATTAAGCAATACAAGTGAGTGTTGTGTAAAAGGATTTTAAGTTCAGCGTTACAAGTGCTGGTAATGAAGAGGATGCACGTTGGAAGTGTCAGCTGATCCATAAAGAGCCACCACTGCAAGATTTATCACCCTGGCATCGTGCTGCCCCATCACTCCTGCTGAATAATGAATGCTTTTTACATTCACATTTGTGTACAAAACCCATTTGCACAACAGAGAAATAACTCTGGAAGCAGGGATAGGTTCTTCCTAATCTCTCACCCGGGCTCCCTGCACTAAACAGCAGCTCTGTTAACGAATCCATCAGTGCTAACCCATCTATCACTGCTCCTGCACCTTCCCCATCCCACACTGTGTCACCCAGCTGACTTCTGTACCAAAAAAAGCAGCAAAAGCACAATTTATTTTGCAATAACACACTATAGTGATGGAGCATTAACTAACATTAAGATAAATTGCTCTGAGCTAATGAATCGGCCATTACTAATCCCTCGGATGAGGCCACACAGCTAAATAACAACTTGGAGCTGGGCTTGTATTAAAATCCTTGCTGTCTTGCCTTGCAGACAGGGTCACAGAAATGTTTATTCATTTCTACAAGAGATTTCTTGATAGAAAAAGAGAAACGCTGTAAAGAAAGACGAATTAGAGATTAACAAGTCAGCAATGCATCAGCTTCTTCGTAAGTCACCATGTCCCTTTGCACTGCCACTGTGCAGTGCTTGGAGTAAACGGAGCTTTCAGGCAGTTTACACCTGACTGCAGGTGGGAATGAGTCCCAGGCTCTGCCCAGGGTATAGCACACTCCCAGAGAGTAAAGGCACATCTGGAAATCAGAGCTGGTTGTGTGTCAAAGCACTGACAGTGCTCAGCAGACACAAACGATGCAGCTTTTGTTTGGAAACAAGAGCAAGATCACCTCCAATCTCAGCTGCTTTATGAACCCACACAATGTTCTTTCTGTCTAGCTACACCTTTTCCCTTTGGCCTTGTTCCCAAACACTCTCCCCCCAGGTCAAAGACACCCACCAGTTTCCACCTCTGCTCCGGGATGGCGCTGATATCCACAGGATGACGCTCTATGACATTGAGGAAACGTGCCTCAGGGACAGCAATAGCACAGATCACATGGACCCACCTGGGGAGCAAAGGAAGACACAAATCAGGGCCTGCCATTATTTGAATGAAATGCTCAGGAGGGCAGTTAACATTTCCCTGCCTCCCTCAGCATCGAGGCACATTTCCAGGGGTTGGCAGCCTTGGCAACGTTCCCAACAGACTGTTAATCAGGGTGGAACAAGGTAAATGTCTCTGGAACAACAGAGATCAACCTTCTTTTGCACCTGATTTTGCACGATACTAAACATTCTCTAAGAATACTTTTCTCTGAGAAACAACCACATCCAGCAGGAGTTCAGAAGCTCTGCTGTTGAGCAGCCTGGTGCACTGTAGGGCAGCTCAGTCACTTGGGCTTATCCTGCCGAGTCAGGGAGAAGCAGTTCCCTCTACAGCCCCAAAAAATTTGCTGCTACACTGAGCATTAAGACCAAATTCACAAGACCAGGAGATGAGGTGCAGTATGGAAGGAAAACACACTCAAAGGCAGCACTCACCGGCCATCAGTGGTCATCTGGAGAGCTCCTCCCCTGAGATTGCACAGGCAACATTCCTGCGGGAACACAACTCCTTCAGAACGGGACCCAAAAGCTCTGCCAGGCTGTTCATCCTCTCCAGAAAACGACTACACCCCACCTGGCATGTCAAAGGCAACCTGAACCCTCCCAGCACCCATGTCTGTGGAAGCAGCTGGGTGATGCCAGCAGTGCCCAGGGGGAAGGGTGCTGTGGCCAGTCCTTACCGCTGCCCACGCTCCGGCCGAGCACCGCGAGCACGACCAGCTCTCATTCACCAGCTCCGGGCGGATCCCGTAACAGCCTGCAACAAACAGAGCCACAGCCTCCTCAGAGCACACGTTTGACAACACTTCTTCTTACTGACTTGTTGATTTTTCAGTTCAGAAGCATTCAAAAAGCTCTCTGAGAGCATTTGAGGAGCTGTATTCAACAGGCTCGGAGAAAAGTCAGAAAGGGGCAGGATCTGGGACCAGCAGGTCTGAAAACAAACAAACCAAAACCCCACGTACAGGTAACCATCATGTTTGTTTTGCACTTTTCTGAGGACTACAATAGCAAGACTTTCTGTTTCTTTAGGCAGGAACTGGGCTCCAAGGTGGTGCCACCACTGCTGGAGTGCACTCACACATCAAAACAGGGAAGGGAACTGAATTTTGGCAAGGTTGAAGGAGTTACCTTTGCTGTGTGGTGTTGAGGAAGGACAAGCCCAGTAATACTGCAAGGAAATTAAATACCTGCACTCCACATGGTTAACAGTATTTAATTTATGGTTACAGGAAGTGTTAAAAACATCTCATTTTACAGAGCATCAATTACTGTAACATGCAAGCACCAAATCCTCCTACTGCAACACCAAAATAGTAAAGTGGTATTATGCCCATTATAAAGACAGGGAAATAAGAACAAAAAAGTCCTTAAAATTCTATAGAAGGCACTGAGATTTGTCACTGAAAACAATGGGGGAAAGACAAAGAAATAGTTTTGGAAAAGTAGAGCTACGTGATTCCTGCAAGCTTGTGAAGTGAGTGGAAAATTAAAGATAAGCATCTCAACTAACACACAGCTCATTCCATCCAGCCTCTGTCCTTCCCAACAAAATCCCATCCAGCCTTCACCTATCCTAACAAACTGAACAGAAAATTCAGCTAGAAACAACAATCTCAAATTACTGAATTAAACTTAAAAGAAGACTCTCAGAAAGCACTGGGATTGCCAGCACAGCCTGATTTATAAATATCCACTTAACCAGATAAACAGCATGTCAAAAAAAGTCAATACTATGGATCTGCAGCTGCTCTCCACATCTGAGGTCTCTTTTCATCATATGGCAAATCAGGGAAGCAGATTCCACCCAGGCCCAGAACAGGGACAGGGGTGTTCAGTCCAAAACTGAGCTGAGAGAGAGCCAGACCCTGAGCACAGTCTCAAGCTGCACCAGGGGAGGTTTAGATTGAAAATCAGGAAAAATTTCTTCATGGGAAGGGTTGTAAAGCATTGGAACAGCCTGCCCAGGGCAGTGGTGGAATCACCATCTCTGGAAGTGTTTAAAAAACACATGTGGCACCTGGGGACATGGTTAGTGCTGAGCAGGGTGGTGGTGCTGGGCTGATGTTTGGACTTGATCTTAAAAGTCTTTTCCAACCTCAGTGAGCCAGAACAGTCCCACTTGCTGATGTCCTATAAGGATAATCCAGGCAGACCAAGAAAAATATGTTCTTTTTGTGCATTTTGTCACTGCCTCAAAAGCCCAGGAACCTTCACAAATCTTCCCCTCTCTGTAGGGCCTGGCTGCTGGAACCCAGCACTGTTTGAGAGGGCACTTCCCAAGAACACACAGGCTGCCAGCTGGTTTTACAGTCAGCCAAAATACACCTCACCACTGCAATCCTGCAATAAAAGCAAATGGATTCTCTGCAGCAAAGTCAAAGGGATGTCACAGAGCACAAGGAAACAACCAGGCACTGGAGCCTCCATCAGATTCAACACCTGCTCTGTCCTGTCTTCAAGGGGAGAGCACAGTCAAAGTATAAACCTGAGTTTCTCTAAAAACAGATGGATCTCAGGTCTGAGCCTGCAGATTAACATCATCTTGCCCACACCCCTTTATCCTTAAATAGAATCTGGCCAGAAAAATCACTATGACAGACCGGACTATTGCAGGCCTAAGGATGGACAAGATGCAGCACCCTTGAGTTGTGAAGGAAGGATGAAATCCTCACACCCACTCTGCATCCCATGGCCTTATTAGCCAGAAATGACCATAATCAGGGATTCAGCACAGAAACAAAAGTTGCCTTGCAGTTCCCCAGCCCTGCAGAGCTGCACGGGGACCTGCAGACTCTAAAATTGGAACAACAAAAGTAATTCCAGCTGATGCAAGTCAAATAAGATTCCCCATCTGTCAAGATCAAACAGCTGAAGAGTAATTCGTCACAAATGTTAACTGGATGCTGTACAATCTCCACTGAAGGTACACTCCACCAGGATTAATCAGATCTTCTTTTAGACATAACTATCAGGGAAGCAAACAGACATATGTTCCCTTTTGTAATCAAGTGCCATTACTACAAACACTATCACAGACACTAATAAAATATATCTCAAACTACTCCATAATCTCTGCTGCATGCAGGAACAATACAGCCTCCCCCAGCAGACCAATATTGGAACAAAATATGTGAGAGAAAAGAGTGCAATAAAGCCTTTGAGTTCTGCTTTATTACAAAAAATGAAAGGTATCAAAAGAAAGAATCTTTTCTGTGAGACAGAGAAGAATCAGCCAACAAAATAAGCAGTAAAAAGAATATTGGTGTGTATTTTTAAGATCAGTGACTGCCAAGATGGACTTGAATACACAGATATACTGTGAGAAAAAAGCTCTCTGCCTATGGCAGGGGATGGGAACTGGATGAGCTTTAAGGTCCTTCCAACCCAAACCCTTCTGGGATTCCTGATATCCTTGTACAAGAAAGATAAAAATGGGAGTGACAGGATACAAACCTGCCAAGAAGGAACTCAAACACAGCAACACCCAAACTCCTGAGAGGGCCCACAGGCTTTGGGGAAGGTGAAACACTCACTAGCATGAACCTGCAGGCAGCATTTGGCACAGGATATCAAGGGACTGGTTCCATCCTCTCCAATGTAGGAATTGGAAGGAAGGGGCTCGGTGTTTCCTCCACTTGAGGTAAAGCACATCTCTGGGATCAGGGGCTTGGTCTTCTGCCCACACTTGGAAAGGTGCACAAAGGAGGATGGCTCTCCTGTGGAGACTGGGGCAGCTTCCTTCTCCACCTGTGAGGACTGGAGAGAGAGAAAACCTCATCACTGGAACCGCCTCTTCCTGCCCATGGTTTTCACTTCGCACTCTGAGCCCTCCCCTTGCAAAAAAGTCACCCAACACCTGGCACCAAGCAGCCAAAAAATGGCCTAAAATCCTGATTCCCACCCCTGCCTTGCTTCTCTTCCTCAGGCATCAGCTGGGATCTGTAATTTGTTGTGAAAGCTCAAAGAAGCATTAGAATAATGAGCAGCTTTTCCTGTTTTCCTTCTGCAAAAATCTAAATTCTTAAATTGCAGCTGAAAACACCAAGGAAAAATAAAAAGGAAAATGTTACTAAAACCAAGTCCTTCCCTCTTCTCATCCCTTTGGCATCCTTCCCTATTTTTCCTGCAAGAAGTTCTCCTGAAGGACATTTCAAGGTTTCTGGTAGCAGACAGAGTTAAAAGCAATGGATAAAATCAGCTCAGCTGCACCCAGTTTTCCCCACAACAGCCAGCAATCAGAACAGATATTTTATTTTCAGTCTGTATAATAAATCAAGAGATTTTATTGAAGGGGGAGGTGGGTTCTGCTTTCCTCAGGAAAAGCTTCCAGCACAGCTACAAGTATCTAAGGCATGAATTCCTGGTGGGCACACAAAGCCAGATTTGGCTTTATGTGAGAACAAATCAATGCACAACTGCACAAATAACTAATTCATCTGATGAATTTTGCCTTTCTGTTCATAACATCTCCCAAAGCATATTGGTAGTTTCCAAAAAAAGATGATGGATGTGCTTACTCAGTAAATTTTTATTTTGTGGCTTGTTTGCATAAATTCAGCAACTCAGGCCCGTATGGAAACAGGAGCCTGGTGTGACTTTTCTCTGCATGGAACAGTGTTTGCAAAGCTCTTTCAGTGTGATTTCAAAATGAACACTGAGCAAGCCAGAGAAGCCAGGAAAGATAACAAAAAAAAGGCTCCAACCACTGCCAAATCCAAACACAGCTCTTCACTGTGCAGATTTGTATGGGTTTGTCTCTATCAGAAATGTCTGCATCCTCATTTATCCATCTGAGCAGTGTCAGAGGTTTAGATGAGATATTAGGGAAAATCTCCTCGTGGAAGATGAGGTCAGGCAATGGCACAGGCTGCCAGAGAATTGGTGGAGTCACCATCCCAAAAAACACATGGATACAGACTGGGGGATGTGGCTTTAGGGTGAACACGATGGTGGGGGATCCTGTCAAGACCTCTGGACTTGATTCTAGAGGTCTTTTCCAACCTTAATGATTCCCTCACTCTGTGATGAGGAATTACCTGGTTATAGGGGTAGAAGAATGTAATTACCTGGTTGTAGGGGTAGAAGAGGGTGCAGACAGCACAGTATGGCTCACTCAGGGCAGCAGCTGCATTGAACTTCCTTTCAGCTGGGAAATTAAATGCTTTATTCTTCCACTGGAAGGAAAGTAAAGATTTCAAAGCCTCTGGATCACTCATATCTTCCTCTCCAGAAAATGGAAATGTTTCTAGAATGAAAAGGAAAAAAAATCCCAAAACAATGGGCAGTCAGTAAAGGCAAAAGGGGTTATGGATAGAAGAGGCAAAAGGAGCAAGGTCTCAACAACACAAGAAGTGCCATAAATAAAAACATTCAACTCCTGCATGGTGTCTCATATGCCTATTTTTGCCCCAAATACTTCCTTAAATGGACAGAATCTCCCCCTTGGGGATAGGATACACAAGATAGGGACAGACCTGAAGGAACTTGCCAGGAGGAAGGAGAGAATGGAGATTTACAGCCTTTGTAACTCCCTCCCCTTTCCAGCTGTGGAAACCTCCAGAATCCTTTTAATGAAGATTTAATTTGAACTTCAGTAAGTTCAAAACACATGATGCCAGTGCAAGGAAATGCCCCTTTGCTGTCTCCAGCAGGGAGCTGCATGTTCTGGAAGGTGCTGGTGTGGCCAGGGCAGCTCCCAGCTCCCACCAGCAGCCTGACCCAACCCTCCCAAGGTGCATCCCAGACCTGCCCTGCACACACAGACCCTGCCTGGGGTCCCCTGTTCTGCTACAGCCATTCCCACACCACTGAACCTCCCATCTGCATTCCCCACCATCCCTCCCTCTGCCAGAGCTCTGCCAGGGACTGCTCCTGCTAATTAGTTTGCTAATTCTTTATTTTATAAACCTTTCAAAGGTCCTTGGCATTTCACGATTAAACCACTGCAGAATCCATTTGTGGCAGTCTGGGGGTCCAAGTTTCCTACCCTTCCTTATGAAGGAGTTTTGAGTCACTGTAAGTGTTAAAGAAATTTTCCACACAAGGCTGAGTGTAAATCACTCCCTGCATCACCAATCTGCAAAGTTTCCAAAAGAACAGGGAACTGAAAAACATCTTGGAAGAACATTATCCCCAGAGCTCAGCACATTAAACCAAATTGTTCACCGCTTCACTGTTAATTACTGGAAATAAGCAGTTCTGCTCTACAAGTCTAAGTCTCCTCCCCAGTTCTCCCTCCCTTTGAAGATTTTCTGACTTTTGGGTTACCTGTAAGGATAAAAAGGAACTTTGAGTAAAACACTAATGGCTAAGTTTACATCTCAGATTTTAAATGTTGCCCATAAAACACTTGTCAGACAATGTGGAAATTTTATTGTGTTTAATGAATCCCTTTTGAGGTGATGAGTGCTGGCTGTGTGGCTCTGTCACATTTCATATGAGAGTTACTTCCTAAAAAGTGTCTTATCTTGTTTATTTTTAAGACATGAACCAAAACCCACATTTCTCCAAACTTCAGTCAAAGCACATCAGGTGACAGGCCAGGATTTATGGTACCAGTAAAATCAGTGAAACCAACAGCCTAATCCAGAGTGACAGAGGGAGAAAGGAAAGGGAATGACTGTCGTGTGTTATCACCTTCACTCCTCCCAGGATGGATCCAGGGGGACACACAGCATTCAGGATGGCTCCCACATTGCAAACAATTTATCTGGGCTGAACCTTTGTGTAACATGTGTATTCCCTTAATTTACATGCTCACTGTTCCTCCTGCAGCCTGCAGATCATCCTTGCACATCATTCCCTGAAAAAGCCTGGAGTGCAGAGAGCTGCCTCTATTCCCTGGTGGGGAGGGAAGAATCTGTTTGATCAGATTTTGCCCAGCAGAGCTGTAAATCAGTCCCCAAGAAATACCAGCTTCCACAAGAGCTGCTCCTGCTCCACCAGCCAAGTCTCCAAACACCATCCAACAAGTCAAAGCAGTGAGAACAATCTGCCTAATGAGGATCCTCCAGCACAGAGTCAGTTCCAAGGTCTCACACCAAAACAAGATAACAAGTCTCAGCTGCCTCTGCACATCACGTTACACACTTGGAAGCCATCAAATTCATTCTCCTTAGTGAGGAAGGGAGCTCTCTGTGTACAGAAGAAGCCCCTCCTGCAGGAGGCTGCTCTAAAATCGATGGATGCACTCCTGAAGGAGAGTGAACAGAAGAGATGTTGTCTTTCAGAATGAGGAGGTGTGAGTGGGGACTCTGAGCTACAACCACGTGCCTGCCCCAGCACACAAAAAGCTCCTTACTGGGGGCTTGTCCATATTCTGAGTAATCTATAACATGGGAAAGGCCCCAAAGTGGGAAATTACTCCACAGAACAGAGTGAGAGATAAGAATCTTTTCTTTCCCCTTGGTCCAGACTGTTGGGGCATTCACAGGGACTGGAATGTGGGAAAAGAAGAATCAGTGATGTACAGTTAAACACCAAAAAACATTTTAATTCTCATTTCTGCATCTGCCAAGAAAAGTTGGAGCCCAACACTGACATGAATTAGGAGCCAAGCAAAAGCTTAGAACTGATTTTCCCCAAACACTAGAGCAGACCTGACCTCCACTGCCTCCAAAGGGAACAGATCTCATTCCACTGCAATATCCAAGACAGAGATATCTTTGCCTTTAAGATATTATTTTCTGCAAACTCCTTTTTCCCTTTGCCCAAAATGCTGCCTCATTCTGCAGCCAGCAAAATATTTTTCTTGAGTGAAAAAAGGGTGGGAGGTGAGACGTGACACCTCCCACGGAGGAGTTTTGTTTCCAGCTGGGTTATCAAAATGGGAACACGCTGCATTTCCTACCAGCTAAGTGTACCACACAGAGCTTCAGGCCACCCAGTTTTGTCAAAGGCTTCAGCAATTCCCTGGGTCACACAGGCCATGCACATGTCCCTGGTGCTGCTCACTCACCCTCATCACTCGAGGTCTCCTGTTTGACCACGGACAGCGGGGAGCGCGTCGGGGGTTTGCCCAGCGGGTGCCGGCGGCTCTTCTTGATCTCCATCTTCATCTTGGAGAAAGCAGAAGCAGCCTGGAAAGAAGGACAACAAGGTGGATGGGCACCCCGAAGGAGGGAACAGGACAAGGGAGGCAGAGATCCTGTCATAAAGAGTTCTTGGATTCACACAGCAAACTTTTCTCTGCCTTTTGGCTGAACTATGAAAGCATGCCAAGCCAATTCATAGAGCAGATAAAAGCCAATACTAACTCTTCAGAAGCTGGGTAAACTACAGAGTTTTCTTCAAATCAGGACAGCCTCAGAACATCTGCAAGCTGCCAATTCCATCAGCTTGTGAAAAATCTGCTCAACCACATACACAGCTGGGAACTCCATGGAAATTTTGTATCACAGAATCCCAGACCGCTTTGGGTTGGAAGGAACCCCAAAGACGACCCGGTTCCAACCCTGCCACAGGCCAGGCTGTCACCCTCTAGACCAGGTCGTGTTCCCACCCAGCCTGACCTCAGAACCATCCTCACCCCGGCCACAGCAGCCTGAGGAGCACTGACCTCTGCAGTGAGCTCCGCGTGCTCGGCCTCCGCGCCCTCTTCATCCTTGCCGGGGCTCTGGAGCAGGCCCTGCTCGCGCCAGCCCAGCCCCTTCTGGGTGGCAAAGTGCTCGAAGGCCTGCTGGCAGGACATGTGCTCCTTGTCAAACACCACCTTCTTGCTGCGGGGCACCACGTACAGCATGGGGATGATGGGCCGTGGTTTGAAGTCGTCCTCCTCGGCCGGCGCCTCCGAGGGCTGCACCACGTTCAGGGGGGCCGGGGCACGGCCCTGCTCCACACCCGGGGCTGTGAGGGGCCCTGGGGGCCTTGCTGCCCCCGGCCCGGCCTCAGGGGGCTGCTGGGGGGCTGGGGTGGGCCCCG
>VZTR01021049.1:97425-149548 GCA_013400775.1 Chaetops frenatus | reverse complement strand
TGCTGGGGGGCTGGGGTGGGCCCTGGGGGCTGCACGGGGGGCTGAGGGGTGGTCAGGGGGTGCTGAGGGAACAGGTGCTTCTTCTTCCTCTCGCCCTTGGCCTTCGGGGGCCGCGCCTTGGCCTTGCACTCCCCTGTTGGAGAGAAAGGTGACACTGAGCCCCCACGCCACTGATGCCTTATCAGTTTGACTTGGAACAGAGGCTGGACAAAATGAGAGGAATAAGGCAGGGATTTATTGAAAGGTCTTCAAGGCCCACCCTGGGGGCCAGAGGTTGCTCTCACACCCTGGACCCCAAGATGGACGACAAAATGGGAGACGACTCACGAGTTCGTCACACAGTTCTAGGTTTTGGTCCATTTGCAGATCAGCATCAATTCCCCAATTACAACTTTAGCTAATGATGTAATTCTCTCCAGTTTTTTCCCCTTTCTAGGATGTTGGTTTACACATTCTGGGCCTAGGATAGTCTGGGTGTCCTTGAAGAACAGGCTTAGAGAGGCTTTGTTATGTCTGTCTTAACATGAGAGAACAGCAGCTCACAGGCTACAAAACACTGCAGAGTTACACACTGAGCACTGCAGGATTTGAAAAATATGGAAGTTAAAATCTAAGGCATCACCACCATTCCTGGGAATTCAGCATTTCTGGCCTTCCTCAGAGCTCAGTGCTGGGCTAGCACATTCCATCATGGAATTACTGCTTTTCCAGAGGGCACCCCGAAAGCTGCACACACTCAGCTGTGCCTCAGCACTGACCTAGAGAAGCCACTTCAGAAAGAAAATACTTGTGTCGTTTCTATGGACTATTAAATTCCTGACTGGAGCACAAAGGCTGCTAAAGGCACTGTGTCCTGGAGGGAAAATATCTAAATCCCTAAGAAACTGCACAGTGTGCCAAAAAACCTGTAATATGTCACATTAGCCATGACTCTGTGTTTCAAGGTTTTTGTCCTCCAAAGTCAGGGGCACAAAACCATCCACTGGGGTGCAGGAAGGAAATATTTTTGTACCACCAATAAATTTTTTAAACAGTATTTTTTTGTCTTTATGCCTTTCTTTTTAAATCTGTTTTTCTGTATACTCATAATGGGCACATTAGCACAGAAATACACATGTACAGGTGTATTTCTGTGCCATATAAAAATAAATGTATATATAAATAAAGACATACATCAGGAGGCATGCTCAGATTTTTATTTTTTTTTTGCTGATCAGGGGATGTAATCAAACCAGTTTGGAGACCCCTATTTTGTATCAGCAGTTTGCTGCTCCCTGTGTTTGCAAGCACAGCTCTTATCTGAGTATTCCTGTGTGTCAATGCACCTAACAGCCCCAGGAAATGAAGAACTGAACAAAGATACCTGAATCATTATTACCTAAAGATTTCTGCTATCACGCTTTTTTTAAAAATGCTTTTAAAGCATAAAATCAGGTGCAGCACTGAGCTCAGCTGGATCCTGAGATATCCTTTACTCACACCCATGTCCTTGTTTCTCCCAGCTGACTGTCACTCAGTTTATCTGCACAGCCCTCATGGTTGTGACAACACTTCTTGAGCAGATAAACATCTCAGTATTGTCACCAGAGGCTGTACTGGCCTGTAAAAGTCTTCCTCACCTCTCTTCCCTGTGAAGGGATCCACAAACTCCCATTTTACAGCAGTGATTAACATTCCTGCTCTCCACTGAGGGGGAGTTCCCAGGTTGGGATAATCAGGGGCAGCCTGCTCACCCCAATGAAGAAGTTTCACCAACCTCAACCCACCCAGACCCCTCCACTTGAGGCTACACCAAACCTGACCAGCCCAATCCATGAATGGGAAAATCAGAATAACCACCACACAATGGAGGTGCCTGCAGGAAGAAAGGGTGAATAATCCCACAACAGGATAAAGAGCCAAAATCCCTGCTGAAATCCCTTAGGAAACACCTTAACCCCAGCATTTCCCACAAGTCTGATCACTTTATTTACACTAACTTAGAAAAATGGGAACAAGTCCAGCTCAAATAATTATAGTTGTACTCATGTAGGCAGTCCCTCAGATAAACTGGTTTGTTCTATCGCAGAGAAAGGAATATTGAATTTCCTTAGAGAAACAAACATATTGAATGAAAGGAAAATTGGATTTCTCCCCAGTTGCACAAAACCAGATCATATTTACTCTCTATACACTCCAAGAATTCTCTCCCCAACAGCACCACAAATGCCATTCACCAGCTTTATTGACTTCTAAAGGGTAATTTGACAGCAGCTGGCACAGAGAACTGTGCTTGAAAGTTTTTGCATTAAGATGAACAAACGAGTTTGCAAGTGAATCTATGGAATCAGAAGCCAGGAAAAAGGGAGGCAGAATTCCAAGAGCCTATCTGGCTATCCTGAACACTTCTAGGAAGGAAAAGGATCTGAAGAGAGGTTAAGAGAGGAGTGTCTTTGCTGTCCTTCCACGGCAGGAGGATGGCAGGTGTAGGTGGGACACAGGGACAGCACGTGTGGCAGTGATGTGCTGCCTGCCCAGGGACAATCTGAAATCCTCTGCAGAGCTCAGCAAACTGAGGAGCAGCTGAAGGAGCTGGGAAAGGGGCTCAGCCTGGAGAAAAGGAGGCTCAGGGGGGACCCTGTGGCTCAGCACAGCTCCATGACAGGAGGGGACAGCCAGGCTCTGCTCCCAGGGGACACCAGGACAAGGGGGAACGACCTCAAATTGCACCAGGGGAGGCTCAGGGCGGACATCAGGAGGAATTTCTCCCTGGAAAGGGTGGTGAGGCCTTGGAAGGGGCTGCCCAGGGAGGTGTGGAGCCCCCAGCCCTGGAGGTGGCACTCAGGTTTGCAGGTCCCTTCCCAGGCACAGCCCCACAGGGAAGAGCTGCTGACTCACAGGAGGAATTTCTGCTCACCCAGACAAGGGCAAAGCCTCAACACTCTCCTTCCTAATATCCCAAGACAACCTGCTAAGAATTCTAAATATATTAATAGAAACACAATAAATTATGAATATAAAGCTGAGTCATAAAAACCAAAAGTAAACACCGAAAGTAACAAATCTGGGTCAGAAATCCTGAAAACCCCAAGTTATAAATACTCAGCTTGTCCAAATAACCAACACAAAGCACAAGACCTACTTTGGAACCATGAATACTTTGAAATCTCATTCTTTGTCCTTCTCAAGGTCACCTCTTCTGGTGTAATAGAAAATCAAGCCAAATTAAAACCAGGGAAATAAAGAAAGGAAGTGCAGGAGGTGGAGGGAGCAGAATTGCCACGAGCAGGGCCATCCAAACAGATGCTGTTTTCTTCTTCAAGATGAAACCCTAAGACACTGGTGACAGGCAATGCAGACAGCAGGATGTGGAAAACTAGAGAAGTCATTGGGATTTAATTGCTGTATTGCAGTAGGAAAGCTGAATATTTGCTAACAGCCACACCAAGCTGGAGTTTGCTCCAGTGGCACTTCTGCAATGATGCTGAAAATCAGCTTTTCCCTCCTGAACTAACAGTTACAGAGCTCTTAAGAAGTAGTGGAAGGATATGATTTGGAAGCCATTCAGCTAGAACAGAGTTTTTATTATTCCTCGGCCATTCTAATGATCTCAGATCTGTCCTTGTCACTTATCTCTCGTCTCCGAAGAAAAATCAGCATTTTCGGGCCATTTATTACAAGCATCAAGTGTTAAACTTGTACAAGAGCTAAGAGCAGACAATTTAACACACTGCTGATGTTCTCAAGCTTAGGGCAATAGAAATTAAGTATCTGCACTGTGCAACAATGGTTCTCCAACTCCTTATTTCCCATGAAAAGAGAAAATACACTGTCTAGCTGAAAGACTCTGAACAAAGCCCTCAATTCTCTTCCCAGAGCTTCCACAGATTTCCTTTAAGATCATTATTGAGGTTGTCTAAAGAGTTTGCAGCATCAGTTTCTCCAAATGCTAAACAAATAATGGCTATATACAATAGATGTAAATTAATTCCCTGTAAGCAGTGCTGGAGAAACCTCCAAGAGGGAGTGAGTGTGTCATAGACATAAAAACCACTTAACCACACATTAGGGGGAAAAAAAGCAGCTTTTTCCCAGCAAGAACTCCAACCTTTTCTACACAGCCAAGAAAAAGGTGCCACAGAAAGAGCCCCCTGCACGAAGGGTGTGTCCAGAATGTGGGGACTGAATGTGCAGAAGGAACCCCAAAGGACTGGGAGTTGTCATGGCCTGGGTTTCATTTTCAGCCAAGGTTTTACATTTCATACAGAGGAAGCTGAAAAGCTTCCCTGCTCCAGCTAAACGTGAAGAAACCCAAGTGGGACTGGTGCAGCAGCTGTGGGTCCCACCCAAACTGAGGCTCTCTGGATTCAGTCTCTGAAAAATGGGAACAAAGGGAGGGGAGGAGGAAAGATGAAGTGCACAAGGCAGTGCACAAATCATTCTTTTTCAGAGCAGGACACAAAAATGCATTTATTTGTTTCTCTATGGAATAATTTAAAATATTCCTCACATAATATATATTTTTGCAATCCCGTAATAGTTTGGGCCTATAGAGTTTTCAAGTCCTGCCAAAAAAGCTATTTGGATTGAATCCTTAAAGAGAGGGAAAAATCAATTGCTGCTGTGAATGATGACATATTTCAGTGAGCAGAGATTTAATACTGGGGGAAACTCTGCTGATATTTCAACAGAAACAAACAGCAGCAGACAAGTTATTTACAGAGGTGTTTTAGAGCTTGCCCCAGCTCTTCACTGATCTGGCCTCACCTTCTCCCTCCATCCCTTTGCTTCTCTCCTCTTCCTCCAGATCCGGACCCCTTTTCAGTTCCTCTTTTACTTTTACATCTTCCAAGGCAGTTTCAATAGCCATGACATCCCCAAGAGACTTCTGATCCTCTGTTTTGTGTCTTCTGTGTTGACTCCTCTTTCTGTGAGACCTGAAAGTACAGAAGTGTGATTTGACATAAAAGAACAGCCTTCAAAATAGAAAACCATCACTGACTTAAAGAGCTGCACACAAAACAAAAGGATCTTCTTTGGAGAGAAAACACAAGGTAGCTAAAATAGCTACAGGGCAAAAAAGATATCTGAAAGGGAACAGATGAACCTTGCATAACACAACATTTAAGATCCATTCACAGCAGCCATTAATTGTCTGGGTTTCCTGAAGAGCTTTTTCCTACCATTACTAATGTAAGCTCACAAGCTGCAGTTAAAGTGATTTTAATTGTGTTTTCAATCTATTTCACTTGTATTTCAAAATACAGATGAAAACTTGTTTAAAATCTCTCTTTCATCCTCTGCCTCCATCCCATTATTTCTTTTCATTTTGTCCGTGCCTCCCTTTGGCAAACTGCTGGAAGTCTGCAAAACATCATCTTCCAGCTCTGGGACATTACCCAGTACTGCCAGTTCCCAAAAAACACACTGTAATGAATGCTCAGAGCAAAATCAATAGGCAGTCTATGATTTTCAAGCAGTAAATTCAGAAGGTCCAAGGCCTTTTAGAACTCTAACTAAAAAATATGCATATTAATAAGAACAGACAAATACTAACAAGGCAAGAGCAATGCTGTTCATTCTTTTTTAAAGTCAGTGCCACTGAGGCAAAGATTACAGGAGCCACAGTGCAAAGAGAAATTAAAATTCAGAAGTCAGGACAAGAGTTTTTGGTTGGGAACTGTAGGAAGCCAAGCACCCACACAGACACTCCCCACTGCTCAAGAGGGACAGGGAGGGAAAACTGGAAGAACAAGAGCCAGCAACTTGTAAGACAAATGCAGTTTAATAGGTGAAGGAAAGAATAAAAAAAAGGAAGAAAGAAGCCCAGGAAACCCACTCACCACCTCCCCAGGCAGAGCAATGCCCAGCCAGTCCCCAAAAACAGCACCTCACAAGCCAAACCTCTCCTTCCTCCTCTCTCCCAGTTTTTATTGCTCCCCATAACATTTTATGGCACAGAATTTCCCTTTGGCCACCCTGGGCCAGCTGGGTCCCCTCCCCACCTCTTGCCCAGTCCCAGGGTCCCACTGGGCCAGACTGGGACAAGATAAAGCCTCAACACTGTGCAAGCAACAGCCAAAATTTCAGAGCCTTATCAGCACTGGTGCAGCCCCAAATCCCAGTCAAGTCCATCCCAGCCAGTCCCAGCACAGGCTTTTACAGAATCTGTAAAATTGCTCCTCGAATTTCAGATTTAAATCTAAAAAAGCTCTCTTTTTGCAAAGGGGCTGATTCAGAAACTTGCAATTTTTACCCCGTTTTTAGCATGCAGGCACTTCTTTAGTTGAAAGCAGCATTTTCCTTATGGCCTCACATCCACCATCATGTGGCAAAGACTAAAACACACTTTACCCATCAGTCCCAAAGTCTAGAAAAGCTGAAAAGCAGCTCCCCATCCTCAGAGCCCAGAGAACTCAGCTGCTAATTAGATTTGGAGCACAACAGAGTTAAGAGCCCTTAATCAGCCTTTAAACTGACAAAGAAGGGAGAAAAAAAAATCAACCTGAGATGAATGATGAATAGAAAAGCAAGTTGATCCATATGCACAGGGACCTCTAATTGCCAGACTCTGAGCAGATGGTGGCCCTGCAAGAAGAGCTGGTGCCTTCACACCTGCAGGACAGTCATTAGCAGGAACAGGGGCTGAACCCAGAAGGAACAGCTCTGCTCTTCACCCATATCCCAAGAACACACCACCTTCCCTGGGAGGGGAATGTAGGGTGGGAGGTGAAGATAAAGCTGTAAGACTTTGCCACTGCAGCTGGAACTTTCCTTGGCTGGAGGAGGAGTAGAGTCAAGTGTTACAAGCTGGTTTGAGCAAAGGGTGTTTTATTCCTGTGATGTGGAAATGCCAGGCAAAAAATTACAGCACAGAGCTTTATACTCACAGGAGAGAAAAAAAGATCTGTTTTGCCATGTTCTCACTCAGGGGTTGTGGGGGAGAGAGGCAGAAAGCTCAGCATTTAAAGAAAGTGCTTCCACAACTACAGGCTGAATGCTGAGCACTTCCAGAAGTGAAGCTGTTCTGTGTCTGAGAGAATTCACACACCAGAAATGGGGACTGGACTAAAACAGTCTCTTGCTGAAGCCATAAAGTAAACAAAGTTGGGTTTTTCAAGGTAACCAAGTCTGACTGATCTTTGAGAAGAAATAACACCTCTCTGCAGAGTTTAAAAGCTCCGTTTTTCCAAGAGAGCTGACAAAAAAAGCAGCGTTTGTACTCTTTGAAGAACAGACCACAAAGTGACTTAATTTAAGTAGCTACAACTGTGAAGGTTTAGGCAGAGGTGAATCCCATCCCTCCATCCTGCTGAGAAAAGTCAGGCTTCAAGTAAAATGATGTCTTGGAAAGACATAAGCACAGGAGAAAGTACTGCTGAGGAGTATTGAACAGCTTCAAAACTGCTTCAGGATAATGCTGGAATAATCCAGGAAACACTGAATAGATAAGCAAAAAAAAGTACCTGGATCTTTTGCAATAGGCTCAGGCTGAGAGAGAGGCTTCTCTGCTGGGTAATAGGCTCAGGGAAGGAAAATAATCCCTGGTGTTCATATAGTACCTTACAGTGTGCAAATATCAGCTACATCAGGAACCCTGAGCAGTCACAGAAATGCAGCAGCACTTTTATCAGTGATAAAAGTGATTACCCAGTTGCCTTCACCCACACTCAGTTACCACCAACATCCCTGCCAGCCAAGGAGAGCAACTCCAGAGTGAAAACCAGAAGAGCCATGAGACAGTTGAGGTTCTCCAATGATGGAAGAGATCATAGAAATCCACACCAAGATGGAACCTCGAGGCCTGAAGATTTCCTGGGGGCTTTCATGAAAAACTCAGTGACAGAGGAAAACAGTCCCAGAGCTGCTATTTTAAGAAACTTGCCAGGAAAAAGAAAGAAGTGATTGGAGCTGCTGAGGGAAATCACATACCGGTGTTTGTTGTCCTCTTCCTCATCTCCTATCCTATAAAGCAAGATTCCAACAGGAAAAGGTTAGCGTGCCCAATTTTCAATTCAAGCATGCTGTAGCACACAAAAATCACAGACTTGTAGAAAATTAATACAAAGATCAAAGGAAGCACAGAAAGGCATGCACAAAATCCCCTTTGCAACTGATGGGCTTTTTTAAACTCCTGCTTTCTGATCAGTGAAGCTCTAAATGTTCACTAAAGATTTTTTTTTTTTTTTGTCTTCCAGGATAAGAGATGAGATGTGAGGGGACACAAAGCGTCCCACTTTGACAAACACGTGCTTTTATAAAATGAGGAGGAAACAGGGCCATGAGGGACACGTTACCCCAGACAAATAAAACGAGGAACTGTATGAGAAGAAAAAAGGAAAAAAAAAGAGTTTGAACTATCTCCAATGAAGAACCGTAGCATTTCCAACCTCAGCAGTTAAACTCCAGTGGCAAGGCTCAGGCACTGTCTGACTTTACCTGCGGAGCAGTTTGGCCTTCAGGTCAGCCTTGGTCTCGTTCCAGGCGTCGAGCTCGGGGCTGCTGAGGGCCGTGGGCTTCATGTGGTCCAGGACAGCGATGTCCTTGCCCTGCTTCCAGAGCTCGTAGCGCTCGGGCTGCAGCACCCGCACAAACACGTCCATGGAGATCTTCACCATGTCCTTCCGGCACGTGCACTGCAAGAGACCCCCCCACGTCACACCAGGCACCTTCCCCTGTGATGCCATCATGATTTTTGCTTTTTCATCTATCCCTCTTGCTATATGCTTTTATGCAGCTTTTGTGTATCCCTAATGGTTTTAACCCACATACTTGTAATTCCCTAAACCTGGTAACCAGCTTGGACCCAAAGTTCTGTTAAGTCAAAAGACTGAACAGCAGAGTTGAAAGTCAAAACACCCCAGACAGCAAAGTCCTCTCCATAATACATTCTGTAAACTAAAATAGCCTCATGCAAGGAGAGACATTCCTCAATAGGGGGCTTCTCTTGAGCCTCCCATTAAGGAACCTACGATAGATGTGCTCATTTGCTGATGTGCAAAGTTCTATAATTGCACACACAAACTGTCGTGGCAGAAACAGGCTTGAAACAGAGAAGATCTCAGTGAAAAGGTGTGGATGGAGCAGTGTCTGTGGGAAACTCTGACACCAACTGAACATTGGAGTTGGGGGTCAAAACACCCCAGACACCAAAGTCCCCTCCAGAATACATTTTATAAACTAAAATAGATTCATGCAGGGGGGGACATTCCTCAATAGGGGGCTTCTCTTGAGCCTCCCATTGGGGAATCTGATAGAAATGCTGATATGTTGATGTGCAAAGTTCTATAATTGTATACACAAGGTGTTTAGTAAGGACATTTTGCCAGTGCACTCTCCTGGAGTGCATCCAAAGATCCTTAATAAATACCAAGGTAAACCCCTTGTTCCTCTCTAACAGTGTTTCATTCTAAGAGCACAAGTTAAAGCATCACCCCAGCCCCCACAGGCAAATCAACCTTCCTCCCCCAGCTGGCAGAAGGGGGTTTTGGCAGGGGTCAGTGCTAGGAATGCCTCTGAGGGATATGGGGCAGTTTCAGCGCTGGCTCTGTCTGCTCTGGCAATCAGCTGCCCCTGCAACACTCTCTGAGGGTAGTGGATAACTCTGTTTCCAAGGATTTTGTTGTCCCTCTAAGTCCCCCAACAAGCTAAAGCTTCCTGGGACAGGCACTGCTCGAGCCCCCTGTTGCAGGTATTAGACACAATTCCTCTGTCTGGTCTAAGCCCAGGTCAGAGTCTGCCCTCAAGCCCACGTTGCCTCCATCAGTCTCTCCCTGGCAGAGTTTTCCAGGCTGAAAAGATATTGTTGGTACCACTTCATAACTCAGAAAAGCCTTACAGGAATCAAAGCCTGACCTAGAGCACAGGGTAGTTAAAACTTCATAATGATACATCCTGACATGGCACAGCAATCCTGCACAAGAGGGAAGGAATAAAAAACCTGCAATAACTACAACCTGCATCCAAACCACTAAGTGGGAGCAAATGGGCTTTATTCATTTCAACTGGCATACGCTCATTAAAACTAACCTGGAGTTACACCCCTGCCATTGCACAGAGAGGACTCACAGGTGGTTTTCCTTGGATGTATCCCTTTGCTGTGATGAATCAACAGACTGAGTGTAGCAAGGGGATTCTCACCCTGGGTTCTGCTATCAAAGAATCAGCCTCCATAAACCTGATCAAAAGAAGGTAGAAGATGGAAAAGGACCCAGGAACCCCTCAGGTGCCCCTGGGGGCTGCAGCCACAGCTCTCTTGGGGGTTCTGCTCTAAAGTGCAAAGATTTGCTTGCACTAAATTGCTTTTCAACTCCAAGCTGAGGCTGAGGTAATTGGAGTCACTTTGCAAGACTGGTTTGGGGTTTTTTTCCACCCTTCCTCCACACCTTTTCAAAACTATTCTATCCAATCTTTTGGCAGAAATGCCTGAAATTAAACGGGCTTCTCCCCTTTCTCCCTTCCTTTTTCACCACAATCACTAAATAATTTATGGCCATAGTTGAGAATTCACTGAGAGAGGAAGAGAGAGGAGTCCTTCTGTACAGTTCTCTACCAGCCCACATCCTCCAGCTCCTGTTTCTCATTGTGCAGGGACTGGGGCACTGTTGGTAACCCCAATGTGCTGACTGGGAAGGAGCATTTCTGGACAGGCACTTTCAGGAAAACTCCTTTCATCTAATGAAAAACAGCTCAGGCCAGCAAGGCTGGAAATGCAATTTAGCCACAGCATGGCAGGAACACAGATGGCACCCAAGCTTCCAACCCCAGCCCAGGCAGGAGCTTCCCACAGCACCTCCAACAATCCTGGCTTCAAGGATTGAGCAGATTTTCCTTAAGAAAGTTTAAAAGCACCTGTGCAGAGCTACAAAGAGCAACACAGAAGAGCATCCCCAGCACAGCTCTGAGGATTTTCCTCCTCAGAGGCTGAAAAATGGCTTAAAAGGGGAATGCTGCATTTTGTGATGCTGACCTGGCCCCAAGAGGTGCAGCACAGACACTTCCATGCCTTCAAATCTGCCAGCAAATCCCGAGACACTCGGAGCCAGAGGTCTCCAGGGCAGTTTCCAACCACCAGCAGCTCCAGATTCTCCCCCAGCTGCATCCCCTGGTCAGTCCTGGAGAACCCCAAAGCTGAGCTCTGGGGATGCTGCTGGGCCAGGACTCAGCACTGTGGCCTCCATTTCCCACATCCCACAGCCTGCAATAGCCAAGCTCCTTTCTTTCCACAAATCTACCATGATGTATGTTTACATTTCAATTTTAATTTAATTCTATTGCTTTCACACCAGCAAGCATGAATAATTTACAAAGCCTCTTTCCTCTGGGGCTCCTTCCAGCCTGTACAGTGATATTTCCTCAGCTGCTGCAGTTGTGTCACAGCCACATTCCCAGCATGGCCAGGACATTTTTCCATACCCTCCCCTCAGACAGCACTGAGATCCTGCTGATGCTTCCAGTACAGCTGGAAAAGGGAATCTTGTGTGTGTGAGAGAGCTGGGAGAGGGAGAATGGGAGAGACCAGGAGGTGAGTGAGGGTAGAGAAAGGCAAGAAATTGCCTTTGCAATAAACTCCCTGCTCTGCTCCACTGCAGCAGGACAAAAGCAGCAAGGTTGTTTCCTGGCAATGATCTCCAGTCCCACACCCTGCCTTCCCCCCCTTCCACATACACAGAGCTGTATTTCTCTCAAAGTATTTCATTGTGCTCATAAACACATGTATTTCCTAAAAGACATTATGCCTACACTCCCCACCTCTGTCCATCCCTGCCTCAATTTCTGCAGAATATATCCTCCCAAATTCCCTCAAATTCTAACATTTTTATATTCCACTATTATTAAACTTTATAGAAAAAAAAATAAAAACCAACATTGCAACACTAAAACACCACGACTAAGGAGAGATATGAAACCACATTTCCTTTACATGAGATAAAACTGAACCACAAAGCTCCAGTTTGGGAATTCACTGAATTCCTATGGATCAACAGCCCTGAGAAGGATCACCCAAAGCACAGCCCAGGACTGAAGGGCAACACAAATATGTGACAGGTGAGGAATTCCAGGAACTCTGAGATCTTACCCAGCACCTTCCCCTGTCTCCTCCATCACTCCCAGCCTGGCTGCCAGAGCCCAGCCCTGGGAACAGCAGGGCTGGCAGAGCCACAGATCAAACAATGGAATAAACAACAGAATATTCACAACTGGCATCTCCAAGGACTGACTGCAAGTCCTGAAAATGGGAGTGGAAAAAACCCAAAACCAAAAATCAACCCAAGCTTTAGGGTCAGTTCTTTGCCTTTGGTTACAGGGGAACTGAAACCCAAAAGTACAACAAGAGAGGAGTTTCCACATTCACCAAATCTGCAGGAATTTCACTTATTCCACCTTCTGAAGGCTTTTCCCAGCCTCAGCTCTCCTTTTCCATCAGTTAATGATTTTATTAACCAAAGCACATGGAAAAATACTGTAAGGAAATGCACAATTAAATCTTTTTCCTGCCTAAAACCCCAACACTCTTCCTTCCCTCATTATTTTATTATCTGCAACTCTAATTTGGAGCCTGTGGTAAGATATGTGACCACACCAGGAGCCCTGTCCCATCAATTTTAACTCCAAGACTGATAGTGGGAAATTTGTGGCTATTGAATGTACAACCATTATCTTATTTGCAATATTTTTTAACATAAAAACACAAATAAGTCTATATAAAATAACAGTCAAATAAAATGACTGTCTCCCTGAAGCCATAAAATCAAATGATTTATGGAAAAGTGCAGACTCATTCAACTTCAACCTTCAGCAACAGTTTTGTGAGGATATTTCCCTCAATTCCCAACTATTAACACTGAACTGAACCTCAGCAGTTCCATCACATAGGAAAGGTTAATAGAAAATAAGCCTTTTCCTTATGCAGACATAGTCATCAAAATTACATATTTGAAGTGGCACCTCTGGTTTTCATGGGAAAAAAACCCTCATATTCAGATGAAAGCAGTTGATAAGACTCAGCTGAGCCTCCCACTTTGCCTTAATGGAAATTTATCCATCACAAAACTCAACATGCTCAAAATTGAAGCTCTTTCAGCTTTTAAATGCCAGACCAAAATCTTTGCTTGAAGCTTTTCTATCTGCTTCTCCATAACAATGAAGCCTAAAAGCAAGTACCTGGGAAAGAGGGGTCTCTGTGAAAAGACAGCAGAGGAACTCTCAGTGTTATAGGAACACAGACAACACCCCTCAGCTTCTCCCTGTAAATTCCCAGGACAAAGCAGAGAGTTTCAACTTTTGGGAGAAACCAGCCCCCAGTATAATCAGTAGTTCTAAGCAGTTTGTTCCCACATTGCAGATGTGTTATTGGGATCCAACAGGACAAAAAATAACCAAGATTAGGGCTCCAGTTTCCTTTTCCTTCCACTCAGCCAGTCCAAGCACGCTCCTGAAAGATGAATGGCAGCAATTCTGTGAGTAAATAAGGAGTTAAACTTTGAGAAGAAGAAGAAGGAAAAGCCCAGACTGCATAGTTTGTTTAATGGCTGGTGGTTGGAAGCTTGTGGGAAAGAAGATGAGCCTTGACCCCCTGTTTGCAGAGTAATTACCAGCATCAAAAACAAACCAGTTCATTAGGAAACCCACTGGAAACCCTTCCCAGAGCTTCATAAACAAAGCAATTAGGCAAAGATTTCCATGGACTCCCCCTGTCCCTGGCTGCAGGGCACAATTCCTCCCTGCCTGCTTCCCTGAGTGCTCCCAAAATGCTCCCTGAGGATTCCTGGGGTGCAGGGATTGGGGCCAGGGGGAGGCAGAGTCACCCCAGTCCCCTCTCTGATGTGTGACAGAAATGCTCTGGGACTTGTCCCAGCCTAAGCAAACAAAATAACCCATCCCAACATCCAGAAGGGCCAGGCCAGGAGGAGTTGGTGACACCAATTCACCCACAGGGACCATCAGCCACCCCACCCAGCAACATCCCCAGCACTGGAACCCCTGGAAATCCCAATAAATCCAGGTGTTGATTCTGCTCACAGAACTCCAAGTGTTCTTCCTTCATTGACAAAAATTGTGTCAAGAACCTCCCAGTGAGAACTTCACGAGAGGAGCTTGGAAAAGAGCTGATAAAATAAAGCTTCCAGAAAGTTTCCAAAAAATAACTATCCCCTTTCCACCTCAACACAAAAAACCCCCAAAAAGTTCCTTTTTCTGATACAGAATCAAGAGCAGGGCATTAGGGGTGTTTACAAATAATGCAAGAAAATAAGTATGAAGGAAAGTGGAAGAATTTGTACAAGAGCAACTTTGAATCTGTCTGACAAAAATAAACCAGGGAAATGTTATTCCATAATAGATTTCTTTAATGTATTCTAAGCTTAAAAGGTCTAATTAGAGTCAGTCGAGGCACAGACACAAAGTAATGCAAAAATACAATTCTGATTTGCCTTATTTTGGGGACCAATTTTGCAGTATTACCAAACAGGTTTCTGCAAAAACATTGCAAGTTTTATTTTCTTGGGAAATACAGACATGTTGAGGGAAAAGTCTACTAAAATGTGAGTAGTAAGAAGAAAGCTTCAATTCCAGAAAGCTGGAAAATTATATGCTAGATAACTTTAAATCACAGATGTTTCAATTCTAAATTTGAGATTATTTCAATATTATAGACACAGCACAGAAAAAAAGGAGTGAGGAGAGGGTTTAAAGGCAACAAACCATGTGAAGGATCCTAGGCTGGGATCCAAAAGGTCCCTTCCCTTGGCAAAATCCAAAGGGAAGAGTTTTATTTGTGTTCCCCCTCCCCACATGAGAGAGCAGCAGAGCAGGAGTGCTCTGGAGTGAGGGCTTTGATGGGGACACTGCCTGGATGAGGTGAAGGCTGCTTCTTCCAGAACCTAAAAGGCAGAATTTGAGCAGGAAGGGCAGCCTGACCCTATTTTATGTTGAGAGAAAGAATTCCAGCAGCTTCTCTGGAGTAAACAGGAGATAAAGGAAGGCATGAAAGTGGCAGCCAGCAGGAAGCCAGACCTTCTCCAGGAGTGGCTGAAAGGAAAGTGCACCAATTGTTCCCCTCCCATCCACTTATGTTCAGTCCAGTTTGCCAAAAGAATAGAAAAGCTGAGCTGGGATTTGAATTTCTGCTAAAACTGTACACTCTGAAAGGGTCTTTCTGTATAGCAGGAGACTCACAGGCCACCTCGACTGCAGGAAAGGCACTTTCCTGAAACCTCTGGTTTCAAAGGGTTCTTTGGGCAAAGACACAGATTTTTAAATCCTCTAGCTGTTGGTGGTAGCATCCAAGGGTTTCCAGAAACAAAAAACCAGGAATGCAGAAAGGAATTGCAGGCTCACGGTGCAAAATAAAAAGAAATTTTAAAAAAAAATATGGCAAGGAATTAAAATTATATTTTCCTGCCTTTCACTCAGCAGCTTTTTTCAACAACTAAACAGAAAAAAATATGACAAATGGAAGACAAATGACTGAGGAACTCCAACTATAGAGAACAAAAGGAAATATTTCTCCCTGTTTTCTAAGCTCTGCCTATGCAGGCAAACATTAACTGCAGTATATACAAATAAACCCATCCCTCCTCTGCTCTACCACTGAATCAGGAATGCTGAAGTCCAAAGCAAATATTTAGATTACAGCTGACTCTGAAACATTGTGCCAGGATCTCCAAGGCTGTGAAAACCCCTCGAAGTCCTTTCTGCTGGCTCTCTCTCTTTGCTGTGCAGTGTGACATTCCAACAGGATTGCATCTCCCAGGGAGAACTCCCTGCCAGAGGCTGCTCTGCAAAGATGCTGGAATGAATCCCCAGCAGGCATTTGGGAAGAGCTGGTGACAGCACACAGGATTATCCCTGGGAGCTCCACCATCAGCTGGAGGTCTCACCCACCCCTAAAGGAGGATCTGCTGCTCAGCTTTTCCCAGGGATCAGGTGGAAGAGGCCAGCTGAGGTTGGCTCCAAGGTCACCTTGGCTGGGAAGAGTCAGCTGCAGCAGGAGGCTCCTCCAGGACAGATGGAGACATTTACATCAGCAATAAATGGGAGAACAGTTAAAAGCTGTTATTTCCTGCACTTCTGGGCACAGTGTCCAGCTGGAGGTGAGACATCCACCTCCCACTGGGGCACCACGACTGAATTAAGGCTGTGAAAGGAGGATGTCAGACCCTTCCTCTGAATCTGACACTTGCTGAGAGCACAGAAAACCAGCCCTGAAGATTTCTGCACATCACGAAAGACAACGTGGAATTTGTCTGTCACAAACCACACTCTGCACTGGGGCTGGAGAAGGAATTAAATGGAGAATCAGAAAATCAGACCCAAGGGGCAAAAGCACCTGTTCTAACTAAAAACCCAAGGAAAGAAAGACTCCAAAACCCCATACCAGGTTCTCAAAAAGCTTTGAACCAAACAGGACAGCTTAGATTATTCATTTGGTATTCACCAAATCAATTGCCACTGGAATTTTTAAGGACCTGTCCATCCTGGTTACTAATTTACAGATACAAGTGGGTTTAGCCACTATTACTTTTCCACACTACTCTGCAGCCATTGCTTTTTTTTTTTTTTNTTTGGGGTTTTTTGTTTTTTTTTTTTTTTTTTTTTTGCTAATCCTGACACTTGTTCTACAATTAGAGCAGGACCAGTGTTGTCTCAGAAGCTGATCTTTACATTGCAGGCTGGTTATTCTGTATTTTTTACAGCCCAGGCAGGTTCTCTGTGGGATGCAGAGCATTGCACCCATCTGGCAGGCAATTAGCACAGCTCTGCTCTCCCAGGTGAACCATCACCTTCCACTGACACACACAGCTCCCAGCAGAGCAGAATCCAGATCTCCTCCCCAGGATGATGGCCAGGAGAACATTACAACTGGTTAATTATGAACCTTGCCTTGTCCCCACTCTCCTGAGTGCTGGCAGGACAAGAGAGCTGTGCTGGCAACCCAAGGAAAGGAGGGAATCACCCCCAGGCAGGAGGGTCACTGCAGGAAGAGCAGGTGCCTGCAGAGCTTTGCCCAGCTCAGACTTCCCAAGAATTTTTACAAATGAGTGTATGATAAGAAAAAAAAACCCCAAACCTGCCTGCATGTGAGCAAGGATAATCTAATTGTACCTGGGAGCATATAAATCAATAAAGCTATTTTATAAATATAAGAAAGCTGTAGTAGTTAACTAAAAATCACACATTTAGGGATCGTGGGATGGTGCGGGTTGAGAGGCACCTTAAATCTCATCTCATACCACCCCTGCCATGGACAGGGACACCTTCCACTGTCTCAGGCTGCTCCCAGCCCTGTCCAGCCTGGCCTGGGACAATTTCAGGGATCCAGGGGCAGCCACAGCTTCTCTGGGAATTCCACTTCAGGGCCTCCCCACCCTCCCAGGGAGGAATTTCCCTCCTGATGTCTCTCCAGGAATTCTCTCCCCACAGAGGTGCAGGCAGCTCCAGTGCACACCCTCAGCTGATCATTCCTTAGGGCCCTGCTCAACCTCAAATAAGATTTAAACAAAGCTTTGCCCTCAGTGTGTAACAAATTCCCCCTTCTTCAGCTGAGACCCCCAGCCAGGCATCCCAGGGTTAATTAACACCTTTAGAGCAATATTAACCATTAAGCTGAGAACAGACAAGTGCCAGAGAGTGCAATGGGAATAAATTGGGCATCTCCTGCCACACTTCCACTTTGTGTCCCCAGATCTGCTCTGAGCTCTGCTGCTGCTTGTTCAGTAATTTCACGCTACGCTGCCTGACAATGTAAGCATGGAGGCTCCATCTAAAACTGCACTTCCCAAATGCCACTTGTTTGTGAACACATGGCTGAACCCAAAATTGCTTTTAATATTCGAGTGGTGCCTGCTGGCTCTGTTGTAGTTAAGGGTCTGTCTGAATTTCCACGATAAACCCCATTTTCTGGGGTGTAATACCATGACCACTCACTACACATAAACCTGCTTTACAAGGTCACAGCAGACAAACACCATTTTTTTACATTTTTAAACCAAGGTTGCTTGGCTATTTTTGGGTTTCAGACACTTGACACTGATTCGAGGCCTCTTACAGTTTAAGGTTTTTCTTACCATCCCATTAACTCCACAACAAATCCAAATGTATGACCCATCCCTGGAAGTGCCCAAGGCCAGGCTGGATGGAGCTTGGAGCAACCTGGGATAGTGGAAGGTGTCCCTGCCCATGGCAAAACTTCCCAGATTCTCCTGAGTGAGCTTTCCTGATCAGTTTTTCTCCAGAATTCAAACCAGGAGAGTATGAGTGCTGTCATAAACCAAAGTAACAAAGCACACCAGGACCCTGCCCTAATGAGAAATAACCACACAAACACAACTCTCCAAACTTAACTTGAGTGCATGGATTAGAAGAATTCAGGTATTTTCAGAATGTTATTACCATAGTGTTATTAAAGCTTAAAAGTATTTCCAGCTTATTCCTTCCCCTCCAGTGTGTACCTAATGAGTTGTGTTCAGTTACATCAGTCACCTCATTCACTGTGAAACGCAGTGTGGATGCATCAAGAAACTAATTCCAATTTACCAATCCCAAAACAACCTGTTCACAGGGTGAATGCAGCACTTGAGAAAGTCATTCCTACACCCTCAGAATAAACCAAATTATCAAGAGGCAAAACCAGCAAAGGTGGGACAGTGAGTGAGCACATCCCAAAGCAGTGGCATTTTCCACTTTGTCCTCGGGGAATAAGGACAAATAACAACCCCACTGCCACTGCTCTGTGTTCCAGGAGCTGGGGGTTTTCCCCAGCCCCTCATTCCCACTGAAGCCCACCTGTGTTGCCATTTTTCCATAGTCAATCCAGCGCAGAGTGGCAAAGTTGGTGGACTCAGCACAGTTGAAGCCATGATTGAAGCCAGCGTGGTAACCATAAGGAAATGTGATCATAAACTCCCCAGCTTCCTGGGTGATCTGAAAAACAAAGGAAAAAGGAGGAGACACCCCACAGGTCACTTAATGTAGCAGCTTGAGAACAGAGACCCATTAAAAAACCCCACGGATCAAATCTCTTTCCACTGGAGGGTTGGCAGAGAAGTCATTGCCAGCTCTTGGCTGAACCTGGAATGATTCCTGGTGAACTACAGGAATACTCAAGTATTTCTCTTAAGGGAAAAACACCTTAAAAATGACAGCCATCTTCTGTCTGCTTTGGGAATTGTCCAGATTAGCTGTCCCCATCCCTGTGAGTGTCCAGGGCAAGGCTGAGCTGGGATTGGAGCACTCTGGGACAGTGCAAGTTGTCCCTGCCCATGGCAGGGGTGGCACTGGATGGGATTTAAGGTCCCTTCCAACACAAACCATCCTGCAGCTCTACTTTAATAAAATTAAAACAACAGGAAGCATTATGGACATTATTAATAAGGGTTGAACTCTACAGATCACAGCTGGAACCAGAGGCAAATCAATCTGTGATGCTTCTAAAAAAACCCTCTTTTTATATCTTGTGCAGAAAAACCATTGAGGAAAAAAGGAATTTAATTGTCAAGAGCATGGCCTGAACCATGGGAGCAACTCCCAGCCCAGCTGCCCCTCATGCAGCAGCACCTCCCCTCCACAGGGTATGGAAGAGGCAAAGCTTGACCTTCCCTGTCTTTCCAACCAGCAGTGCTGACAGAGTTCTCACAGCTGTCACAGGCCAAGAATTCCATTTGGATTCCTTCCCTCAGCCATAACTCCCAGCCCAGCAGCTCTGAGCCCAACAGAGACTCCAGGGGACTGCACTTCCAAACACAAGGATGGGGCCAAATGCAAAATGTAAACAGACAGAAGTTCAAACATTTCCCCCCTCAGCTGGGCCAACATCTGAACTTGCTGATGTCATTAGCATTAGGAGAATAAATTAAAAAAGAGGGAATAGGAGCTGCAGTGATACACAAGAAGCTCCTGCAGGATTTCAGCCTGCACCCAGCCCCATGGAGCATCATCCATCCCCTCCATAAACCCCAGCAGTGCTACTCTGCTGGCTTCAGAAGATGAAGAGATTATGTTTCTGTCAGTGAATGCACATCCTGGTGTCTCCATTTCAAGCCCACATCGTCCATGGCACTGCTGTCAACTTTATCCCACCATAAATTAGAAAACACTCCAGATGATGGATAGGCCATGCAGAAAAGTAATAACTATTGAAGGAAAGCCAGCACAAACTGCCACTCACAGAGAAAGCCCCAAATTTACTGACTTCTGCAAGCTCTTGAGGAATAAATGGAGAAATCAATAGGAGATTACAGAAATACACATTTTTAATTATTAAAAAGCCCTGGTATTGATCTGATTCTTTTTTTTTCCAGAATAGTATTATAGAGATTTATAAATGCTGCCTATTTCAACTTCATTGAAATCTGCCAAGAATTAGACTGAAGGGACCCTATCTCCATTCCTCTGCAAAAATGGCACTTGTTCCCTGTTTGTGAATAACAGAGATCCTCCAACAGCCACTATTTCAGGACAGAGCTTGGAGCAGTCTGGGACAGTGGAAGGTGCCCCTACCCATGGCAGGAGTGGGACAGGATGGGATTTAAGGTCCCTTCCCACTTCATGACACCAGTTTGGAACAAGCATTTCTGACACTTCCCACATCCACAGGCAGCTCTGGCTCCACGTGCTGGGAACACCCAGCAGCAGCAGCAGTTTGAGTGATTCTGCACAGATACAAATCCCTGTAACCACACTTGGCTGAGGAGATTTACTTCTTGCCACAAGACTTTAAGAATAAGCACATTAAAACGATCATACCAAATAAACATGACCCTCCTTTTTCAAATCAGGGCTTAAGAGCTGCAGGGATCCTTCCAGGCTTAGAGCAGCAGGAGCACTTACACAACAGGGAACCAGCACAGGCAGCTCCACTTTGGGTCATATTGGATCCACAAGGAAATAAAAAAGTGTTTCTGAATCACCAGCAGGGTTTGCTGCCCCTTGATGAGCCAGAACATCCTTATTAGCTCGTCCCTCTCTACCTGAGAGGCTCCCTAATTGCCAGAGTTTGTTCAGTGACAGCTTTTCTTCCCTCACAGCGTCTCAGCCAAACCCTAAATCCTCCTTTTTCCAGGCAGACCTGCTTGGAACCCACGGGCTGCACTCAGCATAACAATGCCCTTGGAAATGAAGCCAATTCCTCCCAGTGGCTCGTGCTGAATTGTTTCCTCAGGAGAGAGGAGCTGTGCTCCCAACAATCTGCAGGGTGTCCCTGCATCCCTGTACCTACCCTGTCAAAGGGAATCCCATATTTCTTCAGGATGGAGGGAGAAATGAGGGTCATCTTGTGACGGAGGAAAGCATCACATCCCTGAGAGCTTCCTGGGAAAAACCCTGTGGAGACATTCAGAGGAGGAGCATCACTACAGGGCTGCTGCACTGTTCTTGGGAAAACAGAACAATTTGTCAGATTCCAGATCAATCTGCCCTACATATCACTGCCTAAAGGGAAAAAATGTTAATATTCAGTGAAAAGAAAGGAAGGGAAAGGAAAGATCTCCATCCCAGGCAGTGGCACGAGGGACACGTTCACAGTGGTCACCAGTGAGTGGCAGAGGCAGCAGGACCTGACCCAGTCAGCACCTCAACATCATTAAGTGTTAAATTCTCCCCAAGATCCACGCTGAGCTATTAAAACAAATCACAAATAATTAAGAAAGCTAAAACAGTGGTAAACACTGACCAAACCCCTCAATGGCAGCTCAGCCAGAGTAACCCCATTTTCCTCAAGATCAAGTTCTTTCCCTCCAAGTGGCTGATTCCATAACAAATTGTGTGTTTATAGGGACTCAAACCCATCACAGTTTAGGAAAACAAATAACCCAAGCTCTGGAACCAAAACTAATTGGTGAGACATAATGGAAGGGGTTTCAGAAAGTCAAAAGGATTACTGGATTCCAGGTTTTCTTATATTTTTCTACTAAAAGCATTTCAATTAAAATTATGACTGTCTGCTACCCAGTCTGTCGTCCCTCTCTGCAGTTCCTCTTTTTAATGCACAGTTTAAGTGGCTCTCATTAAAGCCACTAATAAAGAAGCACATTTTAAGTGATTAGCACCAATAACATGGCAACACATTAACATTCTCTCCGTGGGCTCCATGGCTCTCCCAGTGAGCCCATTTACAGCTCAGCTATTCATTTTCCATATTAATTGCACACTCATTTCTCCATAGTAAACTTCTCCCCACTGATGCACAGGACAGGGGAATGGCCAGGCAGCAATATTGGCTCTTTGCAGAGTTAAATCATCACCCATCTCAGCTTCCAGAGACAGGAAACTAAAATAAAGACCAGATCATTGATAATTTGCTCCTGGTTTTACAGCACAAACCATCCTTGTGCCTCAAAATTGATCATCCATAAAAATTAGTTACAAACAGCAAGAAACTTATTATTGCTCCTGTCAGACTTGGAGTGGTATTTCAGAGTCTGCAGAACACCAGTCATCTGATTGATTGACTTCTTATAAAAATTACTTTTTCCATCTATTAAAACCTGGCAAACGACTGAGCTGTAGCTTTGAAATGCAACATTTCTGAGCAGCCATTTCCAGTATTATTTGTATTTAGGGATCATGGAGCTCAGTGCCCAGGAAAACAACCCCAGCAAGCCCCAGGACACTCATCTCCAGTTATTCTGCATTTACCCCACACAATCAGCTGCTGCCCTTGACACCCTGGAGTGTGACACAGTCAGACTCAGCAGGAAAAGGCAGCAGAGGAATTTGCCTGTTTTCTGGAAAACCAGCTTTAAAATTTCTTTTCTTTTGCATCAGAGTAGAGCCTTCCAGATTTTCCTGCCTGCTCCTACCTTCACCACCAAATTTAAACCACCCCAGTTGCCTCACTGGAGATGAACCACAGAGATTTGGAGTTAATTATTCCGGACCAGCAGCTTTTTTTAGCTGGGCAGCTCCTTGAACATTTGCAAGTGAACAAAAATAGAAACAACACCAACGAATTAAAACATATCCACTTCTGCAGCCAGACATCTTCCCTGAAGCTTGAGAGGTGGGAGTTTGCCACAGCTCAAAGTAACTCTGCCTTCCCCATGCCTCCATTTTCCTTTTCTTTTTCCCTCTCTTTCATTTTTTTTTTAATATGATCTTTATGGCACTGAAAAATAAAGGAGGATGAGGCTAAAATAAAAGGAAAAGCACCAAATACAGAATGTATTGTTATAGAGTCAAGGAGCAATGGGTACAAACTGGAAGAGGGGAAATTTAGGTTCAGTATCAGCAAGAAAATGTCTCTTGTGAGGGTGGTGAGACTCTGGGACAGGCTGTGGCTGCCCCAGCCCTGGGAGCATTCCTGGTCCAGTGGAAAGTGTCCCTTCCCCTGGCAGGGTGCAATGAAAGGATTTTTAGGGTCCTTTCCAACCCAAACCATTGTGGAATAAACCCATTGCCCAGACATGGGAAGGTTTGGCCTCAATGCCTCAAAATTCAAGAATTTTTCAGGGAATTTTAGTTCAGGCCACACAATGCCAGGAAACCAAGGCTTTAGGGAAGTTTGAAGGGAAAGTTCTCTGACAAGTTCTCTGGCTCTGAAGCTGCTCCTCCACCACAGCAGGTTCCTCAAGCAGCTGTGGCAGAAGTCACCACAAACATCAGGTCAGTGGCAGTCCCTTATCAGATGATATCAGATATTTCTCAGACTATAAAAGCCAGAGCTCACCTTTTGCCAGGCGTTCCAGCCTCTTGCCATGTTCTGGGGGAATGGCATACCTGGGAGGAGGGAACACACACAGAAATCAAAACATCAGCCTTTAATGTAAAAACAGTGAAAGGAAAAGTCCAGGAACAAATGGGGCAATAACCCTCAGCACAGCACACAATGACTGGCAATAAAACCAAAATTCTGTGTGTCTGAAAGGCATCAGCAACACAATCCATGGGAAAAAAAAAACCAGCACTTAATAAAAGTCCTTAGACATGTTACATGAAGTGTGTTATTTCCCTGCCATTTTCCCAAACAGCATCACAGGATTTCACAAGGTAGAAGGAAAACTGAGAAGACAAAGTGATGATACAGCACTGGAAATCCCAGAAATAACTCAGGGCAGGGAACAGCAGGTGTGTTCTACACGGGGAAAATATCTGCAAAATAAAATTGTGCTAAATATTAATAAGCAAGAAATGTTGGATGGGCTGAAAAGGTGTGAAGGAGGGTCTGTGTGCTTTGGAAAATAATAAAACCTTCTTCTGTGTAAATAGGTTTCATTTTATTCAAAAAGGTAAACATTTTTCACTACAGTTCAAGCAGCCATGGCTCAATCCTTATATCCATGCTGGATTTTATTGTCTGATGTGAAATAATGGAATTAAAGCATTCAATGATTTCCTCAATGAGGTGAATAAAAATGCAGGGTCTGCTGATGAAAACATCATTAAAAGGTGTAGGGAACAACTTCTAGACTTCCTAAAGAAAGTTTTCTTAGATGAGGGGTAAACAAAGTGCAAAAGAATTTGACTGAAATTTTTTTGAGTGCAAATTATTGAACTTAATTCTGGAAAAACAATCAACTGTCTGAAGTCCCACAGGTCTCGGACACAGGGCTGGGTGTGCCCAGCACATACAAACATCAGGGAAGTTCCAAATGGCTCTTTTTCTTCCCAAAAGCTCTTAGTGCTTTGAAGTTCACAACATTCTCAGGAGTGAAGCTCAGGTGACAAAGATTTATGTGTTCAGGTTATAAGAAGGGAACTGAATACCAGGATACATTTAAACGTGTTTAACACGATGACACACAATAATATTGCCAATGGAAATTTGTAAATCATTGGTTACACTCTGCAGGAAATTAAATATGGCTCTCCCTGCTTTTTGTGACAGAGATTTCTGAGAATTTACATTTGTGGGAATGGCATTTATTGCCAGCTATAACTTCTCTGCAAAGTGAATAATAAAAAATGCATTATTTTTGCTATTTCCAATAAAGATGTCAAACCAATCCTTGTCTCATTACCCCATGCTGGGAACAGGATTTTGCAGGAGGGGCTCAACAACAGGTGCCCAGCACTTCCCCTCTTAGGGTGCTCAAAATGCACCTGATTTTGGGGATTTCAGCCAGGCAAATGCTGCATTTTCAAGTGTAAAACCATGAGTGGGCAGAAGCAGCTGGAAGCCCCAACCTGTGTCCCAAAATCCAACACACCTGTGCTGGCCTGGCAGGGGAGGGTAACAGCACACAAATCACACACAGGGGGCTGCAGGGTTTAGGCACTAAGCTGATTTAAACTGATGGCTTAAAAAAAAAAAAAAAAAATTAAGGCAAAACACTCTGTAGCACCTGATCTTGTAAAATAATAAATGCAGCAATGGACTCCCAATATCCCCTGACCAAAGTTTGACAGTGCCTTAAATTGCATAATTATCAAACAATTCAATTTCATTTGTCTGGGACAAAGCTAGTGGCTTTTATTTTACAAAGACCATTCATCACTTACATAAATGTGATAAAACTAATCCCGATCCAAAGCTCCTTTGTGGGATTAATGTCCCTTAAAACAGGGAAATGAGACATTCCATTCCTTCTGGGAAAAATGCTGAAGGATTGGGAAAGAACTAATTTATGGCTACAAGGCTGCTGATGATTAATGTAATATCCCCAGTCTACAATGCAACCTTCACTTAATTAGTGCCTGTAATTGGGAGTTGTAAAGATAAGATTAATTGAATCTTGAGGATGTTAAAAGTTTAATACATTGGAACATGGTTATTGTGTTATCTGAAACTGCAGCCTGCAAAAATCCAAGCGAGGCTTCAGAGAACAACTCATGGAGAGACAAAGGAAAAAGACTTGCTTGGATAGAAACCAGGCAGAGAGGAGGAATTTCCAGCTTATAAAAAAGAACTGTATGTAATAATATACAAATCAAAATACCCCAGCACAGAATGGTAATAGCTGACTCCAATTCTCCAATTTTAGAAATTAACTTTTTTCTTTGGGCCAGTCTTTAGCAAGCAGAGCCTACACATCCCTCTGCATTTATTCTTAGGAATTCAAAACATTAACTCCAGAAGAGAATTAAAAGTAGGTCAAATTCTGCTTTAAGTTATGCTCACAAATCTGACTGATTTACATAAAGATAGGCAATAAAGACAGAATTTGGGCTGCTATTTAAAACCAGGAAGAGAAACAGAAGGCTCCTGCACGTATGGCACAGATTGAGCTCCATCTACACACAAAATGATTGATTACCAGGCAGAACAACAATGGAAAGATTAAAAATTGCTGCAGTCAAAGGGGTGCAGCCATGGAGCAATGAACACCCAGGGAGGGCTGGCTCTGTGTGCCACTGATGGCACCAACCCTGCTCTCTGAGAGAACACCCAGCACCTGCTGGGGACACAAGTTCCTGGTGTCCCTCAGCACAATTTGTCACCATCCCCAGCTGGGGCTCAGCTCAGCTGCAAAACCTCAGTTCCACAGGCAAGCCACAGGTCTGGGCATGGTAAAAAAAAAAATCCAATAACTTCCTTTTCTACAGGCATGACTTCAGCAGCCCCCCCAGTGCTGGGAACACTGACCTGGATCTGCCCCTCTGGCTCAGCCTGGTCCTCAGGAAAAGGGGCATTTATGGCCACACAGCCAAAGCAGCAGCTGGCTGAAGAGAAATCAGAATTCCAAGGTTTGCAAAGCACCCTCCAGTTCATATTCCAGGGGTCAGCCTTGCAGAGGGTGACCAAGACAAAGGGCCAGGCTTCACCCAAAACCCTGCCACTCAGCAGTTTGGGGGATTACAGCAGGAAAAATGTGCTGCTGCTCTGCCAGGGAGCATGAGATTTATGCAATGGGGAAAGAAAAAACCAGCTCAAGATAAAAAAAAGTTATAGTTCTGTGACTCAAATGTCATCTTACCCCCAAGTCAACAACCTGAAAGTAATATACTGAGCCTTTTAAATTACCTTTTTCTACTTTCCACCAAAACAACAGAAAATCCCTGAAGTGGATCAAGTACCACTTGTACACATCCAGAACTTGCTGTTCTGAGGAAAAGACTCTCAACTTCCAAACTTATTTCATGAAACCTAATTCCAGCATTTCTGATCTCTACTTCCATGTAATTTTCTGAGGTCTTGAGTCAGGATCACAGGTCCAAAAGGTTTTGCCCCAAAGCTATAAATGTGTTAGAAAATTATCTTCCTGGAGTGGTAGCTTGCTTTTGTTAATATGGAATCATGGAATTCCAAAATGGTTTGGGTTGGAAGAGATCTTAAACATCCATTTCCACCCCTGCCATGGGCAGGGACACCTCCCACTGTCCCAGGTGGCTCCAAGCCCTGTCCAGCCTGGCCTTGGGCACTGCCAGGGATCCAGGGGCAGCCACAGCTTCTCTGGGCACCCTGTGCCAGGGCCTGCCCACCCTCCCAGCCAGAAATTCCTTCCCAACATGAGTTGAACTGGACAGTCCCCTCTCTATCCTTAACACAAAAAAGAGATCTGTCCTCTTTACCATCATAGGATATCATTAATAGAGTAATTTTCTTGGTGTTTTGTTTATTCCCCTGGAATGGGGCTTGATGGATGTGGATAATTATCAGACTATAAAAGCCAGCAAATGTGCTATTTTCTATCGCTCTAAATCATCAAACAAATAAAGTGTGAAACAGCATTTCTGAATACAATTTTCCCCTCTAATGGCTTAGAATTATTATCAGGAACAATGAAAATAAATAAGCAAATGTCTTGTGAATTAAGAATTAAACAAGTGTGTCAGTAAAAAGGAGCATTCAGGCCATCCTGGGATGCAGGGACCCCTTTGGAGGCCACCAAGGAATGATGTAACAGGGAATTCACTCAGGCAGCTTCCAGCACCAGGTGTTCCTCAGGGACCTCCCAGTCTCAGGTTCTCCCCTCACTCTTGTTGAGGAAGTTCAGTTCAGTTTTGGCTTCCAGTGGCCAAAAAACTAAAACTTCATCCATGGCAAAAGCCTGCTCATATCTGTTTTCTCCTTGTGTAAGAGGAATTTTTCTCACCTGATGTCATCTCTACCTTTGGCAGAGGTCCAGACCAACCTGTCCCTTCATCCAACATTCCCCAAAGCTTCCAAGACCTTTTCCTGCTCCAGCTGTCATTCACAGAGTTTTTGAGAGTTACACCTTGTTCCACACCTCATTTACAGTCCCTTGCACCACCACAGAGCAATTAAGCAGTGATTAGCTCAGCAAATCCCACCCCCCAACTCTCTGGGAGTCTGGGCTCCCATGGCCAGGAGGAGCTTCAACCACAAAGCCGTGGAAATGTCACTTCAGAGCCGTTCCTGGGAGAAGGTAGGAAACTCAATTTCACAGTGTGTGCACAAGGTCTGCCCAAGCAGGCCCCACACAGTTTAACACACCATAATTATGGAATAAGGAACAGAAACACAACGGGAGCAGCACATTTAAAATGCCCAGGCCCATGTGTCAAGCTGGGGTGAGTTATCTGTCTTCAAAGCAGATTTAATTGTGCCAAGAACAGTGACCCTTTGAAGATTCAAATGCCAACCTGCTCTCAGCCACGACAGGCAGAATGAAAAGCTGCTATTTCAGTCTCTGTAAGGCAAAGGGTGCCCATAAACCCAGAATCTGAACCCTGACCTTCAACATCTTTAGCCCCCACGACAGCAGCAAAGCCTCCAAAGAAAACCCCTTGGTCCATCAGGAATATTTATCACCCAACAGAACCATTAAGAACCACCAGCAGCACAGGGTGGTTCCTCCCTGCAAAGTTCAGACCGTGTTCCCAAGGCCTCATTTTTGTACAAGGTAAAAGCACTCATTCAACATCTCACTGTGTCAGAGCAAAGCTCAGGGTAGAAGTGGGGCTTTCCACATGAAAATATCCCAGAATATCCTGAGCTGGAAGGGACCCACAGGGACCAGAGTCCAATTCCTATTGTCCAGCACTATTTTTAAGCTGGTTTGCCTGTATGGGAAAAGAAAAAAGGTATTTCAACAAGAAAAACTGATTGTTCCTTTGTGGGTAGCACTGCCACCTCCCTTCCACAGTCACATCTCTTCTCCTCACCTTTACCCTCCTCCATAATTAAGCTCCCATCATCCCTCTCTCCCAACAATTTGTTAAAATACTGAAATCAACTCCCTTTCTCCTCATCAGATCTGAGGTGGACCCATTCTGAATGGGCTGGAAATGTCTCATTTCCCTTCTCAAGATGCTGGTTAGGAAAGGAGAATCTCTGGCTCCCTCTCCTCTCCCCTTCTGCTGTGGCTCCTTCCCATCAGGAATGCAAACCCTGCTCTGGAGATAAAATCACACTGGGATCACAGAGCTCCTTGTTCCTAGGAAAGAACCTTTATCAAGTGCCTGCAGTTTTATCTTGAATGAATCATTTCACAGCACAATGGATGATGGAATTCAGTATCTTTAACCAGCAGTGTCAATGACTTCAAATAATGACATTTTTATTGAAATACACCCAGGGAGAGAGATAAACACAGAGGCTGGCGAGTATCAACTCCAAAAGCCATAATTAGGAGTAAATAGGTAATGACAGGACCAAATCACAACCCCAAAACACAGCAAACCCTTCTGCCTCCCACAGCTGCTCAATGGGGAACCAGCACTGAGAAAAAATCAGGACAAATCTGCTCAGGAAGGGCCTGGGCAGCACCAAACATACCCAGGACTCACCCACAGGGCCCATTTCACTCCAGACAATCACTTCTCCACACACAGAATTTCCTCTTTATCCACAATATTGAGAAATAGCAGCAATTTTGCTTCCAATGGACCAGCAGGATGAAAAACTTCCTCCTTCCCCAAAGAAACTCAAGTTGTGATGGCAAACTCTCCATTTGTTTTCCAGTGAGGATGGGCAGAGTATCTCAGGTTACTCTGAAGTTGGGATCAAATCCCTAGGGATTGAGTATTGGAAGATTAGAGTCAAGCCTAACTTGTGCCAATCATGTAGCTCTAAAAGACTCTTCAACCCTTAGAGTTGCCTTGAGCTAGAAATAGGATTAAAGAGCCATTAGTTTCAAGAAGTGACATTAGACAGGAGCTTTTTAAAATTCTGATTTTAAAGCAATATGAATTTTCAAGAGGTACATCTGAGCTCCAAGATTAGCACAATGGGCTACTTTCACTAACCCCCAACCCAACGAATACAAAGAGGAGATTTTTCCAGAACTCCAAATGCAGCTTTTAAATACTTTTTTTTTTTTTTTTTTTTTTTTTTTTAAAGCAGAGAATTTAATGTGAACAACCATCTGGTCTTGGAAGGACTGTCACTGCCCCAGTCCAGTCAGCTCCACAGTACAAGTGCCAGGCACAAAGCATAAAATTACAGAGCACATTGGAGTGTCTCTCCCTCCATGTGTAAAAATAACCCATAGCCTGCCTCTGCCTGCAGTGAATGAGCAGCATGAAGGAGCCATTTTACTAAGAAAAGGTGTTTGGGGAAAAACATTATGAAGTCATTTACTCATTCAGTTTAGCCAAGAAGATAATTAGTACACAATTCAACAGAGATGAATGACTACAATATTCATCCCCTTGCCATTCCCTGTTATTTGTTTGGAAGAACCTGTTCACATCAGATTTATTTCCCTAAACTGGCAATCAGATTATTAATTACTGGCTGTTTTTGTAGTGGATACCATACAAATAGAAAGAAAAACAAAGATTATGCTTCAAAGAGCCTGTGTTCTAAAATAATAGCTCGTTTCAGCTCCAGAAACAAGGAGAAAAGAGGTAACCAGGGGAGATCAGAGCTATCTGTGCCTTGTACCAAGTGACCTGTGTGAGCTGCCTCCTTCACCAGGCACAGCAACACGTCTTCCTGAAAAAAACACAGATAATTGCCTTCAGCAGAACAAAAGAAACTTGCTCATGAGTAATGAAAGATATCCTTAGATTAGGAAACCCCTTGTGCTAGAGGTGCAGTGCCTCTACACACACACTCTCTTCTCTTTTTTGAGGAGAAAAAACCCAGCATTCCAAAGGTTTAATGCTCCTCATCCATCAAACTGCACCGTTTCCAACTACTACTGCTTTGAAGTGAGTGCTGTGTTCTTGTCAGCATCAAAGCCACAAGTGTTGTAGCTGAGATTTGATAAAGATCACTGACACAGTTTGTAAAGTTTCCTTTACTTCTGTTTGATCCCCTTTGTGTGGCTGACTGGGCAGCTGGAAATGAAGTGGATGCAAACCCAGCACATTCATTCCTTGGAGCATTAAGGGGTTAACGAGTGCACAGCTCTCAGACAGCACCGAGTGCTATTTAAGTGCTGTCATTACTACAGGCTCCTCTTTATTTTAAACCTCACTTGTGCTGCACTTGGCATCACCCCTCGACAATTTTCTCTGCTGAGTAAAGAAAAAAAAAAATAAAAAAAATCCCCGCTGATTTCTGCCAACATGTTAACAAAATGTGAATAAAGACAAAGCTCTGCAGCACCACTCTTGGTTCCTCCCAGCCTTTCCAAGCCCTGCTTCCAGCACTATGCCAAACTGGAATTTGCAAGCTCATTGTCCCACGGGGCCCAAGTCAGATCAGGCTGAAGGAGTGAGATGGAGCATGGAAGCACAGCTCCCTCCCCTCCTGTCTCAGTGCTCTGCTCAAAAGCCTCTGTTATTAAACCAATCTGTGATCCTGTCAGACTTCCATAGATCTTCATTTCAAATCAGGCCTGAGCTCTGAGCAGACACTTTCCAAAGGCAGGAATGGGTCCTGGATCAAAGACCTGCTTCTCTCAAGGCAGCAATTCCTGAGCTGCAGCCACAGCAGGGACCAGCAGGGCACTGGGGCAGGAGCCAGCCCAGGATGCTGCTGTGGAAATGGGGGTGTGACCCCACAGCAGCAGCTCCTCCTTCCAGGATCATCATGGGAAGTGCCAAGAGGAACCACAGGTGGGATGGGTCTCCTCTCTGCTGGGGTAGGTACAAACAGCTCACACATGAGCCTCAGCCTCTAAGATTTCTAATTTCAACCAAGTGAACAGGCTCAGTAAAGATGGCCATAAAATGCACAGACTGGAAACTAAAATGGCAGCAAAGCAGAAAATAATTCCATGCCTTTTGCAATGGCTTTGGGTGAGAATAAAAACCAAAGAGGGCTCTGGAGAGAAGCACAAACACAGCACTGAGCTGAGTGAAAGGGGTGCTGAGGCCAATCCATCTGTGCCTCCTCAGACGAGTCCCACAGCTGATTCCATCAGCCCCAGAGTCTGCCTTGCCCTTCATGGCATTTTCTCTCAGCTAGATGAGGGTGAATGAAGAAAGGCAATACTTGAGTCCTAACTCCCCAAATCCTGTCCTCTTCTGCAGCAGAAAAATGACCTTTTAATAATCTGTCTACAACAGCCTAATGAAAGACCACAAAAACCTGAGTCTATTAAAAAGAGAAATCTCCACTATTCCAATTGCAGCACCTGATTGGGAAGATAATCCAAGTCAGAGCTCATTCAGGTCCTGGACAACGTGGTGACCCTGTGGATTCTGAAAGCAAAGGAGCAGTGAGCACTGTTCCCTTCCCAATGGAGCCACCTCATCCTTCTCCCACAGCACCACCTCCAGGATGAAGGGCTGGGAGCTGGGCTGGGCACTGGCAGCAGAGAGTGCTTTGTATTGATTAACTAATGACTGCAGTGCTCACAGGGCTGTATTAATAACTCACTGCTCTCTGCTCTCAGTTATCAGGGAATTACTGGGGGATACAACTCTGCATCCCAACACAACCCTCCTGCCATGCATCTCCCAGCAAATCCACATGCACATGGATTCTCAGTGCAGAAAAGCCCATTCCAAAGCAGATTTCACCTTCATTTTAAAAGAGTCAGGAGAGTGAAAAGCTGTTCTGCCTGGCCATACTTTATCTCACTTTCCTTTTATCCTTTTTAATGAATATCCCTGTTCCTTTCTCTCTCCCTTTTATCAACAGAAAAGGGTCTTGCTTTGCCAAATCTGCCTGAGAGCAAATGGTGTTGCAGTTAATCTATAAATCAGCCATCACCATAAATTCTGCTCTTTCTCCATCCAAAACTGCAGAGCTGTAAAACAGATTACAGGGGACAGCAGAGGCAGGAAGGAAATCTGGGAGCTGTGAGGAGCTGCCATCATGGCCAAATGGCCTTCCCTGCTTCTCCTTTCTCCACACTCCACCCAAAAAGCCTCCAACCTCTGCTGCCAGGCCTGGAACACATTTAGGAGCAAGGACACCTCACACACTTCCCATGGAAGATGATGCAGACATTGGGGATTAAGGGAGGAAAGGCTGCAGAATCTTCTCCTGAATTCCCAAACACCAAGAAACAGGATAAGTGAACCTCAGAAAAATAAAATTCTCAGCGTGGAGCATCAGCTCCCTCAAGGACAAAATCTCAGCTGTGATTCCAGCTAATGCAGCCTAAGGAATCTCAGGATCTCCAGGGTGCAAGGGCTACAGAGACCCTAATAACCAACACTTGCAGCCACATCTGACCCCTGCAGTGATTGCAGCAGCCTGGGCAGTGCCCCCTGAGAGGATGGAACAGTGGGAGGCAATAAATGATGAAGGGACAATGCTCTGCCCCCTGCAGCCACCCAGCTCTGCACCAGACACTAAAGCAGCTGCTTTCAATGGGATTACACCGAGCTCAGGGAACATCTGGGAGAGTGCCAAAGCAGAGGGACAGAGCAGAACATCACAGGGGCAGAGGTGGTGAGGGGCAGCATCCTGCAAGGAAAATGAGCAGAGAAGCTGGGAGAGTTAAGCTCCATGACTGTATTAGGTCATTTTCCTTCTCCAAGGCAGTTTTCCAGGGATTAACATTTTCCATCCTGAAGGGAGGACAGGACAAAAGTTCAGCTAAGAAAGCTGCAGTGCTCCCCAGGACAAGAGTGAGAAATAAAACCAGGGAGATCTTCAGCACTTCAGATCTGCTGCTGCTTCAGGAGGTGCTTTTAGCCAAGGACAGAGAGGGCTCCTTTGAGAATCCTCTCCCAAGGGAGCACCCACGTCTCAGTTTGAATCTCCCCTCACAGGCCTGTCAGGAAAGGTGAGGTTTCCCTGCTGACAGCAGCACTATCAGATATTGCAAATGCATTAAATTGTAGATGTTACAAGAAAGCCATGGAATCCCAGAATGGTTTGAGTTGGAAGGGACCTTAAATCCCACCCAATGCCACCCCTGCCATGGGCAGGAACACCTCCCACTGTCCCCAAGCCCCATCCAAGCTGGCCTTGGACACTTCCAGGGATCCAGGGGCAGCCACAAGGAGGATTTGCCCTTCTTGGCTGCTCCTTGACTGGACTTACCCCACCCAGGGAACCTCGCCAAGCACCTGGAGGGAAGAAAGAAGAAATTCTAGAATATTTTAACCAACAAAGGTTTGGGGTAACTCCATGGACCCTCACTATTTGCACTCCTCAGACTTTCACAAGACAGGACTCCAGAATGTAATTGTATCTGTGACCAGTACTTCCAACTAATCATATTATTTTAAAGTTCCTTTGGTAATTTGTCCTTAATTCCACATAAACTGCTGTTCTGGCATAAAGTGTACTTTGTGATATCAAAGTCAAACAGATTAGGCATGATCCACTTCCAGCGAGGGAGTGTTTTGGAGAGAAGATGATATAACTTAAAAGCTAAAGCTGGCTCCCTGTTTTAATTAAAGGGGATTAAACATCCATCATGATAAAGGAAAAGGGACATTTTATAAAAATCAATTACCTTCCTCAGTGTCAGTCTGGTTTAACACCTGCAGTTTCTGAGAAAAGGAAGAGTGTAACATCCCACCAGCACTCAGAGAAGGCAAATTAAATACTGTTGCTATACAGCAAGATCAGTCACAAAATATCCAAGAAAACTAACTTTATTACCAGTCAGGTGTTACACTGTTGACAAAAAAAGATGTTACACTCCTAAAGTGTATGTGGCAATTTCACAATACTGAGATTCAAAGTTTCCTGCAGCACTTCCCCACCTCAGGAAGCCTCCAGGTAGGGACTGCACATCTTTCTGGAGATAAAAGGAAGTGCTGGTGGAGCACCTCAGCATCTAAAAATATTCTTTTGGAATTGCAAAGGCTGAGCCACATCCACTCCTCAATAAAATGCCATAATAACCATGAAGAATGAGGCCTGGCACTCGGCTTTGTTGCTTCTGTCATTATAAAATCAGTTTCTGCTTGCACCGTTTGACAATATGCTCAATTTTAGATCTCACACAGGAGTGTATGAGGTAATTATACATAATATGTATAATTGATACAGCAAAAAATTCCTACCATGAGAGGTTTAATATGGGGCTACAGAATTAAATACACTTCAGTTTTTTCAGAAGTTTGAGACTATGAAAAGGTGGCAATTAAATTCCTAACATGAAGGGGACATTTTCCTGTAATTTGAGAAAAAAAAAGCAAGTGAAAGGCTGGATCTGGCAGCTCCCTGCCTGAGGGGCTTCACACGAGGTTACACAACTGCTCCCAATTCTGGGGGTGCTGCACAGGCAGTGCCCACACCTCCCAAGCCTCCTCCTCAACCTGTCAGACTGATTTCCAGCTGGGAAGAGCAGCAGGGTGAGCATGGCAAGGAGCAGAGCCTGGGAACAGCTCACCCAGAGGGATAATCCCCCTGGAAAGGGGGTGAGGCCAGCCCAGGGCTGAACACAAACAGCCCTGCTCCCCTTGCTATGACAGAACTCAATACATAAATGCACTGCAATCTGCAGGCACAAATAAATCATTTCATGAGGCTGGAAACAGGAAAATGGCAGTTTTCCATTACCCCCTTTGTTCTCCCTCATCACTGGGTGACCTTTCATGGCTCAGCTGCTTCACTTGGTGCTGGGCAGGTTCTCAAGCTGCATCCCAGGGACCCAGGCATGCACAGACACCTCTGGGTGCTGCAGCCTGTCCTGCTCTGCCAGGGCAAACAACAGGGACAAGGAGGGCTGGCAGCAGCACCTCTCTGCACTGGCACAGCCATCACTTATCAAGGGCTTGTAAGACCAGGCAGATGCTCATTAACCTGTACAAAAAAGCCACTTTCAGCTGGTGAAGCCACAGACACTGATTTTACCTGCAATCCCACCAGGCCCCAAAGCACCTGTTTGGTAGGAGGGAAACCACAACATTGCAGAGACAGAAAGGCAAGACAGGAGATATTCAGTAATGGATCCCCCTGGCCCAGGAGAACAATTCCTTTGTCCATCCAGGTGGTTCTTTGTGGTGCAAACATTCCACCCAGAGCTCCCTGAGAAAGGAATTCCAGCTCTCCCACAGCACCTCTCCTGTGAGGAGGGACTGGAGGAGCTGGGCCTGGGCAGTCTGGGGAAGGGAAGGCTGAGAGGGGATCCCACCAATCCATACAAACCCCATCAGCACATACAAACACCTCCAGGGGGTGTCAGAGGATGGAGTTCCACCTCAAGGTGAGGAAGAACTTCTTTTCATGGAGGGGGCAGAGCCCTGGAACAGCTGCCCATGGAGTCTCCCTCTCTGGACACATTCCCATGTCACCTGCTCCAGGTGACCCTGCCTTGGCAAGGGTTGGACTGGGGAGTCTCCAGAGGTCCCTTCCAACCCAAACAATTCTGGGATTCTGTGAAATAAAGACAGATTTTTCCTAAAACCTGCTCCAACGAGGTCTGGAAGGGAAGCAGCTCCTTTCTCCCTTTCCCTTCAGAAGGCAGCAGGGCTGGTGGCTCCTCACCCTTCCCACAGCCTGGAGAGAAGCACCCCAAGATAAATTATGGCAGACACGAAGAAAGAGTTATGGTTTTTAACAGGCAATTTTGAAGCAGATACTACCAATATACAGAGTCCTTGGTTCCACTGAATAAATATCTCTGACAGCCAAACAATAACTCTGCCTCTTATTTTAGAGCTCAACCCCAAACTGGTAGACTTTGTAACTCTCCACACTCCTGCTATTCCCTGAGGTGCTTCCAAGATGATCACTGTCAGAGTCACTGAGTCTATAAAAAGGATGAAGGAAGCTGGGAAATTTCCACAGAGGTGGTGCCAGCAAAACAGAACGAACATTTTAGCCAGCCCTGAGTAAAGCCAGGCTGCAGCACTGGAATTCCTTCAGTGCAGTCCAAGAGCTCCCCCAGCTGAGCTCTGAGATGGCTGCAGTCACTCCCAGAATCGCTCAGGTACCTGGAAAGTTCCAGATCCACTCCAAGGGGATTTGGATTTACTCTTTGAAGCCAATGCTAGTTCAGAGAAGAGCTTGAGAACTCCTTAAGAGGAGCTGTCAGTGCAGAACAAGGAAGGAGTGGTTTGGGAAGTGGCAAACTCCTGCCTTATGCTCAGGGGAAGAGCAGGGAGGCCCTGCCAAAGCAGCAGTGGCATCCTGTCACAGCCCATCCAGCTCTGTGTCACACACTGTCACCCACCTCCCACAACACCACTGAAAGGGAAAGCCTTCTGCTCCAAACATAGTCTGTGCTCAAACCCCTCACTTTCCCCCAGCTGGGGCAGCTTTAGAGAACAAGTGACTCCCACAAGCACAGGACGGACAGAGAAAGGATGGAACAACCCAACCCAAACCTTGGGCCAGCTGCTCCCACCCCTCCTGGGACTGTGCTGGTGTCCCTGAGCTCCTGCTGGGACTGTGGTGGTGTCCCTGTTCTGTGGGCAAAGGGGATGAGGAGCTTCCCATGGGCTGTGGCACCATCTACTGGAGATGGGACCACTAAAATGGGTTGGAATTAAAGGATTCTGGAGGAAAAACTGACAGGATCCAAACTGAGAGAATCATGGAATATCCTGAGCTGAGAGGGACCCACAGGATCATCAGTCCAACCCCTGGTCCTGCACAGACACCGCAACAATCCCACCCTGGGCATCCCTGGGAGTGTTTTCCAGACACTCCTGGAGCTCTGGCAGCCTCAGGGCTGAGAGCATTCCCTGGGGAGCCTGGGCAGTGCCCCAGCACCCTCAGGGGGAAAAACCTTTTCCTGAGAGCAGTCACACCCCAGCCATAACCCAGAAATGCATTTCTGAAGCTCAGCCTTGTTTAACAGAGGTATCACAAGAGATCCTGTAAAACCCTCGTGCCTCTGCCTCAGACAGTGAGCCTGAGGATCAGGAATGCTGGGATACAGATTTCATGATGTGCTGGAAGGATTTTTCAAACTCCCATTCATGCTCCACAGATTCAGCCCCTCCCTCCACCCCTTTCCAGGCCTGGAAAAGAGCACTGGAGCCATTCATTTACAGCCTCCTGGCTCCTGGGGGCTTTTATGTGCCACAGGCACCAACACCCAGAGCCACTTGGAGTCACCAGGGACCCATAGCCCTGAGAGGAGGGAGGATCTCATCTGCCACTGCCAGGGCACAGTGACAGCAGAGCCTCCCTGTGACATTTCAGCTCTAATTTGCACGCAAATGTCAATATTTATTAGTCACATCAAGATCTTCAGCAAAGCTCCCCTGGGTTGCTGAGTCTCTGCACTTATACTTTTAAATTGCTTAAAAAGAAAGAATATTGGCTCTTGGTAACTTATTCCAGACTTCCTACGTTCTTCATTTCAGTCTTAACTATCAACTGCTTTTGTGGAAAGTTATTTCCAACCAGTCTATGCATCAACAGTGTTGAAAAATGCTTTACCATCATGCCAAAAAATGACCATGGAAAAGTAACCTTTTCACTTAACTTGTCCCTGGAGCTGTGAACATATTTACGTATTTAAATAATGGAAATCTGAAAGTAGCAGATGTTTCCTGCCTAGAGCACAGTGCAAGAACAACAGTGTTTCACTATTACAGTGCCTCTGAAGCATCCACTCATTTCCATCCCCATTTGCACTCCTGTGCATTAGTTTGCAAAAATCCCCAAGTGTTGAAATCTGGTTTTAATCGTGATGTCAACAAGTCTCCCTAATCCTGCTGAAAGTCAGGAATTGGGCCTCTGAGCAAGCCAGCATGAAAGAAAGTGAAATTGCTTTCAAATGTAGAGTAGGAGAGGAAAGAAAAAACAGGAGTTGAGAGATTAGGTAAACCTGATGGAATTGGGGAAAGGATATTTTAGTGGTGTTCAAGAGCCCTCACTTACCAGGATTTGGGCTCCCCAAAATGCAAGTAGTTGATGCTGTAGAGATCCATGTCCTCTGTATGCCAAGCAAAAGTTGTCTTCCACATCCCAAAGTAGAGGTAGGGAGTGTTCACACCCTCGATGATGATGCCACACTCGTGCTCCACCATGTCCAGGAGGGTGTTGAGATTGCCAATGTTCCACTCATCCACATCCTGGAACCCAACAGGAATGGTTTGTACTGGGAATGCCAGGAGCAATCACAGCCCACAGCTCCCTCTCAGAGTGTGCAGATAATGGTGCTACCTGCATTCATTTAACACCCTCTGCTTCCAGAAAGGTTTATTTGATGTTCCTCTCTGACCACAGGCAGGAGGGAGCTCCAGCACTCTGAAGAGGCTCTTGCACTGTGCAACACCCCAGCATTAATTAATTATTCTGGTAATGAACATAGCATAAGCTCAGGGTAAAACACGTTTTTCTCAGATGTTCTTCCCCTGATCAGAAACAGCTCCATGTGGCTAAAGAGGCAGAATCTTCCACCTCAGCTCAGTGCTTCAGGTACAAACAGGGAAACATCTGGAGAACAGCTGTGCTTGTGCCTGGCTGTGTCCCACCACTGATCACAGCACAGAAAGGATGTGATACTCCCACCCAAGCATCAAATCCTCTGGAGCCCTGTGATGTCCACAGCTCTGAGGACATCAGATATCTCTACTTATTCCAATTAATCCCATATTAAACCACACTGATAATAAAAAAGGCACTCATACATTCACACACAATCAGACAACACTCCAAAAAAGGCCACTTTCCACTCAAAAGAAAACTACAGAGGAAGAAATTTAAATTATCTGCCTAAAAAGAGTAAGGAGAAACCTTTATCATTTACAGAATTACTTGAAGCAGAGGATGAAATTTCACCGTGGAAAAGCTTAAACAATTTGAATTGTAAAATAATTCAGTGTGCAGGTGCATTGTATCCTAATGGAGCCACCTACAAAGAAAAAAATCCAAATGCTAATAATTTAAAATCCAAATGCAAATAATTTACTTATGTTAAGAATCAAAAAATATTTGTGATGAAGCACCACTTCCTTAAAATGCTGCTTTTTTGGCTTTCTAAGGATCTTCAGCAGAAATCTCCATTTTATTCCCTTAAAAAAGAAACAAAACCCAAGCTAAAGACAATTTTTTGCCCCAGACTTCATAAGAATTTGTTTAAATCCCACTTTGACTCGTTTTCCTACTAAAAAGTCAGCTTTTCACAGCTTCCACTGACTATTATCCTGAAAATCAGGGGAGGTTTAGTCCCACTTCTGTAACGAGGGGAAAAAAACAAAGGTTTTGGGGGTTTTTTTTAAGGGTGGCTTCATCAACAAAACTCTGAATTACTGCTGCTTAATGAGAAAGTTGCAATAAGGAAGTCAGTGTCCATGTCTAAAATAAATAAAGGAGAAGCACTGCACTTACTGCATCATACAGGGAGCCACTGATGTCAGCCCCATAAATGGGAGACACAAATGTGAGATTCTTCCAGTACTTGCGCTCCAGGTCCTCGAAATCCTGGTGGCGAGGGGTGCAGTACCTGCCAGGGAACACAGGGATGTGGAGGGTGCATTTCACCTTTAATTCACAGAATTTGCTGCCTTGCCCACCTCTGCACAAACCCTCTTGGGGCAGGCTGACAGGATGTGCAGCACCACATCCCCATCCAAAGGAAATGTGAGGTGATGTTATCCCACAGGGAGCTGAGGGCAGCTGGAGCTCTCAGGTGCCAGAAGAACTCCAGAGCTGATTATGCTGGAATGTTTTGGGTTGGAAGGGACCACAAATCCCACCCAGTGTCAGCCCTGCTATAGCAGGAACATCTCCCACTGTCCCAGGCTGCTCCAAGCCCTGTCCAACCTGGTCCTGGACACTGCCAGGGATCCAGGGGCAGCTACAGCTGCTCTGGGCACCCTGTGCCAGGGCCTCCCCAGCCTCACAGGGAAAAATTCCTTCCAAATATTCCATTTAAATCCAGCCTCCTTCAGCTTAAAGCCATGACTGCATAAACTTAGCACTGATTAAAACCCAGCTCTGGAAAATTCCAGACATTGGAAACAGGATGCAACTGCAGCTGGCACATCCCAGCTGACTGGAGTGCTCTGCAGAGTCCCCAGGCACTCTGGAAGACACTCGTGTCACCAGTACCAGCCCAAACACTCCAAGGTATTTGGATTTCTACACCTTTTCCAGAACAGGCAAGAGACCCTTTTATGGTCCCAAACCATTCTTTTCAAGAAGACTCTCAGCCAAACACTGCCCTTGAACAATCTTTTCTACACCAACTCCCAGAAAAAGATCTGAGACACACCAAAACCCACCAAGGCACAAACTTCTTCGAGACTCAAGGAAAAGCAGTTTCCCCCCAAAATGTTTCATATTTAACACAGCTGCATTTTCTCATCAGCTCATTTCTGGGAAGAAAAGCTTCCCACGAGCTGCCCCACGCCCAGTTTGAAGCCCAGCCCCTCCAGCCACGCACTTCTCGCTGTTGGCCAGGCGCCGGTACTCGCCCACGGTCATGGGCTTCTTCTGGATGTTGTACTGGGTGAAGAGCCCTGACTGGCCCGTGACCACCTGCTGGATGGGGGCTGGGATCACCATGTCATCGATGTCATCGTACGTCCGCCGGGGCTTCCACTCCTTGGGGGGAATCACCTGCAGTTGGGGGAGAATAAAACTCGTGGCGCTTTGTTATGGAAACTGTGGGTTTTGGTGGGCAGGATGGCTCCCTCTGAAGTGCAAGAGAGACATAAAAGTGACCTGGAATGCTCAGGTTATCCTACAAGTAAAGTCATTTCTTCACAACATCTGGAAGTCACCAACCAGCTTTATTAAAATAATCTCCCTAGCAGAGTCCTGGAAGGTAATTGCTTGTACACTTGAGTGGACAAGGAAACATTCCACGGAGAGCTCTTCATCAATAGCCAGCTCTCTTTAGAGCAGCAATAAACGCAGTAATTGACCTATGTTTTAGAAGAAATAAGAATTATTTCATGCCTAACAGCTTTATTTCTCCGCTGTGCTTTATTAAGTCCAGCTAAATACCACTGCTAACAAGTCCTTGTCAGAACAAATGATCTCATCAGCCTCTGGTGACATAGCCACAGAAATACCCTTTCTAACCACTTAGTCCTGGAGTTTTCCAAGCAGTTCTGTATCAGGTACTGGAATTTAGAAGCTTCACATGAAAAGTTCCCATAACTAGAGCGTGCTGGGGCACTGCCCAGGCTCCCCCAGGGAACAGGCACAGCCCCAAGGCTGCCAGAGCTCCAGGAGCCTTTGGACAACACTCCCAGGGATGCCCAGGGTGGGATTGTTGGGGTGTCTGTGCAGGACCAGGAGCTGGACTGGATGATCTCCCAACTCAGGACATTCCATGGCTCTACAAAACCCCTGTAACTCCTCCCCTCTCTCCATAATCAAACCAGAGATCTCAGGTACCGTTTTCCAAAGAACACCGTGCTCAACTCCACCAACCCAAACTGCTCCAGGATCTCAGCCCCTTGGAAGGCAGCTCCACTCCCCGAGCATCCCCTCACCTTGGCCAGCCCTGCCCGGTGGGCTCCCTGGGACTCCATGAAGGCGATGAAGCGGCCAAAGTCACGGAATTCCTCCAGGGAGGGCCTGAAGGTCATGATCTTGCAGCCAGGGTTCTGCGGGCTAGGGTTTTCCGACCCCATAGTTCCAGTCCGGCGGCTGGAGGGGGGAAATGGAGGGGCAAAGGAAGGGAAGAGGCAGAAAAAGAAAAGATACAGGTTAAAACCTCAGGGGTTTAACTCCCAACTCTAATGGGTTCCACAGAAAGCCTGGAGAGGTTTTTCATTTTTTCCCCTCTACTCCCACAAGGGGGGATTTGTAAGAACTACCCTCTAACACAGATATGAGGAGCTTCTGGCCAAAAATCCACTTAGTCAGGAGCTCCTGACACCAGGATCACCCGAGAGCTCGGACAGGGGCTAAATATAGACCTGGGCTTAACATCCCCTCCCAGCTCACCACAGAAAGTGGTGTCTCATCAGGATGGTGTCACCAAAATAAAAACTTCTCACCACCTTCAGCATTGTCAGAGTGTAGAACTTGTGACCCTTCAAGTTTTCCACCAAAATGCTCCATCGTTTTCTGTTGAGGTTCAAACCCAACAGCTTCCCCCAATGTTTGCGGTTTTTTCATGTGCTAGACTACATTAAAAATTATAAATTTATGGGGTTTTTTTTAATGTAGCTTCATTACACTTCATATTTCAACATACATAAATAAAACAAAGCGTCAGACAAGCCTTACAAGAAATACAGATGCACAGTTCCAAAACAAACTCTCAAACAATTCAGGATGAAATCGTAACTTTTCAAACGGGCTTTTTTAAGGTTCTGCTGGAAACCCTTAAGGGAAATGAAATGTTTTCGTGGCATTTCAGCTGCAAGTATCACCGCGAGGGAGTTCTCCATGTCGGAGGAGCCGCGGCAGCTCCCACACCCCGAGCACTCACAAGATGGCAGTGCTGGGCTGAGGGAAGATCAAACCGCGGGGAACTGTGCCCAGCCTGACTTTCACATCCAAGCAAAGCATTTGTGCGTTTAAACCGATTTCAAACCGGCCAAGCAGTGTTCCAGATGCTCCTGGAAGTACTCGTGGTGTTAGGAAAATGCCAAATAAAACAGGGAGTTTTACAGTGATCTGTAAACTCAGCTCTGTGCTCGAATGGGTGAGGGTGGCACACAACTCACTCCAGAGACAGCCAGTGCTCCCAGCTCCTGGAATTAAAACCAGTATCACACGCTAATGTGGGCAGATCCACACTCAGGGCACCAAGGTTTCATTTTGACTAGGTAAAACTTTTCATTTCCAAGGCATGTGAACAGTTTGGAGTGAAATTTTAGAAACCAGAAAACATTGGCATTTTACACAGTGACTTTTATGCAAATTTGCTTCAAAACAAGGATCTGCACGTCTTTAAGCCCTTCCCCAAGGAGTCTTTAAAGGAATTTTATGCATAAAATCACAGCTTCTCACAGTTAGAAAAACCCTTCCCAAGCCAAAAGCCAGAGATGCAGAGCCCAGTCCAGAATAAAATCAAATTATGAATCCCAGTATTGCAGGAAATCCCAGAGAAAAACCAATTGAGGGAGAAAAATACCATTTCACCCCCTTCACCCCAACAGACACTTCCAATTTCCAACAGAAATTGTTGCAATTTGGAAACAAAAGGGCCCTTTTAACCAACCCCTCCATCTCCAGGGTGGCCCTGCCCAAGGAGATTCCCAACCTTGCCAAACAAGGAACAAAAATTGCCTTTTGAGAACAAAAATTGCTGTTTCAGGGTCATCACTTCAGGAAAAGCAGCAGATTGATCCATGCCCAAGGGAACGATTTCCTACACAAATGTTTTGCAGGAATACAAAAAGGAAACCCTTGGGATGAGCCACAGGAGCTGAGGATCCATCTGCCCGAGGTTTCCTCCAAATCACCAAAGCCAAACATTGATCCCCAGGAAAACGGGGCTGAGCTGGAGGAAAAGAGGCTGTTGGGGAAGTGGGACAGGGATAGAAACCATCCCCAAACCCAACACGATCTTCCCGGGAATACTGGAGCTATTTTTAAGCAGGGTCTGGAAATGCCACGGGAGCAGGGAGCCCCGCCAGGCTCCCGGGAAGAGCTGGCTCGGGAGAGGCCCCTGAATTCCGTCCCGAGGAGGAGCCCTGCCAGCACCATCTGCTCCAGAGAGGCCTTCCCAGGATTTGCAGCTTTACCCACAAGCAGGGGGGAAAACAAACAGTCAAAGCCAGGCTTTATCCCATCTTTTCCTCCAGATTATCTCACAAAATTCCAATTTTTAGTCAATAAACTCATAGCAAAGAGTCACAATATGTGCTCCAGTAAGGAAGGGAGATCAAAAACTACTTCATGCAAAGCTTAATCAATTAATTAAAGGGTAAAACGACTTCCTGCAAAGCTTAATTAATTAATTAAAAGGTCTACTGCCTCAATACAAGCAGCATCACCTGGCACTCTGAAATTCTGTCGTGCAGAGACAGCAAAGCACAAGATTTTCCCATGTTCAATCCCATCTAAAGAACATTTCAACACCTACCCCAGATTGATAGCTGATCAAACTAATTAAGCTATTACAATAAAATGGCCATGGGAAGGGAGAATCAGGTCCATGACCTCAGGGAGATGTGGGAGCTTCCCCCACCAGCCCCAAGGAGCTGGGAACACCCAGGGCACAGGAAAAGCTTGGGGAGAGGAAAAGTTCCTTCCCAAGAGCTTCCCACTCTGATGTGTTTTGGGAAAGCAGGGCCAGGACTCACGGTCACCTCCAGCCCAACTCCTGGGATCTCACAGGACACGAGGCCAAGGCAGCAGAACAGGGCTGCAGCTTCATCTGGGATTTTCAGGAGATGGCTTCAATTAAACAGAGCCCTAACGAACTCTCAGCATCACTGGAAGATTCCACAGCAGAATCCGAGTTTTCTGAGAACACTGAGAGCCCCTTTCAGCCCCAGCAGTGCTGCAGATGAGGGTGAGATGGGAACAAACCCTTCTCTCAATACTGAAAAGGAGGATTTTGCAGTCAGAGCCCCCATTAGCTCCTGAAAAGAAGAGTGAAGGTATTTTTCTCAGCTGGATACATTCTGTTTCTTTGTAAGAGAGTAACAACCTGAAATATTATGAAAACCCCCTAATTTTCAACCATTGTGAGGAAGCACTAAAACTTGTCTCCAGAGGGATGATCTCGGCGAACACAAAGAACTGAGTTTTAATTTCAATGACTTTTACATGAGACTTTTCCCTTCCAAAACCGATGTGTACCAAGACACTTTTGTGACTGAAATCCCACACCTGTTGACTGAAACCTTTGTACAGCAGAAAAAAGTCCAAGCCACACAGCTGAGATCAATGACTCGAGCTTGCTAAAGGACTGGCAGGACTGGGAATCCTTCTCCAGGAAAAGGTTTGGGGCTTCCAAGCAGTTCCCCACTGCTGCCCCTCTATTGAACTGGGCAGAGCAGAGAATGCCAGCTCGTTCTCCTCCCCCGTGAGCCAGGGGTGACTTTGACTAAAATAGTGCCTGTGAGAGGAAACAAACGTGGCTTTAGGCAGCAGCACTGGGGCCCATCCTGTCCCCAGTCCCAGGGCAGGGACAGCAAACTGGTGCTGCTGGTTGGCTGCATGGATCTGGGCTGGAGCAGCCACAGAGCAGCACTGTGGGTGTCACACACAGGGTAGCAGGGTCTTCATCACTGGGGGATGACTTTATCCTGAGACCTGGCACTTCTCTGAAGGTCTCTGCAGGAACTTGTGTCCTGGTCTGTGGAGAAATTGAGAAGTAACTTTGCTTTGAAAATCAGAGGTGTTTTCCTGGTGTTGCTGTGCCCTCAGTGCTGTTCTGTTAATTCTCAATTTCTCCACAATAATAATATCAAGTAAAGTCATCCCCCAGTGATGAAGACCCTGCTACCCTGTGTGTGACACCACCAACTGGCACAAACCCACCCCTGAACCAACACCACCCCAACAGGATTTCCCTTGGGCTGTGCTGGGAAGGGCTCCAAAGACACCTGGAAATATCTCCCAGCCTTGCAAGCTGCTGCCAGCCCCGAGCAGAGCAGCCAGGTGAGGCTGCAGAGAGGTGGGCACAGACTGGCACAGGCACCACACCCTGCTGAGGGAACAGAACCCCCAGCACCAAAATTCCACGGGATAAACAAAGCTGCAGTGGGAAGCAGGAGGAAATCTCCCAGCAGCACAGACTTGGATGAGGACTGAGCTCCCACCTGTGGCTGTTTGTCCCTGGGATGATCTGTGGTGCCACCAACAGCAGAGCTGGGATGGCTCTGGGGCCAGGGCTGGGCTTGCAGGGAAATGGGGCAGAGCCACACAGTTCCAAGTGCCAGACATCTGATATAAAATTACACCAACAAAATGCAGATTTTAAGTGTGCCTGGATTAACTTCTCCTGCCTCACTTTGTATTTGAGGCATTTCCCCAACAATAATGGGAACCCTGCTCATGAAAAACTCCTTTAAACTTTGACTTAACTCATTATTTAATTACTATATCCTCCATAAAGGCTAAGTAAACATAACAGAGGAAATATTTGGGAAAGAGGAACAGAGGCAACATCCCCATCCAGCACATGGATGAAGAGCTACAGTGCTTGGGATTTGACAAATTGAGAGTTATTTTCTATTAAATTTTACACTCCACAAGGCTCCTCTGCAATTCCAGATCCTCCTGTACTTGAAATCAAGCAGCATATGTAGCTCATTAAAGGAAAATAAAATTTTCCCCCAAAACACCCTCTTTGCTCTAGAAGTGCACAGTTACTCACACATTTCTCTAACAGCAAAATTATTTAGTCACAAACAGTATTTAAAAGCAAAAAAAAAAAAAAGGTGGTTACATTTAAGAGCAATAAATCTGGATGACTTTAAAACAGTTTATTACTGCCTGAGGCAAGGTAGTTAACATATAATGGTTATTTCTGACTAAATCCAGATCAGAACCTCAAAAACTCTAAAGTTTGACTGAACAGGCAAGATAAACTCACCCTAAAACCACACAATTCAGTTCACAAACCACTGCTGAGGCCCCATCTTACAAAGGCTGCAGGAACCTCAGTTTGCTGCATGGCACGAGTTATCTCTGCTGCCTTTTATTATCTTCACTGGATTTACTGCAAGGCTTTAGAAGTATTTCAAAAACAATTTAAGAAATAAGCATTAAAAAAGCCCTTCATGTGGACTGAGCCTGTTGAATCTGAACAAGAATTCCAAGTTTTTAACCCACGGCACCTCAATCCAAGGCAGCAGCACTGCAAATGCTAAAATAAAGTAGCACACAGGCTCTTATTCTTATGGGAAAGGATATCAGAAAAAGCAACCAGGAACCTCCATTAGGGCAGTGCTTTGCCCAAAAGGTGATTCTTGCATCAAATTAACACCTTAATAAGGGCTAATTCCCAATTTTCCTTCCAGGAGCCTCGAGTTCTCAGTAACTTGCACAGTTTCTCTAAGCTCCTGGAGATTTTCACAACAAAAGATCTCCCAAATGGGGCTGTCCGAGGTGTTTGTGACCATCCTGCCCATAGAAAAGGCAGCCCTGGGCTGGTTTTGTGGCCGAGGAGCTGCCGGGGCGGGTGTGACACAGTGACCCAATTCCAGCTGCCAGCACATCCCGGGAATCCCGCTGAGCACGGCCAGAGCCCGGCACGGCCCCTGCAGCCCCAGAACCCCCGGGCTCACCTGGCCCAGGTGTCCCCGAGGAACCTCAGCCCCTCCTCTCTGACAGCTTCTCTCAGCTCACACCTTTCAGCCAAACCTGCAGCGCCAGGAGTGACGATTTACAACCTAAATTAAACCCCAAGCTTCAAGGTGAAATGAGACGATTTGAATCTCTGCCAGCTCAGTTTTATCCAGGTCTCTCTGGAAGCTGCAGCTCCAAACTTGACACACCCCTCCCAGGCAAAGCTGTGCTGCTTGTTCTGCCAACAGAACTGAGATCAAATGTGGGAAACTTCAGAAAAACTTCTTACCTGCACCAAAAACTCACCACAGGCCTCCCCACTGCCCTGGGGGTGTACTCAAAATCGTGAAGGAATATCAGAAAACCTCAGAAATCACCCTAACCCCCCCCACCAACTTGCAACATTCACTTCTTGGGCTACATTCAAATGCAGGATAACAGATTTAGGGAACAAAAGGACAATCCTGTATTCTCTAAGAATCTGGGAATTGTGGTTTGTTCGTGAGCCTTATGGAACAGCGAAGAAATATAAAAATAATGAAGTTTCAGGCCATGAGTAAGGCACACAGACCAAGGAGGGGCAGAATACAAATGTGTTCTCCTGTGTAACCCAATAAGAACGTGACTGAGGAACTGCCTCATTTATAAAGGAGAATGAAAACTCCATGAAAATAGAAATGAAAATAAGCACCTTAATTAAGCCATGGTAATAAATGACTCTATCCCTAAGTTGTGACAAGACAGAACATACTTGGTCCAAAACAAAGGTTAAAAAGAGAAAATCTTATTAAGCAATGATCAGTTTAGTGGAGAACACTGAAAACGGAAAAACACCTTTCTCATCCCACAGTGATAAGATATTAATATCCCCCAACCTGTGTGAAATGACAGGATCTCTGCCAACATTCTGCAGTACTCCAAGACTTCAGTTGCTACTGCAAATGGACAAACCCTCCTGAATTCTTTAGCAGATGACAAATAATTCTTTCCAGCAGCGCCTTGCGCAGCCCCGGAGGATCCCGGTGGCATCCAAATCCATTAAGCAAATCCCTCACTTGTGGTGACATATTTAGCTGTCATCCATCTTTGTTATTAACAGATGCTCCAGTGAAGGAACGTGGAGCAGCACAGGCACTGCAAACCTTCCCCACAGCACACCCTGAGCACTGGAAGAGTCAGGAAGGGGGGGGAAATCACCAGTCCTGAGTCCTCCCCACTGCCCAGAATTAATTAAGGAATACCAAGTTTCTCCTGACTGCCAAGAGCTTTCCCTCCCTGCTGCCTGGGTGGCTCAGCCTGCAGCTCAGAGTGATTATTTCTGCTCTCAGGTGGATTCTCTGCTCTCAAAAACCAGATCTAAACTTGCAAGGTGGATCAGAGCCTCCTGGTGCCAACACTGTTTGCTGTAGTGCAGCTGGACATCCCAGGAGGACATAAAACCTAACCCTGCATAAAGTTAAAATCCCCACAGAGCTCCCATGCCTTTCCAGCAGGGCTGGCCAAACTGGTTTGCCCAACTCACATCAAATTTGTTATGACCTTTTATATGGAAATAGCTCAAAGTTTTTGGGAGCTGTCTGTATTTTGAGTGATCTAAAACACCTGCAGAGCTGTGGAACTCTCACTTGATCTGCTCAGTCTTTCTCTGGTGCATGACAGGAGCTGAGGTGAGAACTGTTCCCAGAGAGAGCAGCACTGTCCCCACAGCTCAGGGTAACAGGTGAGCACTTCCCATGGACCAACAGCCAGGATTATCCAAAGGAAATGGGTGGGATCCTCCCTGAAAATGAATTTTGCTGCTGACTTCCCATCAAAAGCTTGTGAAAGCTCTCACATGTGTAAGGTTTTTGTTATAAAAGCCCACGTTCATCCTAAAGCCAAACTTGGAACAGCAGACCTGTGTATTTTGGGTCTTTACCAAAGTGTTCTGACTTAATGACAAAATTGACTCCTTCTATATATTTTTAATATACATATAAATATATTTTATGTCCTTTTGTGCATATATTACATATTTTATATGTGATTTTTATATATAGGACCATACCTATTCTGGTCCCACTGGACCAGTTAAGGAAATTATCCCTTTCCAATCAGCATAAAAAGGAGAAAGAATAATCCACCACAGAGTGTTAGACAGAATTCTCCTGTCAAAAGATGCTCCAGTGAATGTTTCATCCATGAAAATCAGCTCTGGAACAAGGAATCACTTATATTATATCCACCTACATCTCTTTTGCATGGGAGGAACTCCTGACTCTAATGAGACAGCAACAGCCGTGGATTCCTCCAGGATTCCTTCAGGCACTGCAGGACTTGGTCAACCTGCCCCAACTTCCTTCTCTTGTTACAGGGAAACCCAAGAATTGGGCACTTGCTGTCACAGAGCAGTTACTGGGAGCTCCAACAGTTACTTGATGTAATTGCTGAAATGGAACTGTGAAGTTCGTGGTTCTATTCTAGGCTTAAGGTTTCCCTGACTCTGTGAATTTCAGTGAAACAGGAAAAGGAAAAAGACAAGAAAAAAAGCAAAAGTTCCCAGGAAAGAAGCAATGTTACCGGTGAGATGCAATGTTACGGCTGAGATGCTATCAGGTTTCAGATGGACAGAGCTCCTTAAAATTAACTCTTTTTGGTTAAAGGAAACTTAGTTTTGATAGGGTCAAGCTTGATATAATAAAGATTTATACTGGACCAGCACAAATGAGTTACAGAGCAACAAACCAAGGTCCCAGGCCAGAGCAGCAGCTCAGCCCCTGCGAGTGCCCAGCAGGGCCAGTCCCAGCAGCAGCTTCATTAAAATACAGAGAGAGCACAGATGAAACCAGACCTTACTGGTGACTTTCATTCCTCAATACCAAGGGGTCCAAAGCAGCCTTTCTGCAACACCCCTGGCTCCTAAATAGTTTCAAAACCAGGAAAGGCTCCAGGAAAGCCAAGAACCACCTCTGGATGAGTCACAGAATGTCCTGAGCTGGGAGGGACCCACAGAATCATCCAGTCCAACCTCTGGCCCTGCAGACCCCCCAACAATCCCAGCCTGGGCATCCCTGGGAGCTCCTGGAGCTCTGGCAGCCTCGGGGCTGTGCTCATTCCCTGGGGAGCCTGGGCAGTGCCCAGCACCCTCTGGGGGAAGAACCTTTCCCTGGTGTCCAGCCTGACCCTCCTGACACAGCTCCAGCCCTTCCTGGGCTCCTGTCCCTGTCCCAGAGCAGAGCTCAGCCCCTGCCCCTCCGCAGACCCTTAGGAAGGGTTTCCTGAAGAGTTTTCCCTTCCACCACATCATCCCATCCACCTTCTATCTGTTTCTGCAAACAAGAGCAGCTGGAACCCGGGGAAGTCACCAAAGCGTGACCGGACACACAAATCCTGCAGCTCCCAAGTGTTTCGGGGCCGGGCACCCCGGGGACACCGCGGGGCTGTGCCGGGGGTGCCGCTCACGCCAATAACACCAAACACACGCGCAAGTAATACAAGAATTTAAAGAAAAACAGGAGGAAAAAGCTTCGGCTTGGCCCCAGACTTTTGACAGTCTCCGGAGGCGGAAAACAGAGATAAAAGAGCCAAACCCCACGCCGGTGTCACACTCCTGCCCCCGGTTTTCCCAGCACGGAGCGCCCGCACCGAATCACGGACCCAGCGGCAGCTTTTGCTCGCCCCCAAGCCCCGGCCCCGAGCCGAACCCCCCAGATTCGCCATTTATCCACGATTTATGGCCCAAGTCCCCGCGGTGGCGGTGAATCCCCGCCGGCAGCCCCGGGGCGCGGGGGACGAGGGGACCCCCGGGGCCGCCCCTGGCCCCGCACACCCCGAGCGGCCCGGGGGGGACTCGGGGGGGTCCCACCCACACAAAGCGCGGCGGGGCCGGGGCTGCGGGCCCGTCCC
>VZTR01021049.1:83040-96825 GCA_013400775.1 Chaetops frenatus | reverse complement strand
CCAATCCCCGCCGCCCCCGGGGCAGAGCCGGGGCTGAGGCAGAGCCGGGCCCGGGGTGAAGGGTGAAGGGTGAAGGGGATGAGGCCTCGGCTCGGTTTGCGGTCCCCACCCCCAGAGGTGTCCAAGGGACGCCGGGACCGGGCACAGCTCCGGTCCCCGAGCCCAGCGGCTCTTTCCGCGCTGGCCGCGATTCCAGCGCCGGGAGCTGTCGGGGGCTTTGGACAATTTGCACTCCATTGCAGCGGGCAGACCTTGGATTCTGTGCCCTCCCCGGCAATTCCCGGAGCAGAAGCGGAGCCTTGGTTGGTTTTTTGCTGCTGGCATTCCCCTGCCCCGGTCTTGACCCAGGAAACTTCGTTACCGTTCCCAGCTCGGATATTTGCAGCAGGAACGAGCCCGGCCGTGAGCGGGAGGTGAAACAGCACCCAGCCAAATCAGCCCCGGCACGAAACGCGAATCCTCTGTATCCGCAGCCGAACCCGCCCGCTGTGCAGCGCAGCAATTTTGCCACAAGAACTTTATCATTTGGGACAGATAATTTTGGCAGATCCCCACCAGAAAGTCTCTAATTTGCAGAGGAATTCTAATTGTTGCTTTAAAAAGCCACTGACAGAACAGTACGTTGGCACCTATGGGGGAAACAAAGTTTGATTTTCAAGTCCCGAATAACAACCAAACCAATAAACGAAGGAAGTCAGTGCAGTTATTTCAATTTAAATGCAGAAACACTTCCTCACTTTCACTCATGTTCCATCACTCTTCCCATCACAACACAGAATAAAAGGTGGAAGGACATTTTCAATGAAATCTAAATAGTGTTTAATGTTAATACTGACCTTAAACTTGTTTTAAAGAGGGCAGATGGGGCTACTGCTGCTTAATCTCACAGGTTTTGATTTTACCCCTTTAATGTTGCTTTATTTCCTTCATCTATATTTGTGAAAACCTGCAGGACTTGGCATTTGCCACAATTTTGGGGCTTATTCATTAAATGGACAAACAATTCCAACTGCCAGCTGACATTTGGATTTTGGAGCAGTGGAAATCCAATGCAAGTTAAAAGAAAGTTTGGGAAATCTTTCATTTTTAAGCTGAATATAACACAAGCCCTCACTAACACAAGCCCTCACTAGTGCCTAGAAGCAATTATGTTGAAGAACATCAATGAGCATCCTCCAAATTTGCAGTGAAAAATCATAATGAAAATCACAGCCCTTAGAAAAATAAAAGACTTGGCTTAATGGGACATAAATTCCAATTCCTGCACAAGGAATTGGGTCTGGAAATCCACTCTGGATCAAAAGAATTGAAGGAGAACAGTCGACAATTAATTTGAAAAGATATTTATTTTGAGAACATCAACTTGCACATTATACAAAAAATTGACAAATTCAGCAAAAAAACCTATAAAATGTTGCGGGGGTTTTTTTCCTAACATATTAACATAATCACTTTCCAAAGGGGGAGAGTTGAGGAAACCAAAAATAGGCACATTTGTTCCAGTCTGTCTGCAGAAAAGTGTGATTAAAAACGTCCCTGTCATGCTGAGGTATCAAACTGCAAACTTTGGTTATGTCAGAAAGAGACCAAGGGAGCCTTCTCGGAGGCGTGGCCAATACAAAACGGTTCATTAAAAAAGCCAGAATTGGTTATTTTTCATTTCCAGGTAGAAATGCAGTGAAACAAAGGGAAAAAAAAACCCCTCCCCAATACACCTATCACTAGGAAACCTGATCCTCTGCAAATCCCCACTAATCACACACAGCTACAGTGATCCACACTCCCAAAGAATCCGGCTGGCAAGTTCCAACAATTCAGTGCTTATGAAAAAAAGGGAGATCTTGATGGTGATTCAGAGCCCAGTCTTCAGCAAAGGACAAAAGGCACTTAAGAATGGCTTTAGGATATTCCACAATGGCATTTCGGGACAGGGGACAGCACCTGGCTGAACAAATCCTTCCCTAAGAGAAGTCCAGTGAGGTAGTACTTCATATTGCTCCAACCACTTGGCTCTAAGCAAGCAGCCTTCTGATTCTGAGATACAAAATTAGCAGGAAATGGCTTTTTGTCAAATGTATAAAACCCAGTTCTTACAAAAAAATAGCAAAAACCCACTCATGGTACAAAGCCAGGAACCATCTTGTACAAATTGAGTATCAAAATGCTGCCAAGGTGATGCACAAGTCTACCTTGATGGCCAAATCCCCACACAGTGAAGATTGTTCTAGCAACCAAGCCATTTTTGGAATAAAAAAATAAAAATAAAGGGGGCACAGGGGCACTCTGAGAACTTTCCTCATCATTAGCAGCCTCACCGGAAGCACTTTCAGTCCATTAGAAACAAATAATTCTGTGCTGATGAATGGCAGGTTTGAGGGGATGAAAAAAAAATAATAATAAAAATGCAAAGTTCAACATAGAGAACAAAACCAAAATCCACGAACAAACAACAGGATAATCCTTGGAGTTTACAGGGTTTTTTTAAAAAAAAACGAGGAAGACTTAAAACCATTTTTGGGGGGCGGTGGGAGAAAACACGGACTACTTTTTTTGTTGTTGTTGTTGTTTTAAATTAAGCCCAGGAATAGGTTTGGGGGGAAGGAGGGAGGGAGGGAGGGAGGGAGAAGTGCTGTGGGGGGATCACCGGCCGCTGCCGTAGCCGGGGAAGAGCTGGGCCAGGACGCTCTGCAGGGCCTCGTTCACCTCCATGCTGTAGCTGCGGCCCAGCTCGTAGCGACACGCGGGGCAGCTGAACACTGAGGCCTTGAAGGACCTGTCCAGGCAGTCCTGGGGACAAAAGGTGCCAGCAGAGGTCAGGGAAAAGGGAGCTGGGCTCACCCAGCACAGCCCTGAGATTGCTGGGAAAGGCCCGGAGCAGTGTGAGGCAGGAGGAGGGAACAGGAGCTCTGCAGTCCAGCTGAGAATGTTCCTGCTGGACACTGCAGAGATTGGGGAATTCCAGCCTGGGTTGGGTTAGAGGGATCTTAAATCCCATCCAGTGCCACCCCTGCCATGGGGAGGGACACCTCCCACTGTCCCAGGCTGCTCCCAGCCCTGTCCAGCCTGGCCTTGGGCACTGCCAGGGATCCAGGGGCAGCCCCAGCTGCTCTGGGCACCCTGTGCCAGGGCCTCCCCACCCTCACAGGGAGGAATTCCTTCCCAATATCCCATCCAGCCCTGCCCTCTGGCAGTGGGAAGCCATTCCCTGTGTCCTTCTCCAAAGTCCCTCCAGACCATGACTCACTTAGGATTAATTCCTAGCAAAAATTCCAAATAAAACAATCCCCCCAGGCCCCCTCCCTGTCAGCACCAAGGAGGCAGCTCCAGCCCCAGCCCCAGGCCCAGCAGAGCCCAGCCCCAGGCCCAGCAGAGCCCAGCCCACCTTGCAGACGTTGTGCTGGCACACGGTGGTGACTGGCCGGAACACGACCTCCTGACAGCAAATACATAGAAAGGCCTCTTCCACTTTATTCAGAAATTTCTGCAAAGAGAACAGTTTGAATCAACTTAGTGCTGCTACCCCCTGAAAGACACATAAATCAACCCAAACCCCCACCTTTTAAATGCAAGGAATGACTTTGATCATAGAAAGATTCTCGGCAAATCTTAATATGCAAAACCTGTCCCATTGAACCTGCTGGGGGTATTTACATTAAAATAAAATCATTTTAGGTCTGAGGGTGTTCCTTAACTTGGCCAAGGGTTTGTGTCTGGGGACAGCACAACTCCAGTTAGGGAAAAAAGCTCAGTGTACCGGTCCATCTTTGAGAGCCTCTAGGACTTCATTCCACAGCTTTTCATTGGCTTCATCACTTTTTATAAGAGATTTCTGCTGGGATGTCAGCTGGTATGGCTCAACTTTAGTTTTCTTTGGAGTCCCTGCTGGAGAGGTGACGAGTTTTTCCTCCCCACCTGAGAGAAAACACAAAGATTATTTAAAAAAAAAAACAAACAAAAAAAAAAACCCACCAGACAAGAGTAACCAAGTAAAATGCACAAAACCCTCCAAGGCTTTCTATGTCCACTTGCCTACTCCACAAACCTGCTGATTTCCTTTTCCTCTTCCCTTTCTCCAGGCTATCAAACTCATCATCTTCATTATTTTCTTTCTCCTTATCTTTGTTTGCAACAGCTTCCAAATATCCTTCAGGATACTGCAGGGAAACAAAACAAAGAGCATTCAATGCAAACACACCAGGTCAGACTTGCAGACCAAGACAGGTCCAAGACCGACCTCCAGAGAACTGCTCCAGGGGCAGTTTTCATCTATTTTAAACAACAGATCTCTGCTCTCGAGAAGCACTTATGCAGCCTATAGAAATTCCATATTAAAAAAAAAAAGTTTTGTCCTTTTAGTCTCCTGATGTACAAAAACAAACAACCCAGCAGACTGGAAGCATTTGTGTCCCTCTCAGCCTGTTTTTACCCTAAGGATTACCCTCAGTAAGAAAAATCCCTGCTCTCCATCAAGTTGAGAGTCCAGGTGATGCCCCAAGGCAGTACCTGCATTGTCAGGCCAAGCTTTTTCATCCTGTCCTTCCCCTCTTTGGTCCAAGGAGCGGGTTCCTCATCGTCCCTCCTAAGCAGGTAACGCCACACCAGAAACCCAGATTTCCCTGTCTCAGGCCAGTATTTCACAACCTGAAAAAGTCAGAGCGAGCCCATCACACACTGGGTCAAACCCCCTTGGCTGTAACCACCCCAGCTCTTCCCAGTTCAGCCAGCAAAGCCCAGCCCTCCTTACCTTGTAGATGCCATCGTATCTGTTGCCCTCCACAGGAGCGTATTTGCTGTGCTTGCCTCCCTTGACGTTCCTGACCACCCGCACCGGCTTCCCCGCCCGCCAGTCCTTGGCCTCGGCCCCGTGCTTGTCATTGATGGGGGCACTGCAGTTCAGGGCCAGGGCTCTGCAAGAGAGGCCTAGAGTTCAGTGTTTGCCTAAATACTGCCATGTAACCTGTGTGACACTGACACCTCTGCACTCATTGAGCTCCTGCTGGGGGATGTTTTAAATAGGTGATTATTCGTGGCGTTACGCTAATGCACCAGCCCCACTTCCTCCACTCAAGTCTGGGCTTATCTGTAAGAGCAACAGGTCAGAATTACAAATGGTCTGCTCCCCCAAGGTGACCAGTGCCTGCAAAGGTCTTCAGGAGAAAGCAGGAGAGCTCCTACACCAATTTACTGCTCTGTTCCTAAAATTTCAGCCAGTATTGCACGTGACACCAACACCACTCACAGTTCTGTCCCATTACAGTGCACTGAAAGGAGCATTCCCATTGTGCAACTGATCTGCAGCCTAAACCACAGCCCAGAACCAATTCTGACCCTTTCTGCACTTAGCCAGCTTCCTCGGATGCCAACAGGCCAAACAACCCCTCATGCTGCCAGGTCCTGAGGGCAGAATGGAGCACAAACGCTGCCAACCTGTTCATGTTGGTGAGTTTCTGATCACAGGACTGCTCTGCCGTGCGTTTGTTCCCAGAGAGGTCTCGCCCTCCACTCCCCGTGTATGTGAAGGAATTCCCATGATCCTGAAATGAACATCGATGGTTTTGGCACAGTCACAAAAAGAATTCAATGACAGCAGAAGAGTCCTTCAACCAGGTAGGTTTAGCAGGTTATTCTCAAAAAAAGGAAAGATGCTTCCTGTGTTTAAGCTCCCAGACTGGGCCAATCTCTGGCTTTCCCTCAGGCTGCCAGAAGACAGCCAGGGTGACAATGTTGTCTTGTCACACCCCTGAGCAGCCCAGGCTCACACAGGATCTGCTGGAAGTGAAACATCTGGCAGCACAGCCCATGAGACTGTTCAAACTGTGGGTGCAATGGAGACCTTGAAAAGGCCCAGCTCTGGGATCAAAAGCTGGCACAGGGATATTAAACTGGGGTTAGACAATCCCTTGGCCCAGGTTGGCACAGATTACTGTCGTTTCCCCTTGCCTCATTTGTTTCTGAAGGAAATAGGTGAAGCTGGGCAATTGTTTGGGGTAGAGTGTAAACATTAATGAGGGCCAAGCCTTTATTTTAACAAGTTCATTTGGTTCTGTGCATAAATAATGAGAATCCACTCACGATGTCATCTTCATATCCTCCTGACAGCACCAAGGAATAGGCCCCATCATTGCTCCTGCCATGGATCCCTGCCACGTGGGGCCTGTGCACCCCAGACTCGCTCACCTGGGAGACAAAATCAGGTTGGGAAGGCTCTCAGTAGGCCCCAAACAGCACTGGGCTTGTAGCTGAACCAACTGTGCTATTTAACATTTGCTTTCCATGTATCACAGGGGAAAACTGCTCTCACCATCATCCTCCAAAAAGCTCCAGGCAGAAGAAAGAAAAATAAAAATGCTTCTAAAAAAATAAGGTACTGACTGTATCAGTACATTGAACACACGGATAAGGTTTGTGATGCAAATCTAAAAATTTGGATCTTTCTTACTGAGAGTGTTTATTAAAAGGCTCCAGCTATTTAAGAATAATAGAGATATTAAATATTTGTATGAAGTTCTGAAAGAGTTGTAACAGCAACCTTCCCTCAATACTTGAAAACAAGATCTAGATAGGCCAGTGCTTTTTTCTCTCCCAACTTTCTAACAGGATGAGAAACCTTCTGTTTCATAGGTGTGGATATTTGAGACACCCTTACCAGGGCACACCACACACCTCCAGGACCAACTACTGGAAACAAATTCTGTTTGCTTTGGGTTTTCTGAGCTACCAAAAAGAGCACTAAAATAAAATAAACCAGCACTTGATGGGCCCAGACAATGCAGCATTAGTTATGGAACACTTGATCCAGACAAAGCCAGAATTCTTTTCCTTCTGCACTTCCATATCCAGTGACACACACATTTCCACATTAACTGTTTCAGCTTTCTTGTAGGAGCTGGATCATTCCCATTTTTCCCCACAGTAGGTCGGGCCAGGATTCAGTTTCATACCTGAACTCTGAATTTCCACATGGTGCCAACAGGAATGCCAGGAATTGGTCCATAGTGGTTGGAGGGGACGATGGTGCATTCCTTAGTGCGCCCAACACACGCCATGCCCTGGGCAGAGAGCAGGATCAGCCAAGAGCCCAAAGGAACAAACACAATTCCAAGTAAAACAGCTTTGGACTGACCTTGCCCCAGTCTCTCTGGGAGGAGGAATTAGCAGATGCCATCTTTTGTTTCTTTTTACTTTCTTTTAATTTCTCTCCTGCTAAAACCACCTCACTTGCATCATTTCGACATTCAGGGCAATACCTAAAGTCAGTGAAAATTAACAAGTAGCAAAGCCTGAAATTAGGAGCATTTCCTCCAAACATAGCGAGTTATGTTACAATTTCCCCATGTGAAACCAGACAGGGCATGGACACACTCTCCACACTGGAATTTGACCTACAACAGCTCCTGTCCTTGCAGCCACTGCAGATGTGTCAGGAAACAGCTGTGTCATCAAATCATTTTTTACAGGGTTGAAACAGGGCAGAGGGAATAAACCAGTGCATTTCACTAACTCTGTGTCTACTGCAAGATGTATTTCACTATCCACACTGTATATATTTCATCTACAAACCAGCCTGATCTGATGATGGGGCCTGGGTCCTGCCTGTAATGACCCATAGAAGTCACTGCACAAGTGAAGCCTCCCAGCATCAGGTTCTCATCTGGTCTCTGGGCAGCTCCATTTTTCTTTGAATCCCAGGCTGGTTTGGGTTGGAAGGACCTTAAAGCCCCATCTCGTTCCACTCCTGCCATGGCAGGGACACAAAATAGGCATCCAGAGATGGATCTAGAGATCCCAAAACTAGGAACAGGAGTGTGCAAGCCACTGACTTCAAATCTACTCTCATTAAGCTCAAGAAAAGCTATGAAGTTCTACCAAAAAAAAAAAAAAAACAACAAAACCCAGAACACACACACTCCTGTACAGCCACAGTAGGGCCACTGACCTCATTTCCTGCTCCTAATTAGATACTGTGACACCCCACACTCCTCCACACAGAACTTACCAGTCCTCATCATCTGGGATTCTGGGGAGGGGAGGGCTGAGGCAGTAGATGTGGAAGGCCATGTCACACTCATCACACATGAGCTGCTTATCTGGATCCTGCTTCCCCCCACAGATGTGACAAGCACAGACCCTGCAGGTTTTGTTTGGGTTGTCCTTGCAGGCTTTGCACACTGGCCCACTCTGTCCTGTGGGCAAATACAAACCACACTCAGCAAGTGCCAAAATCCACTGGAAATGGTCAAAGGAGGCACAACTAAATGTGTCTTGGAACTCTTAAACCTTTGATTCTCACAGAGACAACTGGTAAGACAGACATGCAAGAACTCCACATCAGACTCACGTTTTGGGGTACCAGAACTGATGGGAGAAGCAGTGCCTGGCTCTTCAATTTTATAGATTTCATCCACTAATATAATTGTGCAGTCATTCAAGGAATCACCAGCTTCCCTAGAAGAAGTTGAGAAAAGAGATCAGACTTTGCAAGTATCCCACAGCTGTGCATGCATCAGACTCCCCTGGTACTAAAAATCAAATTATTTTCACGCAACTAGAATTAACTCCCTCTTGTCTCAGGGAGAATCCAGGCATTTGTAGCATTTCAATTATCAAGAGTGACTGTTCCCCTGCCCCCAAAAATATTTCACTTATTTTTCTCATATTTTGCAGTTAAAGTCAAAATCACCATGGTGAGAGAAAAAAAGACAAATATTCTGGTAACTCTGCCACAACTCCCTGAAACTTTAAAAAAGTATATCCTTTTTTTCCTGAAGTTGAGAGTCTCCTTCAGGAGAGAACTGGAATAATTTTTCATCACCTTTATAAAGTGAGAGTTCATTCTTCATCATCATATCTCCACAAAATCTTGCACTGCAGTTTTTGTAAGACCATCTTGGATAATTAACACATATACAATAATTTGCCTTGTGGTGAATATGGGGCTTTGCATCCTTTCAGCATTAAGTGAATCCACAGATCAGCATCTCCTAAAGTGTCCAACTCCTCAGTGGAAGTTAATCAGAACTGCAGAATGCTGAAGTTAATCACCCAAAAAGGACAGGCCACTTCTCATCTGTCCCCAGCACTTCTGTTGCACCATTCTTTCCCAGCAGAGTCACTCAAACCTCAGAAAGCTGAAGCAGAGTCAGGAAATTCAATTTATTCCACATTACAAACAGCTTACCCAAGTAATATCTTTGCAATGAGCTCCTTGGTCATTTTTGTTTCCCTTTTCTGCAGGATCTCAGCATCATACCAGAAGCCTCTCTCCTTGGGTTCATCAGGGTTGTAGTTGACCATCACCACCTGCCCCACCTCCAGCTGGTGCCACTTGAGGATTGTCCGTGCCCGAGTCCGCACGTTACCGGAGCTCATCTGCACCACCCCGTTCTCTGGGTAACTTGAAGGCAGGGACACAACAAAAATCAGATTCAACATCAGTTTGGAGGAGTAACAGATGTTATGCTGACAGGTTGATTTTGCTGTGCAACACAAGAATACCAGCAAGAATAAAATCTCCTCCCACTCAGACACAGCCAGAACCGACCAGTCTGACTTTGCTACTCCTGCCTCCCTTTAACACTTGGACACCAGCATTTCCTATAAATGCTGGTATCCATAAAAACATCATCCCAGCCCCCTGGAATTCCAACTGTAAAACAACCTCACAGTTGCCAAGGTTCAATGACATAATTACTATGTCACTGTCCAGTTCTGTTTTAATTTGTGCAATATCTGCAATAAAATTTCCTAGCAACAACATGACCTGAATGACTTTATTGGCCAAGAAGGCAACAAAACAAAACTCACTCATCGTATTTCACATGATAAATTACATCTTCTTCAGGGACAGCTGTGGGCTGGTCAGGATCTCTGCAGCTCTCAGCTGATCCACTGGTGGGTTTCTTCCTGGTTACATTCACAACTTGGGCTTCAAACCATGCTCCCATGTCCGTGTCCCGAGCATCCACCAAGTCATTGATCTACACAGAGCAAAGTGTACAGCTCACCAAAAGGGATTTGCAAATTAAGCATTCATTTCCAATTTTGAAGATTTAACCCTCTCAAGAACCGCACCATTATCAAGATATCTAACTGGTCACCTTAAAAATTAGGATTTCCTCTGCCTTCCTGGTCCTGTTGTGCAGCCTACAGTTTGCTTAGGTTGAATTTGTAAAGTTATAAATCCATTCTACACCAGCACATGCAAACCCAGCCTTGTTAGCGAGCCCAAACCATTATTGGTTAGTCTGTAACAGAGTTTCAAAGTGTCTCACTCATAATCTGGCAAGGACATCACTAGGTCTAATAAAATTCATTGAAACAGAGAAGTAAAATGATTCTGAACAGCTGCTCGAGATTTTCTTTTGTTCATTCAAGAAAGTTTCAGCTTTGACAAATGTAGTGACTCCAAGCAAAAATATTGGGAAAATTTGTAAAAAAATCAAACCAGACACTCTGAATGCTTTTTTTTTTTTAATCAATTAGTGTATTGTACTTTTAGTTCAAAGGACAAAATGAAAAAATTATATATTTTGACCTACAGCATGTTGCATTGAATTGGTTTGTGGGTTGGTTGGTATTTTTGTCTTTGTTGTTGGAGGGTTTGAGAGGAAAAAAGGAACTGCCCACACAATTGGGGTATGAAAGATTCTCAGCAATTCTCACCGCAGAGGAACAATTCCCCCGGCAAGGCACAGTTCTGAGGGCTCTCCGTTTGTGAGGACCCACCTTGTAGAGGCCGAAAACGGGGTCAGTCCAGTCGGGCTGAGCTGCCGTGCTGGGCTGTCCCTCCAGCTCCAGGGCACCCTCCCCGTTGTGGGAGCTTTTGTCGGACTCGCTGGGGCCGGAGCCGCAGCCGGAGTCGGTGTCCGAGAGCTCCGAGTCCTTCTCCTTGCTCCCAGCAGGCAGCACGGCCGGGCTTTGTCTGACCAGGAGCTGAACAATATCGTTCAGCCCCACGCTGTAATCGAACAGGGAGTGACCATCTTCCATCTGCAGGGAAAGCACCAAACCATCCGGTCACTGCCTCCACCGGGGTGACTCCAACCACCACCCATCGTGCTCAGACCGGCTCTGCCCGCCAAGATCCACCACGTGGCTTCAGAACCATTACCAGCCACTAGCTGGGCCCTGCTTCTCGCTCATTCCTGCTATTTAAATGTCCTTTTTTCAGTCACCCCACAATCTACAAGATCAAGGCTTCCATGCTGCCCAGGACTTGCTACTCAGCCTCTATGAGATCTGGAAAAGTTTGCAGCACACTCCTTAGGAACATCAATTAAACAACTACAGACCCCTCACATTCCCGTCACGATTCAAAGGTAATTCCACATTACCTACAAACTCAAAAGGAAATTATTTCTTCCTCAATTCAGACACATCCCAAATTTGTTACACCATCTCCATTAATTTTAGCATTATGTAGAAGCCACAGTTAATCACACACTTTCCTCCCAGCAAACACACATCTTTTCCATTGAAAGTAAAATCAAAAAAGATTCAATTCAACTTGAAACTACTCAATCGCTCTTTAGCGTAGCCAGGCATGTCCTAATTTCACACCCTCTCTAATTTTAAGAGTTTATTTGGCGAGTCTGGCACGGTTTGTAGTCAAATCAAGACCCTGCCCCTGCAAAACCAGAAGTGCAGAGGGAGAAAGAGGTCCCTCAATAACCTCTCAAGAGCACAACCATTTTAGAGTTAATATGTAAGGCTGGAGCCCACGGAGCAGTCAGAAGTTCAGACAAGCTTCCCCACATATTTAAGGTCTGACTAAGAAATTACACAGGAAATGATCATCCCCTTCCAGCCCAAACCACCAGAAAAAGCAATCCCTGGAGCTTTGTTCTCTATCAGGGGGAAGCAGAGCAAAACCACAAAAATTTACACTTCATAGGAATCACTATGATAATTCAATTCTGATTTATGGCATCAAATGGCTATGGAACAATCCCTGGAAATCTGACTGCACAGGAAGAGGTCTGAGCTTTTTTGCTGGTTTAGTGATGAAAACTCCTCGAGATACATAAGAACACACCAGAAATTGGTTGTTTCTTCATAACCAGGAGACAGCGTCACAAACATGGGAACAACACCAGCAGAGGACACGAGTGACAACAGGTGCAAACCGAAATGGAAGAGCACAGGAAAGGGACAGGAAACCACAGGAGTTCAAAGCACAGCCAGAAAGAAGAGCCCGGGACTGACTACAAACCTTTAACAAAGGGAGGCAGGTTTTAATTAACAGCTAATTCTCCAACCCCATTTAAAAATGTTCACGAGTAAGAAGTGGAACATTTGCAGGGATCCCAAAAGCCAGACAAAGCACAATGGGAACAGGGCCTAAGAGAGGCTGGGTCACGCTGGGGAACTCCGTTTCTGCCTGAACTGAGGAGCGCTGGAACTGCAGGAGGAGGGATTCTCTTTGTAGGGCAAGTGCATCCTGACTGAGAAATCAGCACTCCTGAAAATCTATTTAATCCCCGTTGGCTGCACTGACTTCAGGGTAAGGCTGACAGGTGGCACCTGCCCTGAACCAACCCCCCCTTATCACTTGATTTACAAGACAAATGGGTAATTAATGCATCCAATTCTACACTAACCCAACAGTTGGTTACACCCGACAGCCCTTCAGAGATGTTACACCATCCTGCAAGCCTCCTTTTATGCTAGAACTGGTACCTGAGCTTAGATTGAGGCTAGTCCAGGTGTATTTCCATGTTCTACAGCCACACCTGCTAATAGCAGAGTACAGTTAGCTCAAGACTGCCTAAAACAGAAAGAAAAGCAGCTAGAAAAAAATCGTCCATCTCCAGCTAAGTCAGCATCCCAGTGCTTTCTCTGAAATTAATCCTGTGATCAACCAACCACCAGAGCAGGAGTTTCTCCAGCATGAAGGTTTAGCAGCACAAAACCAGGCAGAATACAGCAATTGTATTTTTAAATGGTTTTGATTGACTTCAGTGCTAATTTAGTTACATTATTAACTCACAGGGAAGAAAACAGTTGTACAACAGCGATTGTAAACGTATTATTGAGAACATAATACAGCACTGAGCCACTCAAGTGCTGTGTACCTAGTGAGAATTTCACGAGAGCTGAATAACTTCAAAATCATGAGCTGCTTATCCCAATTTACAAAGAAAAACGAGATCTTTAAGGCTTCTAGAGCGGTGATATTTGCAAGGCTCAAAAACATTAAGCACTTTAAAGACCATAAAATCACTGGTAATTTTCAGACGCTTCATAAAGGTGATGTCAAGGCAGAAGAGCAACACATTAGGTGGAAAAGAGTAAGGAAAAGTAAGAATAAAGGCTACTCAGCAGCTGGCTCCTCTCCTTGCAAAACCCACGGGAGGAGCAGCGCGGGATGGACCCGGGGCATCACTAGATGGCAGCAGAACCCCTCATTTCCACTCAATTAAAAATAAATACATTAAAATATCCGTCCTCAGCTGGAGGGGAGGACGGAGCCGGGCGGGGGTGTCGGGACCCCGCGCTGCTGCCGGTCCCAGGCTGTCAATCCCCGCGCCGCGCCGGTACCTGCTTGCCGCGGTAGAAGAGCCGCTGCAGCTGGGGCTCCACGCCGAACACCTCGTGTATTCGCAGGCGCAGCCCTTCCACCTTGGTGAGCTTGGAGAGCGAGTCCACGCGGTGCGTCTGGCTGCCGTCCATGGTGCGCACCTGGATCCACATGGCGCCGGTGCTGCCCCGGGAATGGGACCGCGCTCAGGCGGCGGCGGCGGCACCGGCGGGGCGGGCCCGGCTCCCGCGGCCGTGCCGCCCTCA
>VZTR01021049.1:69802-82221 GCA_013400775.1 Chaetops frenatus | reverse complement strand
GCGCGAAACCCCCCCCCAAATCTGCAAGGGTTCCATCACCCCTCAACCCCTGGGGCCGTGGGCACGGTACCGGTTATTGCCCTAAAACCCAGCCCCCGGTGAGCCCCAGCGGGAGAAGAGACTCCAGTGACCCCCCTCTGACAGCCACCCTTCCCCGAGGTGTCCTGTCCCCCCGGGGGAGCTCCAGGAAGGGTCGTGTCCCCCCCGGGGGGTGCCAGGCCCTACCCTGATGCGAATAAACCGAATAATCCGAATGATGCGAATAAACCGAATAATCCGAATAACCGAATTCAAATAAACCAAATAATCCAAATAATCCACAAAAGGGCTCTAACTCCCCGGGCCGTTAGCTCCAGAGGGGCTCATGGGGCTTTGTGCAGGGCCCCACTGGTGACAACATGGCCTGGGTGACACGGCAGGGCCATGGCGTGGCCGCGTGAGCCGACAGAAAGGGCTGATCCGGGAGGATGTTCATCCCCAAAAACCACTGATGCTGCGAGGAAATGAAAAATCATAACATTTGCTTAAAACGACCATTGGTTGGGGGGAAATGGTGCCCAAGAGGCCGCTGAGAGAGAAGGCTGCTTGAAGAGAAGGATGAAAGGCCCGAGGTTGGTGTTTGTGGGGGAGACGAGGCCGGCTGGGGACGCGGCGATGGCGGCGGCTTGGGCCGGAACAGCCGCGCCGAGGCTGCGCCCGCCCGGCCCCGCGGACAAAGGAACACGAGGCACGGGAGGCCACGGCAAATGCAAAGCCCCTGTTTCCCGTGTTCCCCTCCCCGCCCCCCACAGGGCTCCCCTCTGCACCAGAACACAGAAACCAGCGGGATGTGGGGCCCTCCCGCCCCGGCTTTGCCGGCTGCCGCGGAGGACGCGCAGGGCAGCGCCTCTTCCGTGTCCCTCTCCTCTCTCGGAGCCGCCGTGGATCCCACGGATAAACCACGGAGCACGGGCCGGCAGCCAAGGCCTGGGCCTGCTCGGTGCTGGAGGGTTGGGGGGGTGTTGGGGCACTCAGGCCGCGGCTCTGACCTGGCCAGGCTGCGCTTCCTCCCAGGGCCCCAAGCTCTGCCTTGACAGAAAAGTCATTTCTTGCCCCTGTAGATGCACTGGAGGATTAATCTGAACCTACCACGGCACTTCCTGCAGTCTGAGAGGGTTCTCGGATGTTACAGACCTGGCAGAGAGGAATTCCTTCCCAATATCCCATCCATCCCTGCCCTCTGGCAGTGTAAGCCATTCCCTGTGTCCTGTCCCTCCATCCCTGGTCCCCAGTCCCTCTCCAGCTCTCCTGGAGCCCCTTCAGGCCCTGGAACGGGCTCTGAGCTCTCCCTGGAGCCTTTTCCTCTCCAGGCGAACATTCCCAGCTCTTCCAGAGGGGCTCTGGCACTTGGAGCAGCTCCAGGGCCTCCTCTGGACTCTCTCCAGCAGCTCCACGTCCTTCTGCTGTTGGAATTCCCAGGGCTGGAGGCAGCTCTGCAGGTGGGGTCTCACCAGAGACCCCCATTAGGGTCTCATCTCATGCCCATCTAAGAACCACACACATCCCCATGGAAGTCATTCCCACAGGGCCTTTTCCCTGGGCAGTTCCCATCACAGCAGGTGAACGTGGTTACTGTAACACAGACTGTTCATGGAAAACACCCCAGCCAGTTCTAAGGAAACAAAGATCCCTACAACAACCACGGGCAGAAAACAAGCAGCCCCCACCTCCTGGAGAAACTTTCACTCATGCAATGAATCCCCACGCTGCCAAACCTTTGAAACACCAAACCTCATCCTACACACTCTGTAGCTGGGCCCCAAATCACTTAAAATAAGGCTCAATTCTAGATCATTCTAGCAGTGGAACATTGATTCCATTAGAGGTTAAGTTAGTTATGCCTAAAGTTTCCTCTTCTAAAACAAGACCATTAGTCAGGACTCAGTGTCAGCGAGATAAAGACCTGGGAGCATCAGGTGTCCACAGACTGATAGAAAAAAACCATGACTTGGTAATGCTGCAGTGATGAGCTTCATTTTCCTCCCTTTTGGGCTGTTTTAGACATTTCTTTCCTTTGGAGTTCCAGCTCTGGTTAAAAACACTGTTCTCCCACCTGGGAAGTGCCCCATGCTGGGAGGGAACAATGTGGGTTCTGCCAGCAGGGAGATCAGCTCAGTTTGGGGAGACTTAGAGCACTGCTGAATTCCCTTGCAGAGATGCTGTTGGCAAGACAAAGCTCTACCAGTGCTGGTCAGTTCTCCTGGCCTTGCTCGCTGGCAGAGCCTGGGAAACTGCAAAGTCCTTGACTGGAGTAAGCACAACTCAGCCACAACTACAGTATCAGTTCTTATCAACAGAATTCCCATGCTAAATCCAAAACACAGCACTGCACCAACTACTGGGAAGAAAATTAACTCTATCCCAGCCAAAACCAGGACACAGGCACTGGCATTTATGCTTTTGTGTGCATAAATGCATATTCCTTGCATAGCTGTTGCAAGGATGGGTGATGATTCAGTCCTGTCACACGCAGCACAGAGAGAAACCTGCCCCCAGGTGAAGCAGTGGGGCTGCAGGGAAGGGGGAGCAGTGTAGGGGTGCTCCAGCCCCACGTGCTCTGGGATGATCCAGAGTCATGCTGCACCCTGGAACTCTCCAGATTCCATGTTCCCCTCCCTCCATGCAAAGCTCTGCGTGATAGAAGCTGAACAAGCAGCAGTTTACAGCTGGCCAAAGCCCAGGGCTGGGGAGGGCAAAGGAGGCCTGTGGCTCTGGAGAAGCAGGACTTGGGATCTCAGACACAGCTGGGGACAGAGGGGACACATTTAGCAGGCCCAGGTGACATCCCCTCTCCCATCTACTAAAACCAAGCAGCATTACACTGCCCCAGCTCACCTCTACCTCAGGCAAGAGAGCAGCAGCAGAGGGAGGAGCAGCCAGGCATGCAGAAAACCATCCTGCAGCTTGAAAAAGGAGTAGAAAGGTGAACTGGAATATTGGGAGAGCAGCCAGGAACCACCAGGCTGTTCCCTGCTGTGAGGGCAAAGAGGCTGGAAGGGGAGCAGGGACCTGCTACCACCTGTCCTGGGAGGTGGAGTGAGCTGCTGGAAGGGGAGCAGGGCCTGGAAGGGGAGCCCAGGTGAGCTGCTGGAAAGGGGAGCAGGGGCTGGAAAGGGGAGCCCAGGTGAGCTGCTGGAAGGGGAGCAGGAGTGGGGAACCCTCAAGGTGAGCCGAGCAGGCACAAGAGACAGGAAGGTCCTGCTGGGCTGATGCAGAGGGAGGGCAGCAGAGACCTGCAGCATGTCCTGACCCAGGAGAGTGCTCTGAAGGCCTGAGGGGACCAGGAAGGTTGGAGGGCTTTGTACAGCAGTGAAGGACAATGACCCAAAGCTGTCCCCTCCGTGGGCTCTGCAGAGCAGCCCAGGCAGGCTGTGGGGAGCCCAAGGGCTGTGCTTTGCTTACCTGAGGAACAGAACCAAAGCACCTCATGCCCTGGCCCTGAATCATCATTCTCATCACTTCTCGTGCCTGTGCATGCCCCAGGGAAGGTGACCATGGGGAAGGTGACCATGGCATGGTGGCAGGTTACTCATGGAGTCAGTGCCCTGGGAGAGCAGCGAGATGATTTCTGCTGCAGCAGATGAACATTTGCAGTGGGAACTCCAGTGTCACGTGTGGCCTCTGGGCCCCAAAGGGACAATGCTGAGCTGTGACACAGGGACCTGACCCTCCAAGTCCTCCACACACCTGCAGGTTTTGCACTCAACAGAAACCCCACCAGGATGGGACAAGTGAGAAGCTCGAGGCTGAGGCCTCGTCCCCAGGCAGAGCCAGGAGGCAGCTGAAGGACAGCAGTGAGCAGCAGCAGGGCTGAGGGACAGGGGCTCCTGGCTCTCACAGGTGCAGCAGGTGGGGTTCACACCTGAGGGATCCTGGATGCTGCAGCTCCTGCCCTGAGCACAGGGCTCCCGTGCTCCAACCAACACAGCTCCTCTCCCTTCCCCAAACGTGTTTCTCCACTTCCTCCTACGCCCTTCCCACACCCATCAAACCTCTTAGCACTGATTTGATCTCAGATTTAAATCTGTGTCTTTCACACAGCACCAAGGGTCACAGAAACGATTGTGCAAACCTTTGCTCTGGCACTGCAATCCCCCAGGTCCAGTGTCCTGATCCTGCAGGCAGTTCTGCCACCCAGCAGGAAATCCCAGCACTGATACTTTACCCTAAGATCAAAGCCACACATTAGATATTAAACACTGCCTTGTTAATTATAATTACTGGTTCCCACTTGCCACTTCTCACATTCCCCTGTGCCCCAGCACAGCCACATGAAGGTGCATCATGCAGGCAGTGCTGTTTCACCCACTGAGGGGATGAAATAGAACCCGTCCCATGCGACTTTCACCATCCCCACCACAACTGACCCACTGGGGCACTTCACACCCATGAACCACCTGGCAGCTGGATCACTGATCACCTGAGGATACAGCACTGGCCATGTCAGGCCAACACTCCAAAAACCACAGGACTCATTTCTTGATTCCCTGTTCCTGTACAAAACCCTTCATTTCATCAACTCTTCACCGGACAGGTGAGAACATCCATTTCCCTTACAAACATTACGGTTGTTAAAAACCACTGGTTGGCTTCAGTTTTAGTACAAGAAATCAAACACTTCAGCACTGTATCAGAAACTTCTAAACTGGGCAGGTTTAGATACAAGACTAGGAGGAAATCCTTCCCTGGGAGGGTGGGGAGGCCCTGGCACAGGGTGCCCAGAGCAGCTGTGGCTGCCCCTGGATCCCTGGCAGTGCCCAAGGCCAGGCTGGACACTGGGGCTTGGAGCAGCCTGGGACAGTGGGAGGTGTCCCTGCCCGTGGCAGGGGTGGCACTGGATGGGATTTAAGATCCCTCTAACCCACCCAGACCATTTTGGGATCCTGTGATTCTATGACAGGTTCCCAGGTGATGGCAGAATATGAAGTTTATGTCACACAGACAAATGCACAAGGACTGTTTCCAGCAGTGCAGGTGATCAAACAAAGGCAAAAACCACAATTTGTAGCTGGAGTGGACATTTGGAACTGCTTCTCCCAATGGATCCAACAGCCAGAGAGGCTGTGTGAGATCTCCATCCCTGGGAGGATTCCAGATTCAGCCAGATCCCAGCTCTCCAGGAGCACCTGAGCTCCAGAGGCCTTCCCAGCCAACACTCCCTGCTAAGTCAGCCTCAGGATGGGGATTCTTTCCAACCCCAAAGCTGAGGAGTGACAATTGTCTACATTTTTGTCAGCTTAACAGCACATTTTTCAAAAACCATTGGCACCCCCCTGCCTGAATGGCAATACAGAAACAGAGCCAAGGTCTCCTGCATTCAGTGGCCCAAAACAAGGTGACTCAATCACTGTAATAGCATTAGAAGACTTCAGATAATTTTTACCTGTGCCTCAGTTTCCTCCCCCGCTGATCTTGAAAACAGACAACAGGAAGCTTAATTGATGTTTTCAAACCAATTCTGAGAGCTGTAGATGAAAAGGCACAAATGGAAAAGGAAAGCATTAACTGGAGTTTTCAGTATTTGTTATAGCTGTTAAAAAGCCCTGAGCTCCCCAGAGTCCTACACTGCTGGGCCCTCTGCAAGGATAAAAATATAAATCAACTCCTATCCTGAAAATCCCAGCAAACAGGAGAAGCAGAAGGTTTCATCATCAGGTGTTTGCTGGAGCCAGGCATGGGCTGAGGTGGGAGAGCACCTCTGACTCCTCGGGGAGGCACGGCAGCCCTGATGTGGAGGGGGAGCTTTGCCCAGAAAACATCAGGATGATGATGATGATGGTTCACACCACAAACTCCATCCCTGGGGCTTCCTGACAACATCTGTGATCCCCTGCAAGGAGCAGTCCAAGGGCAGCCTCTGTCCCCTCAGCTGGGGGACAAACAGGGGCCCAGCTCCTGTCCCAGCACCCTCTTCCCAAGCAGCTCCAGTGCTTGACTTCCACGAGCAGCTTTTTGCACCAGCGTTTGCAGGAACAGCTCCCAGGCACGGGGGGATTGTTGGGGTGTCTGTGCAGGGACAGGGGTTGGACCAATGATCCCTGGGGACCCCTCCCAACTCAGGGTATTCCATGATTCCATGACCCCAAGGCCAAAGCACCGGGGGATGGACACAGATCCCCTGGGACACCCCGCCAGGTCTGTCCTTCCTGGGGGGACAAACAGCGGCTCCCAACACCCACCATGGCCCTGGGGGGACCCCAGCCCCTCACCTGCAGCCCCACCCCACTGCCCTCCCCATTGGCCAGGCCGGCTCCCGCAGCTCCCTGATTCCATCAACCCCACACTGCCAATCACCCTCCGGGGTATTTAACTGGGGCGACGCCCAGTGCTCCCAGTCTCACCAGTGCCGGGCGCGGAGGAGGCAGGTAAGGCTGGGCTGGGGGAGAGGGTAGGACGAGGTGTGGGAGCTGGGGAGGTCTGTGACTTGTCTGGGGGCTTGGGGTGAGTCCCCAGGGCTGCCCCCTGCTCTCCCAGGGGCTCGGTGCAGCCCTGGCCAGGGCGGAGGTTGGGATGGAGCCCTCGGCTGCAGGAGCTGCAGCTCAGAGCTCCCTGCTGCGGGTGCCGTGTGTGCCACGGGGCCTCTCCAGTGTCCTGGGAGAGCAGAGCTGGGTGCTGTGTCCCTGCTTTTTCTGTTTATTGTGGGACGGGGGGGCTTTGCTTTCTGAGGCCAAAGATGGCATTTTGTGGTGCTGTGATGTGTCTGCCTTGGGTAACAGCTGAGAGGCTTGGGGGTTTGAATGAGGTGATCTTGAAGGTCCTTTCCAACCCAAACCATTGTGGGATTTAAATCCTTCCCTAAAGGCTCCTTCCTAGCTTTGAGATGACTCCTTGGTGACTCCATGGGTCTCTGATCTGTGATTGAGCAGTTTGGGGTTTAAAAGCTCTTTTCTGTTTCTTGTCTGCTGAGGATCCCGGCTGGGATGGGGGGGGGGTCCACAGGAGGTGACTCCCACCAGTCACCTTCACGTGCACAAGCCAGTGTTGTGTCTGGGGATGGTGGGGACAAGATGGGTGCTCCAGGGGCAGGTGATGCAGGTGACCAGCCGGGCATTCCCCTCCTGTGACAGCTCTGCTGGCCCTGCCTGGGGCTGTTTCTCATGATCCTTTGGTGGAGGCACGAGACCTGAGTGACAAGGGACCTCTTGCTCAGGAGCACCCTGTCCCTGCAGGGCTCTGCCAGCCCCTGGAGGGAGCTTTGGCAAACTGGATTAGCGTTTCTCAAGGCTATCAAGACTTTAAATGTGGTCGTGACTATCCTGAGCTGTGCATGGCTGGGAAGGATTTCAATTTCTGAAGCTGGTTCTGCTGAAAATTCCAGATGGGAATGTGTTGAGCTGCTTGCTCTGCAAGTTACAGCTTCCAGCTGAAACCAAGAGCTCAGTCTTCATGGAAAGATTGGTAAATGGGAAGTACTGAGAAGCTGTTTTAGTTAAAGCTTCCTCGCCTCTTTCCTGAAACATCTCTGTTCCAAGCAGTTACTGACCCAGTGGTGACCGCTGGTTGTGGTGTTTAATTTCTGCTGGAAGTGTGTGGGGGAAGCCCTGCATCCATCCACAAGGGTGGCTTTGATCTTTGAGGTTTCCCAGTGCTGCTGGTTTATCCAGAAAGGTGAGATGGGCACCTCTGTCAGCCTTCCTGAAACTACTGTCCTAAAATCAAAGCTGGAAGCCATTTGATCTTCCTCCTAAAACTAATTCTGTCCTCAGAGCATTTGCAGCCCATTCCCCAGAGACATTCCGTGACCCAGTTCTGCATTTTTGGGAACCTGGTATCAGTGGCAAATCTCGATAAGAATGTAAATAGGTGCTTCAACCACAATTGCATTCCTCTGCCCTGATTAGCCCTCCCTGCTCACATCTAAAGCACTAAATTTAGCTTTGTTTTCCTCAACGGTCATTAAGGAATTGCCAGTTAAGGCACTGAACCAGCCATGCTGGCTGGGGCTCAGTCTGTCTCCCAAGGTAAAATCCCCTTGGAAAGGAGAGAAACTTCCTGAACATGAAGATCCTACAGGACCACACACTACCAGCCTGTTCTCATGGAGCTGAGCTGCTTTCCCAGGGAAACCTTCCAGCCAAGGGGAGTTAAAGAACCAGCTTTATGTGAACTGGTCACTGCCAGTGACAGAAATCAGGGAACTGCTGATCCCACCAGCAGGGAAGTTCCAGGCTCTTCTGCCAGGCCAGCGAGGATGAGACAGGGAAAAGGGAGCAGCTGGGTGGGTTTGGTGCCACTGTCCTGCTGTTTGGTGCCAGCCCTTGCTCTTTCACTGACTCCAAATGGGCAGTGATCAGGAGTTCAGCTCCTGATCCCAGAAGATCTCTTGACCTTGATGCTAGAAAAGAGCACTGAAGTTTCATTGTTCTGAAACCACCTGTTTCAAGAGCTTTCTCCAGCAGTGACCTAATATTTCGGATGTAGCAATGGTGTGAAATCATCTGATCATCACTTTCATACAAAGCAAACCACAACCAAAACAAAGTGGTGCTGTTTCTGTTTCACTCCCAACCATCCTGGCTTGGCTGTGGCTTCTCCAAAGATTTGGAACCACCTGACCCAGAATTGCCAAGCACTGGGCTTTCCTGCAATCTCTGAAGTAAAGCAAGGGCTGCTCAGCACTTCTGCAGGGAAAAAGAAAATAAAACCCTGCTGTGGAGATTTGCCCACACTGCAAATCCTGGCGTTGCAACACATGGATTTCTCCTACACAGAGGAGAGAAAACCTTGTTCCAACATGACTGTGCTGAAGGATTGTCCCTGGCAGGCTGCATCCATAATTAACATGAAATCCCTGTACTTCAGAGGCTGATCTAACCTTACACCAGTTTTTACATCAGCCAAGGAGTTACACCTGAATTATTCTAATGAGAATCCTCCCCTCTTCCTTTTGCTGCAGTGTCTCTGTACTGGCCTTGACACCGAGGCCACCACAGTATCAAACTCCACATTTTGAGCTGTCTCCACCTGTCCAGAAGTAAAATAACTGAGCAAAGGGGTTGTTTGTGATGGTGTTGAAAGAGCTGTGCTTTGCCCCTAAGCCAGCCCTGCTTGGCTCCAAAGAAATACCAAACCTGCCCTGAGGCAGAGCTAGAGCCACTGACAGCAAACCCCCTGGACTTTGGGACTTGGATTTTATGTTCAGCCTTGCTTTGTTTGGAGCAGGTTTTTACAACTCCTTCCAGCCTGGTGAGGATCCATTGGTGTTTTTGCTGTGCAGATAAACTGGAGATAAACAGCCCAGGGGAGCGCTGGCTCCCAGCTTCTCACTGGACAGGCTGGAGGTCACACCTTGGTGACAGTTTTTGCTACAGGCACGTACACTCAGCATCCCTGCCCTGCTCAAATCTCACTGAATTCTGACTAATTCAGTGGTTAATGCAGCAATATTTGGTGTTTTGCCAATTCACCTCCTGAGATGTCCCTGGCCAGTGTCAGAGCCCAGTCCAGGGCTCACAAATGTTGGTTTCAGTACTTTTCTCCATCTCTCTGTTCCTGTTTCTCAGCAAAATAAAAAACTTGCATGAGGCAAAGAACAAAAGAAACAAGACAATGGGCTGTGGCACAACTCAAATGGCAAGTTTGTTTTGGGAAGAGTCTGCCAGTGAACCTGGGGCAGTGAGTGGCTTGGAAATCCAGTTTGGGAGGAATTTTGGTTTGAGGGTTTTCCATTGGAAAATGTCATAGCAAATCTAAGAATATTAATTAACTGGCAAAGGAGAGAAATGCAGACTCTGTCCTGGAGAACAAATGTGCTGAAATCCCTGCTGTGCCTGACTAAGACTCACACTAATCCTGGGTTTATCACCAATACTGGAGTGTCCAGATACTGCCTGAGATCTATGCTGGGGAACAAATACACATTCAGATTATTGCAACATTTTATACTTCTTCAATCCCATTATGTCATGAGAATGTCTCTGAGCCTTGGTTTCACAGGAAGTGAGATTTCCTGCCTTGCTGGTTAGGAGGATGAGAAGGCAAGTCTCCAGGTAGCCATGGAATGCTGCAGCTGGGAAACCTGGCTGGTCCTCCAGGGGAAACTCCACAGGATTTTCCCAAACTGGTTATATTGTTATATTTTCTCTCCCCTGTCCAGCTGAGGAGGGGGGTGATGAAGTGGTTTTTGTGGGTACCTGGAATCCAACCAGAGTCATCTCACCCCACAGAGAAAACACAAGACAGATAAAATAGTTCTCACCTATTTCTAGCCTGAATCTTCCCTGGAGCACCTGATTGATGGATCCCAGCTTTGTTGTCCTCTGCTTTTCCCCTGTTTTGGCAGGATTTTATTTCTTTGAAGGCAATTAAGTTGTGCTGATGCTGTGATACTTTTGTTTTTCCTTCCAGCTGCAGCTGAACTCAGTATGGCCTCAGGAAAGACCCCAACCCCAGACCTGCTGAAGGCTGAGGAGCAGCAGACAGTGGTAGGTGCCAGGGCAACACACAGCAGCTAAATCACCCACTGCCATGTGCTGCTAAACCTCTGCCAGCACCCCAAAACCAGGCTGGGGGGACAGAAAGATTAGCCCTATGAAGCTGTGGCCAAATCCAAACTCCCTCAGTACAGAAGGGAATAGTTTTGCTCAAGAGCCAACTTCAGGGCCGAGTGATGCAAGTGGTTCTGAAACACGAGCTGTTACAGGTCCTACTTCCACATCTGGTTTGCTGCTGAAACCAGTGTGACTCACAATTCAGGAGCCCAGAGTTCAGACTTCTTAACCCTGGCTTGTTCACTGGGTGGAGGCCTTTGGAGTCTCCTCATCTCTGAGTTTCAGAAGGATGAGGAGATGGATTTGCTGGGACCTCTCTGGCCAGACACACAGCTGTGTTCACCCACCAGCTCAGGCTGGGCTCTAATGTCACTGTTTCTCTTGGGTTTAGAGCGCTGTCAATCGAGTCACCAGCCTGCCCTTGCTCAATTCTGCCTTCAACCTGGTCTCTTCTGCCTACAACCACACCAAGGAGTCCCACCCCTGCCTCAGTGGTGTCTGCAGTGTGGCTGAGACCGTGGCTGCTGTGGCTGTGGGCAGCGTGGTCGGAGGGGCACAGCCCATCCTGAGCCAGCTCGAGCCACAGAGTAAGTGCAGGGCTGGAGGGACCCTTGGGACAGAGGGACAGGCAGGGAGGGGAGGTTCTTGTAGGGTGATCCCACCTGCCACAGCATCTTCTCCTCTAGCACTGAGCCTCCCACTCAGCAGTTCTGGAACACTGAACTTCCTGGGAATCACACTGTTTCCAGGAGAAACAGAGTTTGATTTCTGTAGGTTATTAAGTGGTGGCTCCCTGCTCGCCCTCTCTCGCTCCAAGTTCTGACCATCCCAGCTGGTAGCAGAAGTGTCAGTCTGGCACAGAGCTCAGTCTGGCTTAGCCCAACAGTTTTCAACCCTTTAAACCCATTGCCCTAACCACCAAGGGCAGGTGCTACACTGCAATTGGATTTAAGGCTGGGAAGGCAAAATGGAGACTATTTGAACGTGCCAAATTTTAGAGTATGTTCACTTTTAACAAGACACCCACACACATCTGACCCCAGAATGGTGATTTACTTTTTGAGGCTTGCTTTCATGAGTGTATCCTCAATTGGCCATTGTAGGGTCAAAAACTCATCCCCAAATGGAAGAAAAAACTGGTTCCTGTTGTCTCTTCCAGTTGCCCTTGTGAATGAATATGCCTGTAAAGGTCTGGATCAGCTGGAGGAGAACTTGCCTTTCCTGCAGCAGCCAGCAGATAAGGTAAGGAAAGGCTTTTCCTGGGAAAGCCATGGATTGATGGAACTGTTATGGGTACAGAAGAATATGGGGGAAATAAATAAAGCTCAGCAGCAGGGAAAGCTGGAGAGGTGCCCTCAGCATGTGGGGGGTGAACATATCCACATCAATACAGGTGTGCTCGCCTCCCCAGCCCTCTCACAGACTGCAAGCACGACTAACCTGAATTGAACAGCTTTTTCAGGCAGGGAAAACATATTTTGGGAAAAAAAAAAAAATCTTTCTCTGCCTCTCCCTGGTGCAGGTAATCTCGGACACCAAGCAGCTGGTGTCCACCAAGGTGACATCTGCCATGGACGCCGCCTGCGAGGCCAAGGAAGCTGTGGCTGATAAAGTCACTGAAGCTGTGGACCTCACTAAAAGTGTTGTTGGGGACAGTGTCAAGCTGACCAGGTCTGTGGTCACCTCCACTGTCAGCAGTGCTGTGGAGGCTGCCCAGGGTGCCAAGGAGCTGGTGACCAACAAGGTGACAGAGGCCATGGATGTCACCAAGCACATGGTGGAGGACAGTGTTGACAAGACAAAGTCTGCAGTTGCCTCTACGATTGTCAATGCTGTGGAGGCTGCCCAGGGTGCCAAGGAGCTGGTGACCAACAAGGTGACAGAGGCTGT
>VZTR01021049.1:22390-69738 GCA_013400775.1 Chaetops frenatus | reverse complement strand
ATCACCGCCGCTGTGGAGGCTGCCCAGGGAGCCAAGGACCTGGTGACCAACAAGGTGACAGATGCTGTGGACAAGGTCACCAAAGCCGTGGATGTCACCAAGCACATGGTGGAGGACAGTGTTGACCTGACCAAGTCTGCAGTTGCTTCAAAGATTGTCAGTGCTGTGGAGGCTGCTCAAGGGGCCAAGGAGCTGGTGACAGACAAGGTGACCAAGGCAGTGGACCTCAGTAAACACATTGTGGAAGATAGTGTGGACCTGACCAAGTCTGCAGTGGCCTCTACGATTGTCAATGCTGTGGAGGCTGCCCAGGGTGCCAAGGAGCTGGTGACCAACAAGGTGACAGAAGCTGTAGATGTCACCAAGCACATGGTGGAGGACAGTGTTGACAAGACAAAGTCTGCTGTTGCTTCCACCATCACTGCAGCTGTGGGGGCTGCCCAGGGAGCCAAGGACCTGGTGACCAACAAGGTGACAGAGGCTGTGGACCTCAGTAAGCACCTTGTGGAGGACAGCGTTGACAGGACCAAGTCTGCTGTGACTTCCACCATCACTGCAGCTGTGGGGGCTGCCCAGGGAGCCAAGGACCTGGTGACCAACAAGGTGACAGATGCTGTGGACAAGGTCACCAAAGCCGTGGATGTCACCAAGCACATGGTGGAGGACAGTGTTGACAAGACAAAGTCTGCTGTTGCTTCCACCATCACTGCAGCTGTGGGGGCTGCCCAGGGAGCCAAGGAGCTGGTGACCAACAAGGTGACAGATGCTGTGGACCTCAGTAAGCGCCTTGTGGAGGACAGCGTTGACAGGACCAAGTCTGCTGTGACTTCCACCATCACTGCAGCTGTGGGGGCTGCCCAGGGAGCCAAGGAGCTGGTGACCAACAAGGTGACAGATGCTGTGGACCTCAGTAAGCGCCTTGTGGAGGACAGCGTTGACAGGACCAAGTCTGCTGTGACTTCCACCATCACTGCAGCTGTGGGGGCTGCCCAGGGGGCCAAAGACCTGGTGGCCAACAAGGTGACTGAAGCAGTGGACCTGACCAAAGGGGCTGTTCAAGACAGCGTTGAGAAGACCAAATCCGTGGTCACCTCTACGGTCAGTACAGCTCTGGATGCTGCCTATGGCACCATCAGCAGCAAGATCAACACAGCCCTGGAGCAGGGCAGGGAGGCTCTCCAGGAGGGTGTGGAGATGACCAACTCAGTGGTGACCAACAGCATAAGCAAAGCCAAGGCAGTGAGCCAGGCAGTGGCCGGAGGTGTGGAATCTGTCCTGGGAATGTCAGAAGATCTGGTGGATCATTACCTCCCAATGACTGAGGAGGAACTAGGTAAGAAAATACTTACCTGGCGCTTGTAGATACAAGTCCTTTCCCACGTGAGTAGAGAGCACCTGATACAGCAAGACTCAGCTTCTGAAGCAGACAGGTAGCTCTGATTTTGTCACCAAGTTGCTGGCTGTCAACACCAAATTGCCATGTGGTATGGGACAGAGTTCAAGCTTTTGCTGGCTGGTCCTTGCCCATCAGCCTCAAAGTAAATAAACACAGGGGTTCACACTTCAACCTCTCCATCAAGTCTGCTTATGTGAATGAAGATTGAGCAGGGACTAATCTGCCTTTAACACCTGAGCAACTACAAACCTCCTGCTCCCACAGCAAGCTTCAGCCTTCATATTTTCCAATGGGTGATCCAACCTCTTCCACCCCTCCCAGCTGGCAGTGGGGCCCATCTGCAGCTCTGTTCTTGTTTCCTCCAGGTAAACTGGCCACCACGGTGCAGGGCTTTGGCGTTGCCTCGGTGGAGGAGCAGCGGCGGCAGCGGAGTTACTTTGTGCGCCTGGGCTCGCTGTCGGGCAGGGTCCGGCATCGAGCCTACCAGCACTCCCTGGCCAAGCTGCAGGGCTTCAGGCACCGCACCCAGGACACCCTCTCACGACTGCAGCTGGCAATAAAACTGGTACCAACACGCTTTGCCCTTCTTCCTCCTGTCTGTAGCCTTTCCTGCCCTCCTGTCCAGCTGGAAGCTGTTCCTTCATCCCGCACCAGCTCCGTGTCACCTTGCTGGCAGAGAAGCCGCTTGTGCTCCTCTGTGTGTGCTTGCAGTACAACCTTTCCTCTCATTTTTCCCATCAGATTGAATCTGTGAAACAAGAGGTTGGCCAGAAGCTGCTGGAGCGGCAGGAGAAGCTCCATCAGCTGTGGGTGGACTGGAGCCTGACCCAGCCCAAAGGAAACCAAGTCAGGACTGCCTGCCAGCCAGAGGTATCCCCGGAAGGTGGATCTGAGCAGGCCCCGCGGGGCCGGGCCCTGCCCGAGCCCGGAACTGAGCTGTGTCTCTCCCAGCAGGTGGAGCCGCGCACTCTCGCCATGCTCAGGATCATCACCCAGCAGCTCCAGCCCGCCTACGAGAGCCTCAAGCTCAGCATCCACGGCCTCCCCAGCAGCATCCAGGAAGCTGTGTATCAGGCCACTCGACACATCCACAAGCTCCACAGCTCTTTTTCCAGGGCCGTGTCCTTCCGGGACCTCTCCAGAACCACCCTGGCCCGGAGCCAGGCCCGTGTGGCAGAAGCCCGGAGGTCCCTCGATGTTCTCTTTGAGTATGTCACTCACAACGCCCCTCTGAACTGGGTCGTGGGGCCCTTCAGGGCCATAGCTAAGGTGGCACAGGACAGCAGAAAGCACACGAAGGAACAGATGATGACTGACAGAAAATTACCCAAGCTGGAAAAGGCTCCACCATCACAGGAGGTGACAAAGGTACCTGAAGAGCCAAAGGGAACCAACAGGATCTCTGAAAAATGGTGTGAAGTGCTAGAGAAGCTGGAGGAGAAGGCAGGGAAGGGCACAGAAGTGGCCCTGGCTGCAAAGGAGATAAAAACCAGTGTACCAGAGGAACATCTCTGATAAATCCCATCTCTTTTGGCCAAGCCTACTTGGCTAGAACAGCACTGGATGTTTTAATTGTGTGCCCACTTGTGCCAAGAGCGCATCTGCTCCCTGAATTTACAGTCAGATGTAGTTTAAAGGAGATTTGATAACCAAGGTGGGGAGATTCCAAATCTTGATTTACTGTTTTTAAATCTAACTGCTGTGCTGGAAGGGGAGATGGGACCTGCACTTCAGCTTTTTAACTCGACCCAGCTGTAGCTGTGAGTGGCTAAATCTTGCTGAGACAAGTTGTGGGAGAGAAGTGACCTCAACTTATTTTTAATGCTGGATTTGTTTTTAATTTGCCCAAGCTGTGGAACTCTTGAGAAGATGCTGTGCTTGACCTTCCATACCATGTCCTGCCTTCTCCATGTTTAAAAACACGAGTTCCAGACACAACTTCCTTTGTGTCGGTTGTGCTTCCAGGGAGGCTCAGCCCTGCAGCACATCTGGCACAGCTGGGGGCAAGGAGCTGCATCTCAAAAAGAGATTTCTCTTCATGGATCAGCCAAACACTTTTCCCTTCATGGAGAAGCACTTGGCAGGATGGGATTTTCTTTAATCATCTTTCCTAGTCCTATGAATGGCTTCAAGGAAATTCTGTGAGTAACTCCATGTGTGAAACACTTCACATCCATTAAATGAGGCAGCTTTTCCCACGAGTTACTCTGCCATGGGATTAGGATATCCTGTTATTAAAATAGAGGGGATTTAAATCCAGGTGCTGGTTCTTTCCCAGAAAACACTACTTTGTAATAATTTCTAATGTAACTTATTTTGGTAACTTGTGTCCTGGCATTGTCCCTGTGCCAGGGCTGGTGAGCAGACACTGGAATAAAGCGTGACCTGTGTTCAAAGCCGTGTGTTTGTGTGTGCCTAAAGCTGCAGGGCTGTGTTCTCCCCCTACCTGAGCTGTGATGAAGCCTTGCCTTTACCAAGTCTTGTCCCTGGCCAGTTTGTCTATTCCCTGCTCTTGCTGCAGGGGAAAACAAAGTGCATTTAGCAGGTCCCATGCTTTCTTAAGCAGAACAATGCCTTAGTTATTTTGTTCCCCTGACGTCTGCCTGTACTCCTGAGGCCCAGGTGCATCTTTCCACATCCCACTCTGGCTCCTCACCCCTGGCTCCCTCTGCTACTCCTGCATCCTGGGCTTTGCACTGCCCGTCCCTATTCCAACACTTCCCAGCGGCACTGCCCGCAGGGAAAGGTGAGTCCCTGCCCTTCCTGTCCCCAGCGCTCTGTGTCACCTCCAGGTGCTCATGCTGGGGACAGTGGGCAGGGCTGGCCCCGGCTGGGGAAGGTGGAGGGCGGCTCTCCCGGGACAGGACCCTCCTGCCACGGTTTCCGAGCCCTGGCTGTGTTCTCCCGGTCCCCCCGGGCTCGCTCCGCCCCGGTCCCCGGGCTCGCTCCGCCCCGGCCATGCCCATCGCCCCGCGCCGCTTCCGCCTGTCCCGGCCACCGACTGCAGGTAGGTTGATCCTTTCCCTTCCCTTGCCGGTTCATCCCTTCCCTGGCCGCGGTCGCGGCGCTGGGCTCGCCCCGAGCGCTGCCCCCGGCCCGGCCCCCGCTCCAGCTTCCTCGAGCTCGGCCGTGTCACCCCCGTGCCCATTGCGGGACAGAGGGCAGGGCTGGCCCGGCCCGGGGAGGGAAGGCAATTGTGCAATTGCAGGGTTTTCATGAGACAGGAAAACAAAACTGAAATTGGAAACGTTCCCCTGTTGAGAGTTATTTCGGGGCGTTTGCTGGGGTTGCCTTTAAATAGGGAAAGTTTCTGCAGCAGGCTCAGGCAGCGCCTGGAGCAGTGTCCTGCCGGGAACACACTCCTCCCCTCCGGACATTCCTATTGTTTCTTTAAAATCCCATCAGAGGCTTGGGGTGAGTGCAGGGGCTCAGGAATCAGTTGGGGATGGGGATATAAAGTCTCCCAGCGAAAGAAGGACGTGGAGCTGCTGGAGAGAGTCCAGAAGAAGCCACGGAGCTGCTCCAAGTGCCAGAGCCCTCTGGAGCCAGGCTGGGAGTGCTCACCTGGAGAAGAGAAGACTCCAGAGAGAGCTCAGAGCCCCTTCCAGGGCCTAAAGGGGGGCTCCAGGAGAGCTGGAGAGGGACTGGGGACAAGGATGGAGGGCCAGGACACAGGGAATGGCTTACACTGCCAGAGGACAGGGACAGATGGGATACTGGGAAGGAATTGTTCCCTGTGAATCTTCCCTGCTGACACAGGTTATCGGCTGGAAAGGGTTTCCTCTACGCCTGTTTTATTCCTCGACTGCCATCACAAGGAGCCTGTGAGACCCCTGGAACCAGATGCCTGGAGGAGACACTTGGATTTACCTAAATATAGCATTATTTCATCAATTATTTTAAACCAGTAGTAATTAATGCAAAATGAATGCAAAGAATGTACTCTTTGCTTAATCACAGAGTTGGGATAATGCACAGAGCACTGGCACAGCTGCAAGCACGGAACAGATGCAAAAATCTTTGGGAGGTGTGAGAGAGAGCCTGGCAGCTCCAGGAGCATCCCCCAGCACTCACATCACCCCTCTGAACGCTGTCCTCTGTTCTCCTCACAGATTCCCAGCACAGAGAGGTCCCGGTTCCAAGAAGAGCCCCTGGGCACCAAAGGGTTTGTGTGGTACAAGGAGTGTGACCTGGGCACCCCCGAGCCCCACAGGGAGACAACCCTTTGCCATAAGATGCTTTTCCCATCCCTGCTTCAGTCCGTGGTCCAGGCCAGCAGGTGCTGAGATGGCACAGAGCACTGAGCTGCAGCTGAGCTTCGAGGACGTGTTCAACATTCTGTCCCAGGCCCCACCAGAGAAACTGCTGAGCCTCAAACTCAAACTGAAGCACTGGATCCCACCTGGGCCCTGCAGCAAGTTACTGCAAGCCATGGTCCTGCTTACTCTGGGGCAAGAAACAGATGCAAGAATCTGTCTGGATGCCTTGAGGGATAACCAGGCAGCTCAGTATGTCCACCAGATCAAACTGGGCACTGCAGGAGTGCAGGAAGACAGGGAGGATTTGCAGCCTCCCCAGCTGGATGCAGGTGCCGTGGCACTGCTGGCACAGGTGTACACAGTGTTGGCACAGGAAAAGCTGTGCAGCCCTGAGGCCAGGGACAAAGCCTGCCAGGCTGCCACCAACACCTGCCTCGCCAGCAAGGACACTCAGCGGGGGATTCTCACCAACATCCCAGCCCAGGAACGGGACAAACAGGGCTCTGCAGCCAGTGTGGGCTCAGGGGACAGGTTTTCAACGCTGAGATCCCATGAGGATGCAGGATTTCCCCACACAGCCAGCTCAAACTATGTGGTGAGGAGTTCTCCAGTGCAGATCGGAGGCAACTCAGACCTTTCACACCCACGGACCTTGTGCTCTGTGGGGAGTTCCTCCCTGTCCAGCTGTTTGGAGATCAGTGCATCACCAACAGTTGCTTTTCACACCCAGCCCTCTGACCCTGAGCATGTCCCCCAGCCCTGCCATGCTGGACACCCCGACAGGGACACACAGAGCCACAGCCTGCAGGAATCCAGCTGGGCCAGCACACCCAGCTCTCCCCCCGGGCAGGACACAGCTGCCCAAGGGCCCCAGCCAGAAAAGGTTCTGCAGGTCAGTCCCTGTCACCCCCCAGTCCCCATTCCTGAGATGCTGCTGCCCTCAGAGCCTGCCCAAAGCAGTGACGTGTCCAGCACAGTGGCAGAGCCTCACACACCAAGAGAAAAGCAGGAAGAAAAGCAGGAAGAAAAGCAATTACCCACTGGTGTCCCTGACCCAAGGGCTGCAGTGCATACTGCTCCTGCCCACGTGCCCATAGAGGACTCCTACATTCCAGCAGGCATTCCTTGTAACTCTGCACCTGCTTCAATTTCAACCTGTTCCCTTCCTCCTCCTACTTATTCCTTCTCCTCAACTCTTCCTCCTGTTCAGGAATCTCATTCCAACCTGTTACACCCCCCTCCCCTGCGCTCATTCCCCTCTCCAGCCTGGCCTCCTCCTGCTCTCCCAGCTGTGGCTCCATCAGAGCCAGATGACTCCAAGTTCTTCACATTTGTTGTCCTGCATGCCAGAGAAGATGAAATTGTGGCCCACGAGGTCAAGAACCTGCTGGAGAAAATGGGGGTGCCCAACGGTGCCACACTCAGTGAGGATTTCTTCATTGCTGGACGCAGCCACATGCTTTGCTTCCAGGAGGCCATGGAAAACTCTGCCTTCATGATCCTCCTGCTGACTAAGAACTTCCCATGCAACCTGTGCCTGTTCCAGACAGACACTGCTCTGATGCAGTCCATCCTGGACCCCTCCAAGCAAGACTCAGTCATCCCATTTCTACCCAAGGTGAACGCCCTGGAGTACAGCCAGATCCCCAGGATGCTCAGTGTGCTCGTGACCCTGAACGAGAGCTCTCCTCTCTTCTCCAGGAATGTGCACAAGACTTTTAACCCCAAAAAGATCAGTGAGAAGAAAGCCCTGTGGGACCAGATGCAGAGAAGGAAGCTCCAGGAGTGTTGGGAACGGCACCAAGCCCAGCAGAACTTGGCTGCCCTGAATCTGGGCTCCCTTCCCTGGGTACCTCCAGCAGCACCACGGCCGTGGCCACCAGAGCCACCAGCCCAACACTGGTGTCCCCCTGCCCCGATGGGCCCCTCATCTGCTCAAAGGGGTCCTCCCCCTTCCCAAGCACAGCTCCCCCCAGGCCACTACAACATCACACCAGGCCAGGGAGGGATCCCACCCCTCATCATCCAAAACGCCCGGATGGTTCAGATCGGGAACCACAACGTGATGCAGGTGGAAACTGCCCCCCCTGGGCCAGGGGACAGCCAGGAGCAAACCAGGCACAATGTCTGACCCGGGGCAGCCAAGGTCAGAGACAAAATCAATTTCAAATCCTGGATTAGAGTGATTCTGCTGGGACTGGGACTATTATTCGATGCATCATGAATGCCATTTTCCTGAAGCACAAAAGAGAATATTTCATTTTTTGTTGGAAAAAAGACATGGTGATCTCCTGGAACTGCTTTTCCTCGTACTTATTTTCAAGTGACTGAGAAAATTGTTTTCCTGATTGTCTGGAGCTACTTGAAGATTTTATAAATAAATTCTAATTAATTTATTTGTGTTCCTCTGGTTCTTTCCTGTAGAATTAGAAAAGGGATAGCCAGGGACATATGGAAAACTATTCTGCATGTTGGCTGGAGGGGCTGGGACATGGCACTGACCAAATGATTTGAGGGACAACCTGCAGGGGATGCTTTGGGAAGCTGCCTTTAGGGAAAAAGAGGGATGAAAACCCAAAAGCATTGAGCACAGTAATGCAGAAGGGTGAAGAAATCCAGGAATGGGGGCTGGGAGGGGTAATTTTGCAGGATCTGAGCAAGGGATGTACCAGGCTGGTACCTACAGAGCTTTAACACCAGGAAGGCACCTGGAGCAAAGCCCTCACTCCTCCTCCCACACTCCAGGCACAGCCATTTTCCTGATCGTCAGCAGAGGTCACCCCAAAGCCACCGAGAGACTGGAAATGGGGCTGTTCCCTCCTGGAGCAGAGCCCAGAGCCAGCTCAGCCTGTGCCAGGAGCAGGGCAGAGCTCACAGGCTCCTGAGGAGCCACTCCCTGTGAAGGTGGATGCCGAGGGTCCCTGTGATCAGTCCAGGGGAGTGACCCCATTCCAGGTGTTCCTGCAGGTCTGTGTGTGCTCCTGTCACTCCATGGCTTCACCAGCAGGTTCCCAATGTCTGTCCCAGCAGGTTCCAGCAGGATCTGAGCCCAAGACTACAACAGGACACCCTAGCCCTGGGCCTGCCTGAGCTGGGCCCTCTCAGGGCCTCACTCCAGCCTGCAGCCTTTATCCAAGAGCCCTCCGAGCCCCAAGCCAAGCCCTGGATGAGACAGACATTACCAAGCCCTTGGAGGAGACTCTGAGCTGCCCTCAACTCTTGGCTTCCAGCCCTCAAAACAGTTTGGATTTCAACTCTGCAGGACCCAGTGACAATGGATTAACTCATCTATTACTTTCAGAGCCTGCTGGCATCCCCCAAGTGCTCTAATTCCTTTTATTTTCCTGGTTTCTGCTCTCCATAGCTCCATTAAGAGGTGTTGTGTTACTGCAATTCCTGTCCCCTGCAGTCCGTGTAGGACAGTCCCTCCCCTTGGGGGCTCACCCATCCCTCCTTTCCCAGCTCCTCTCCTACTATAAATAATCACACAAAATGAGTCAACTGGAAGCTGCTCCAGCTTGTAAACAACCTCAGCACAGCCACATCCAGCGTGCTTAGATCACACAAAGGGGAGGGAGAGTTGTGTCTGGGCTATAAGAGGGTCTGCAGCCACCACACTGCAGAAAAAATTCCTCTCTGTCCAAGATAATTAACACAATAATCATTGAAACATTGCCCTGCTCCCCACAACTCCATGTTTTCCCCACATGGAGCTGGCCCTACAGTCAATCAGGCCTGTTCTATGTAATTATCCCTAAATCAGGCAGTGATTTCTCCCACTCTGTAATTACTATCAACATTTAATTGCTGGGCTCTCTATGTAATTACAGATTATTTATGTGTTAAAAAAAAAAAAAAAGTGAAGCTTTTTCCATCACATAGAATATTCTGTTTCTTGGGGCTGTTGCACCTGACTGGATCTCCCTGACAAGACAGCCCAGCTCCAGAGCTGCTCCTGCCTGGAGTCACTCCCTGCCCACCTCTCTCCTGCCAGCAGGAATGGAATTGCCCTGAGTGCCTCGCTCCTGAAGCCACCTGGCTCCTTGTCCCTGCCTGGCAGCTGCTCTCCCCCCACACCTGGAGATCACCTGCAGCACAGGAGGAATGGCTGGCTGGGAGAAGCACGTCCCCAGGCCCTACAGACACTGCTCAAATGTCATTTTTAGCACATCATTCATCAAGGCATCAAGAATTGAGGATGGAGCAATTAATGACATGACAAACATTCAAATATTTTATCCATCCTCCCTCCCTGGGGAAGACCAAGCATTTTTGGGGATCCAAGTCCCCTGTGTGGAACTAACTCCAGTACCATTAATTCCTCTGTTTTTACCATCCCTGATGCATTTGGGGTTGAAAATTCCAGTACCACTAATTCCTCTGTTTTTACCATCCCTGATGCATTGGGAGTTGAAAGCAAACTGATGACACTGTCCCTCTTTCTGCTTGCTGTGCCCACTGTCCTATGTGTATAAGGCAGGTAATACCCAAGTCAGCACAGATCCTCCCACAATGTTTGATTCACATCAAAATATAAGGCAAAACATAGAAGAAGAGGTGCAATTTCAATGTCACTGCTACCCTTTTCCAAGAGAAATGTTTGCCACTGCAGCACAGATTGGTTTTTCAGAGGAGCAACCATGAAATGAGCCTGTTAATTGCAAACACCCCAGAATTCCATACCCACAGTGTCCCATCTCTGTGAAACAACCTGAAAACAGAGGAAAAAAACCTGCAAATAAAGGCTTATTGGGAAGAAGTCCAAGGCACTTGCACTCTAGCAGCCATTTTTTGTTTTATTATTTAAAGTTAAGAGCGCTCATCAGCTCACAAAGGAACAAATCCCATTCCTGCAGTTTAGTTCAGGTTTCAGCCAAAAGGGAAAAAAAAAAATAGAAGGCAGCTAAACTAACTCTGCACTTTACAGCTCAATTCAAGTTAAACCTCCTTGCCTTATAAATAAATGTTATAGTTAACACTGCAAAATGTACTGGCAGATCTACAATATCTTGAAGGGGCAGAGAGCATGGTTATTGAGGCTGATAAATACAAGTAGAGAAGCTTCAGTAGCACAGAGAGAGAGGGTGGGACCAGGGGTCTGCTCTCCCAGGTGGGACATTTCCCAGAGCTCCAAGGCAGCTGCCTCCCCCCTCAGCTGTGCTTCCCACCCTGCTCAGGGCCAGGGACTGAGCCACGGGCTGCCCATCACGCCCTGCACAAGGACAAACTGCTGGAAACTCTTTGTTTTCCACCACAGAGGGTTCTGCTCATGGAGGCAAAAACCTGCCCTGAGACTACAGAGTTAAAAACAAGGTGTGTGCAGATCATCATCGAAGGAAGGAGCTTGCCCAAACAGCAGCCAGGTGAGATTTCAAATTCCACCTCAGAAGTAGCACCATCCTCAGTGAAGTTACAAAAAAAAAAAAAAACAAAAACAAAACAAAGACTCAAAAGCCCAAACCAGCTGCTAAGAACCCACTGTGTGAGGTTTCAGAATGGGGCAATAACAGAGCCCAAGCAGGTGGTATTAAAACCTCAGAAGGACAAGGAGGCACCTTAAAATTTCATTTCTTGCTTCTTCCTTCAGCCCACCCTGGTGCAAACACACCACAGACACTCACTTGCTTTCATAACCCCCTCCAAGCACCTCCCTACAGGCACCTCCTGGCCTAAAGGTCTTGCAAGAGCTCAGCCTCAAAAATAGTTCAAAATGTGCTGTTTTGGCTCCCAAACCATCCACGTTCACCCTTCCAGCTCAAACCCTGCTGCTCTTTGGAGCTAAAGCATATCCATGCTGGGAATGGAGCAGATGGGTGTGGAATGGACAAGCCAAGGGCCTGAACACCACATCAGAATTTTGTTTCTTAAAGTAGTTTTTTTCCTCCCCATTCATAAACTACAACATCTATGGATGAAACTGTATAACCAGAACTGACCTTCCTCTATCTTACAGGATTGGAGAAGTCTTGCAGCATAGATAGGGCCTGGCTCTACGAGAGAAAAAACATCCCAGCTTTATGCACAATCATGGAAATCTCAGGCCTTTAACACCATTTGCTACTTGGCCAACCAAGAGAGAGACAAACCCCATCCTCAGCACACCCAGCCCTGTGCTATCCCCGGGCAGAGCATGAGCCCCTCAGGTGTTGGCCACGGGCTGTCCCAAACCTGACAGGAAGGAGGTGAAGGGATTAGCTGGAGGGTATTTTATTCCTCACTCACTTTCTATCTGTTGGGTGTGTGGGGTGGGAAGGGCCAGAGCACGTGGGAGATGTGTAGCTGCTCCAAAGCTGAACACTGAGTTAATCCAGCACTAAGGGGAGAGAGGCAGCAAGTCCCAGGGAATCTCCATTTCCTTCCTTCTCAGGACACGATGGTGGCATGGGGAAGGGCAGAGGCTGTGGCCTTCTGTGGACAGAGTGCACTGGAGAGAGCTGATACCTGAAGTGACAACGAGGGACAGCCATGAGCTCTGGGGCCTCCTGCTCCCCTGCCCCGACACGCCAGCTGGGTGGTGACAGATGGGGACAAAGCTCAGCACAGCGACGGCCCTCGGCACTTTGGCACAGCCACCCCAAACTGCACTCCAGCTGCACAACCTCAGCGGGGTGGGACAGGCTGGGGACAGGCTGGGGACCGTCAGCTGTCACGCCCTAGTGCAGCTCAATGAAGGCTTCCAGCTCCTCGGGGATGAATCCCTTGTAGGGAATCTTGTGCTTATCCAGGGCGCGAGCAGCAAGGCACTGGAGGGTGATGTAGTTGAAGGGCTGCATGGTGCTCTTGGTGAGCAGCTTCTCATCCAGCAGCTCGTAGGCCGTCTGCTTGAAGGCGTTGGTGGCGTCCATGTGTGCCCCGGCCTCCATCAGGGCGCTCATGATCAGCGGGCAGTTGTTGCGGGCAGCCACGTGCAGGGGGGTGTTGTTGTCATAGTCCCGGCTGTCCGGGTCTGCCCCGCACTCCAGCAGCAAGTTCACCACGTGCAGCGACGGGAATTTGCCCACGGGGTAACGCCCCACCGTCGTGGTGTCCTTGTCCACGGCCATGTGCAGGAGGGTGAAGCCGTTCTTGGCGCGGGGGCTGCACTTGAGCAGGCGGTAGATGGTCTGGCGTTTCTGGTGCTCCTGCTCCGGGGTGCACTCCACCTTCTCCAGCAGGAAAACCAGGTGCAGGATGATGGCCAACGTCTTGGTGAACTGAGCCGAGTCGGCCACGGGGTCCTTGCCGTGCACCAGAGCCCTCTCCACCTCCCGGACGCCTTTGCTCAGCACCCCGATGAGGTCGGAGAAGCCCAGGTGGGTGGCTAAAGTGCCTTTGGAGCGGTCCTGGAGCACGTAGGAGTAAAGCTCGGCAAAGGAAAGGAAACTGCTGGCAGTCATGGGGCTGAGGGGCTCCAAGTTGCCTTGCTGCATGTCCAGGGCGTACTTCCACAGGTTAATGCAGCGCTCGAAGTTGCCAGAGTCGGCGTAGACGGCCCCGCGGTAACGGATGTAGTAGGAGGTGTCGGGGTGGGAAGGGCCCAGGATGCGCTCCCGGATCAGCAGCGCCTGCATGCGCATCTCATCGGGGTCCGTGATCAGGGCTTCCAGCTCCTCCAGAGAGCTCACCTCCCGTGAGTAGTCGTAGGCCAGCACCAGCTGCCGGGGCTCGGGTTTAGGCAGGTACTTCCCGCCCTCGCAGCGCAGCTCCATCGCCCTGCGCCAGTACTTGTGGGCTCCCAGCAGGTCTCGTTTCTTGTCCACAAACGTGGCACCCAGCAGCTCCAGCGCTTCCACAGCAGCCTCTCGAGTGCAGAACACGCTCGGGACCTCGTCCTGACTGGAAGCTGCAGCACCGCATCCCTCACAGCCCTCTTCAGTGCAGCCCCTCTGATGGCTCCCACCTGAGGCACAGGTCCCAGTCTGGCTCCCCGCAGCCTCGTCCTGCTGCAGCCCCCCCTGGATCAGGTACTCCACGATGTTGGTGTGGCCGGTGACACTGGCAGCGAGCAGGGGGGTCATGCCATAGCCGTCCTTCTCCATGCGAGCCTTGGAGCGGAGCAGGAGCTGCAGGATCTCCAGGCTGCCCGACTCGGCGCAGTCGTGCAGGGCCGTGTTTCCCTTCACGCTGCGCCGGTTCACGTCGGCCCCTTTCTCCAGCAAGTAGCGGGCGATCTCCCGGTGCCCTTTGTAGCAGGAAATCATCAAGCACGTGTGGCCGTGCCGGTTGGCCACCTCCAGGTCGGCCCCGCGCTCGCCCACCAGGTACCGCACGATCTCCAGGTGCCCGTCGAAGCAGGCGGCCCGCAGCGGGGTGGAGTTGGTCAGCGTGGTCTGGTTCACCGAGGCGCCATGGTCCAGCAGGCTCCGCACCACGCCCAGGTGCCCCGCAGCCGAGGCCGCCCACAGCGGCGGGGCCCCCTCGATGGTCTCGCCGTCGAAGCTGACGGAGCCGCCCTCCTCCACACGGGCCCCGCAATGATCCAGCAGGTACTCCACCACCTCCAGGTGCCCGTGCCGGGCCGCGATCAGCAGCGGGGTGCTGCCGGCCCCGGGGCCGCCCCCGCCGCCGGGCCCCGCAGTCAGTGCCTCCAGCTCCTCCCGGCTGCGGCTGCCCAGCAGCTTCTGCAGCAGCTTCAGCTTCCCGTCGCGGGCCGCATTGTACACGGCCGTGCGCAGGTCCATGGCGCCAGGGGCCGCCTCCAGGCCATGGACCGGCGGCGGCGGCGCGGCCCCAGCGCGGCGCGGGACGGGCGGGGGGCGGCGGGACCCCCCTGCCCTCAGCGCGGCGGGACCTTCACCGCCCGGGCCCGGCCGCCATCTCAGGCTGCGCCGCGGAACAAAATGGCGCCGCGCGGGGCGGAGCGGGACGCTCGGTGAATGATGGGAACTGTAGTCCCACGCGCGGGACTTTTGGCCCGGCGCCGCACCCCGCGCACTCTGTTTCCCGGAATGCAGCGCGGGAAGGGGGAGAGGCGGGAAGGACGTGCACGCTCTCCCTGCGGGGCATGCTGGGGAGTGTAGTCCCGTCGCCCGGCCGCGGGTAGCGCCGCTAACGGCGCTTCAGCAGCACCGGGACTACGGTTCCCAGTGAGCCCCGCGCGGGCCGGGCGCTGTCCAGGGGTGCCTGTGATTCCCAGCGTGTGCCGCTTTCATGGCGGTTTTATTGCTCTTCAATTCCTTGATGTTGTTGAACCTCAAAGCACAGCGGCTACGCAGCATTAATGTGACGTGGTTTAATTGCAGGTTGCATGAAGTCATAATGTCCTGAGCTGTAACGGGGCCGCAGAGATCACGCAGCCCAGCCCATGGCCCTGCACAGGTGCGTTTTAAGGTACGAGTTTCCTGCCTTGGAGGTGGCAAAGCCTCGTCCCTACCAGCGAACACTGATTTGTTCCCTCCAGTCCCCAGCACAGGACATTATGTCCAGCTCCCTCCATCCCTGAGTGACAATACCTGCCCGGAGTGAGGGAAAACAGGCAAGCAATAAATAGCTCAGCTTAAATGAGCAAAGCTTTACTCACCAGAGTCTATTTTTAGGGCATAAATTGAATTTAAGTGTCCTTAATCTTTATACAGAGAACTGGTACAGGGTTTCTCCCATTGTATTTTATTTATAGCTGGGTCTCTCCTACCCAGGAAAATAAGCTCATTATTTGCATTATTATTCTTCTGTCTGTCATGATTATTATTCAGTCCATCCACCCGTTTTAGGCCTCGTCTGGAATTACGGTGGATTATCCCACTGCTGCCTGTTGCCTTCACACAGAATATCACTTTTGTTGCTAAGAAACTGCTTTTGCATAACAGGCAGCAGGAGCCCAATTTTCACTTCAGCAGCTTCTGAAAGTCACCCGGGAGCAGCAGCTGCTCCTGGAGCTGTGTCCGTGGCAGAATTCTCTCATCAGGTCTGTGCTGAGGGATTGTTCCCTGGGAGGGGCTGGGATGGAATTCCCAGAGCAGCTGTGGCTGCCCCTGGAGCCCTGGCAGTGGCCAAGGCCAGGCTGGAGCAGCCTGGGGCAGTGGGAGCTGTCCCTGCCCATGGCACTGGCTGGGCTTGAAGTCCCTCCGACCCAAAACTTTCTGGAATTCTGCAGCACAGTGGCTTTGTGTGTGAGAAGAAAAGGGACCCCTTGAGCATCTCCAGGTGTCTGTGCTGTGCAAGGACAGGACAGGACAGGAGGAATCAATCAGGCAATCCTTGAGGTTGGAAAAGCCCTCGGGGATCATCAAGCCCAGCCTCTCCCTCAGCCCTGCCCAGGGCTGTGGGAACACACAACTCTGGGCACGAGTTCATCCTGTTTTCACCCAGAAAAAGCCCCACGGGTTCCGTTTGAACGCTGTGAACCCCCTGGGTGTGTCTGGGCATTGCCAGGCTGTGAATGTCCCAGCTGGGATGCCCTGTCCCTGTCCCTGTCCCCTCGGTGAGCACCCAGAGCAAACCCCCAGCTCCCAGGCTGTTTGTGCTGCAGGTCAAGGCACAGACACGGTGACATTTCCTCCTCCCCGCTGGCTCTCCTGTTGCCATGGTGACCAGATGCACTGGCTCTTTTATCTGAAGTATCTATTAACCAAAGCTTCCTATTAATTTCCCCTCCATAGAATCCATTAGGAATTCACCAGAACACCACACAGGCCTTTTAGGTCCCAAATCCACCTCAGAACCCACCCGCCCCTCCCCGCCTCGTTCCTGGGTGGGCTCAGAGACATCGTGGGGTAAAGTGCAGCTGATGGAAATGGCTTTTCCATTAATAAGAAATTTCTCAGTAATGAGGGAATAAAGAGCAGGGGGAGAAGTGTCAGAGCAGCCTCTCCCTGCAGGTCCCTGGGTGTGGAATGTGCTGGAGCCTCAGGACCTCACCCCCAACCTTCCATAGGCCAGGCTGCTCCAAGCCCCAATGTCCAGCCTGGCCTTGGGCACTGCCAGGGATCCAGGGGCAGCCACAGCAAATCTGGGAATTCCATTCCAGGGCCTCTCCACCCTCCCAGGGAACAATTCCTTCCCAATATCCCATCCATCCCTGCCCTCTGGCAGCGTAAGCCATTCCCTGTGTCCTGTACCTCCATCCCTGGGCCCCAGTCCCTCTCCAGCTCTCCTGGAGCCCCTGCAGGCCCTGGAACGGGCTCTGAGCTCTCCCTGGAGCCTTCTCCTCTCCAGGTGAGCCCCTCCAGCTCTCCCAGCCTGTCCCAAAGTTGGAGCCTCTTTCCTGAACAGCTCCCACTTGCAGTGACCCAGCAGCTGGGAGCAAAGGATCTGTGTTATCCCTCTGAGGGTGTCAGGGACGTGTGGCTGCTCCCAGGTCCTCCTGCTGAGCTCCAGCTGCTGCTGCTGCTCCTCGGAGGAGCTGCCAGGATCCTCCCCGTGCCAGCAGCAGCCCAGGAACGTGGGTGAATCCCAGCACCTGGGGCAGCAATGAGGGGCTCAAACCCCCCCAAGTCCCTCCCCTACAAACCACGGTGTCCCCCCCCCACCAGGGGACACCTGGGTGGGGTTTTTGGGATAGCACAGAAAAAGCCCCAGCCAGGGTTCTGGGAATAAGAGGGGAGTTAAATCCCCACGGGAGGAAGAGCAGATAAAAAAATGAGACGTTGTGACAGGGCTGCCAGGCTGCGTGGCAGGAGGGTTAATTTTTAGTGAAACTGCCATTTCATATTCCCTTTCAGACAAGCTGAATTACACGGTGCTGGCTGCTGCAGGAGGAGCATAATTTCCTTCACAGAAATAATGACAGGGTACTTAAAGAGCAAGTGAATGGATGGCTGAAGTACTGGGCAGAGACTTCAGAAATCCAGGCTGAGCCCTCACCTTTACAGGAGGCTCCTTTGGTGACCTTGGGCCAGTCATTTAATCTTCCTGTGTATCAATTCCCTGCCAATAGCACAGGAATAATAACTGTTCTCTGTCTGCCTGCCTTATTTAGGCTGCAAACTCGGAATTTACAGCTCGTGTTTGCTCTGCTTTGAAGCCAAAGGGCTTCAATCCATGCTGAGGTGTCTGGGACAACCATGATGTACAATGTGGAGAACAATAAAGGGCTGGGATGGATGGTTTGGAACATCCTCAGCGTGAAAGGTTCAAGAATTCCTAATCCATTGCTCCCCATCTCTTCCCTCAAAATGTGGAGAAGTTTGCAGCTGTGCTAAGAGTTCCAAAAGCATCAAAATAATATAGGAGCAGAGTCCATACTGATTTATTGAATCCCTGAATTCCTTCTGAAGCAGAGAGTGGGTAATTTAGAAACCTGCAGAATTTCCTTTGTGCTCAGTCAGGGATGCAGCAGCTCCTCAGGTTTTTCAGTGTAAATTGAGGTTTGCAGGCTCCTGTGTACCCAGGTTTTATCCACCTCCAGCTTTCAGGGGCTTGTGTGATTTCCTGAAGCCAGGGAAGATGGGTCCCTGCTCCCAGAGCCAGCGAACACCAAATTGTCTCTATAGTTAAGCAATTTGCTGTACAAAGGGAACAATTCTAAAAATAGGGAGAAATGGCACCCTGACATTAGCAGGAACGATGACCCAATCCCCACCTTGCTGCAGGGCCTTTGTCCTGTAACTGCCTCCATCAGCAGGGCTCTGATGGCATTATTTTCTGTGCTTATGTGGGGCAGAGGCTGTGGGTTCCTGGCAGGGAGGATTTTGATCAGCCTGCAGAGGATGAACAGGCTGGGGAAGCTTCGGGGGGAACACTAAATCAAGGTTTCATTCACATCAGACTGGCCACTGCAGCATTAAATGGCTGCACTGCTGCCCTCGGAATTTTGTGTGGGTTTAATCTGTCAGTGGGGAAGTAAAGGACAGGGGGAGAGAGAGTCGTTGTGGTTTGTGAAAACTGGATCTTTTCTTTCAGGCACCATCAAATGACAGCAGTTTGTACAGGTTTAAAATTCATCTGGTAACAGATTTGTGGCTGCTTCCACCCCTGGAAGTGCCCAAGGCCAGGTTGGACATTGGGGCAACCTGGGTTAGGGGAAGGTGTCCCTGCCCATGGCAGGAGTGGGACTGGAAGAGCTTTAAGGTCCCTTCCAACCCAAACCATTCTGTGATTCCTAAATCACATCTGCCATAGCACCAGTGATGTGGGCAATGCTGAGCCTGGTAAGTTAAAAAAAAAAAGGAAAAAGAGAACAGTGCTCGACAGCACGAACAACCCAAATTATTAAAGATATTTCAGTGCTGTTCACTGGCCTCGGCAGGATCCAGGAGTTTCATTTTCACACCTAAATACCTTTGAGAATGAAGGCTCTGAGTGGTGTTGAAAATTTGTTCTTTTTATATTTTAAGGCCCTGCTGGAAGCAAAGGGCTCAGCTCTCCAAAGAAGCCCTGGCAGGCACCGAGGTCCCAGCGGTGTCCGAGTGCCCTGACCCTGCACTGGTGTCTTTGGGCAGCTTCCTTGGCTCCTGGGCTGCTTTCAGCTGGAGCACACTGAATTTCCTTCTCAGTGGCTGCTGTGGGGCTGTGTTTGGGTTTGTGCTGAGCACAGGGCTGATAACTCACAGATGTTTTTGTTCTTGCTGAGCTCACTCAGAGCCAAGGCCTTCCCTGCCCTCACCCTGCCATGCTGGGGAGGGGCTGGGAGGGGACCCAGCCAGGACAGCTGACCCCAGCTGACCCCAGGGATGTTCCAGACCAGAGGACATCATGCTCAGGATATAAATGGGACTGAAGAAGGAACTGGGGGGCATTTGGACTGAGGAGCAGAATTGATGCCTTAAGTTTCAGCTTTTACATTTTCCAGATCTGTACTGCTTTAATGTATAACTCTAAAACTCCATAGCCTGTCAGCTGCTGTCTCACCATTTTATTCAGACAAAACAACTTCTCTTCAGGCCCTAACTTCAAGGACACCCTGTTTTTCCAACCCCAAAAATGTAAACAACTGAGAACAGCAGTGAAGAGAAAGGGAGGTGAACTGGAGAATGAGGCTCCACTACCTGAAGCTGTAATTGGACAATTTGCTTCTGATCTGCAGGTGGACCAAACTTAGATCTGTCCAAAAAACCACATGTTACTGGTCCATCCCAGGTGTAGCCTGGGCCAGGCTCTTGTTCTGCCCAGGGTGTACCCTGTGAAGGCCTTTCAATAAATACCTACTTTATTCTTTTAACTCTGTCTGGCTTCTGTTCTCGGGAGCCTCTCAAGGCATCAGCTGAAGCCACGACAGGAGCTGCAGCACCCCAGAGCACTTGCACACCCGGGCTGTGGCAGCCTGGGCTGTATGGCAGGCTATGATTTGTTGTCACCTTTACAAACACAACAACAAAATCACTAGTCTTCCACACAGAGCCAGGCCAGGAGAGCAGCGCTTCCTCCTCAGGGACGGCCTCCCGCACGTCTTCTCCTGGCATCCTTCCTCAGTTCTTCCCATCCTGTAATCCTTGTTCCTGTCTCTCCTTCAGGGATGGATGCTGCCCTTTGCAGGAACGTTCCTCCTGAGACCACATCAAATCTCCCTGTAATCATCTCTCCAATTTGTGGCCGTTCCCATGAGTTTCTGCTCCATTTTCTCACTGCGGAGACTCTACAGGGACATCAGGGCTCAGCAGGGGCTCCTCTTGCCTTACCCTGTGATAAACTTCTCCAGGAGTGCTCTGTCAACCTGTCTGTCTCCCAGCTGTATTTGAGTCTGACTGAAATAAGCAGATGCAATATATGCTGGGGAAGGCTGGAGAAAAGGACTCTGCAAAGAGAAAGATAATGATGGTGCCGAGTTTCCTGGAATCCCGCTGAGAGGCTGATTTAAGCAAGGAAAACAAACCCCTTTTGCTGTTTCCTTTCTCTGGATTTGTTGATAGGCAATCTTTGGTTCAGGTCCAGCTTTCCTTTCACTGCCCAGCTTTTCTCTGTTAATACCTCTCGTGGATGAGGTGTGGAGGGACAGGGCTGGCTCACGCCCATGGAAAGGATCTGACTTAATTCCTTGTCCAGTAGAGCTTAACTCACCTCAGCCACTGAAATCAGGCAGGGAACATCCTCTTCCCATCTTCACCCAACTGTTATGGGTACTTTGTAAGCCAGTGGGGAAAAAGGGAAATAAATAAAACCATCCCTCAGCAGCCTTGGCTGCTCCTTCCACGGGAGGATGAAGAGTGTGCAGCAACAGGAGAGGGTTTGGGTTTGCTGCTGCTGGCAGGGGCTGTGCCCTGTGGGAGCTCATGGGGAGCAGTCCCATCCCTCCCTCCCTCTCCTCTTTTATAACATATGTGCTTTCTATGGACACTTTATTCAAACTCCAGATGGGTGTTTCAGTCTGGGGATTTGTGCTGCTCTGAGATAACAGCCCTTTGTGCTGGCCTAGGTAGCAGGAGTGTTTGTGATAGCTGGGGCTGATACCAGGAGATGTCCAGGTGGTCTTATTTAACAGGGAGCATTAGTGATACTGCCATTGTCCAGGAAATCAGATAAAAACGGGTGCAGGTGTTACCCAACACCGTGTTTGTGTAAGGACAGAGCCAACTGCTGAACAAGGGGGGATGTGTTCTGGTACAAAACTGCTGTCACCCCAAACCTCCCGGGTAAAATTTAACCAGCAGTTGGACTTGGATGATCCTTGTGGGTCCATTACAACCCAGGATATTCTGTGATTCTAATCTGAATTCACAGTAGTGAGTGTGCAGTGAAAACACCTGGGGAGTGAGACAATATTTAGAAACAGAAACTCAGGACAATTCAGTCTTCGGCCCAAGATAATTGGAAGAGAGGATGAATTGTAAAGAAGAATGAATTAGAGAGAAAGGACGATTTGGGAAGTGCTAAGCTGGACCAGAATTCCAGGTGACAAGGACACTTCTCAGTCCTTGTTCTGGGACACAGCTCCACAAAGGGATTTACCACAAGTCATTGCTAGATAGTCACATAAAAATCAAGACAGGAGAAGTGTGAGCAAGAGCTCCTCTCTTGGTTTCACACCCAGACATTCCCTGTTCAGAGCGAGGTGTTTCGTAGGAAACATAAATCTCATGCTCGGAGGCGTGTGAGGTTTTTGTCTAGACTGTCTCCATGGGGCTGTATTTCTCTGTGTGCTATTTTCCAGGAAGGGATCTGCCACTTCTGGTTTGTCCCAGAGATTTCAGGGACGTGGTTCCTTGTCCTGGTGGCAGCTGAACCTCCCCCCCTCTCCCCAGCACTGGGAGGCTCCTCAGTAATTGTTTCTGTGGATGGGAGCTAAACTTAGCTCCAGAGCAGGGGCAAAAAGCCTGTCTGGAAAGAGTGGGGACTCTTGGCCTCCAGCTATCTCTGCCCAGGCTCATCACAGAGAGATCCCCAGCTGCACTTCCAGGCTGTAAATTAAACAAACAGTATTTCCTCTACACCAGACCACAGGGAGGGCAGAGAGAACAATGTGGCCTTATTGCTGTTATTTCCTTTGGCTTCAATCTCTGTCCTCTGCCCCCCACCTCCTCCCCAGCCCCGTGTCTCCCACTTTACCCGATTTGTCATTTATTACCTTGCTTTAAAGTGAGGCAGGGGGAAAAATGCTCAGTGCAAATTATATTTTGAGCTGTTGTGCTTTGCCTCTTTGGTGGATAATAAATCTCTCTGGCAATGCTCCTCTGTATAGGATTTGTCATTAAATGCAATTAAACAAACCCTGCAGGTGTCCATGATCAGGCCTGCAGCAGCCCATTCACAACTGCAATGTTATTATCAGCCTGACAACAAAACACCAGATATTTCCTGAGCTCCTCTGATCGATGAGCTTGCCTGACTTGGAACTGGAGGGAGGAGAGAAGAGGGACCAGAGTGGTTCAAATGCTCTTTAGACTTATTGATGGAGAAGTCAAAAAGCTGCTCAGCAATCAGAGGGAAGGTGGAGAGAGAGAAGGACCCAGGGACAGAAGGGCTAAAAGGGGAAAATGAGAGAGGAGTGTTTGGGAGTCAAAAGGCAGAAAACAAGGCAAGTTATCACAGGGTGCCCTGCCACCCAATGAGTTGGTTAATGCACAAGAACTAGAGTTTAAGAGGCAAGGAGGGGATTTTAGGGATGATCCTTTGGCAGATGGGCTTTCAGTGTTGTCACGTAGCCTCCCTGCCCGGAGGGACACCAATTCCTCCCACCCCAGGACAGGATTTGACTGGCAGGTTATCCTGTTGTTCAGGGATGTTCATCTGCCTCCCCAAACTGTGGCCAAATGGTTGGACCAGACACCCAACTAATTTCAAATCCCACCTGGAACACCCAGTGGAATTGGACGGGGGCTTTGGAGCAACCTGGGACAGTGGGAGGTGTCCCTGCCCATGGCAGGAGTGGGACTGGATGAGCTTTATGGTCCTTCCAGCCCAAACCATTTGGGATTCTGTGGCTCTCTGAGTGCAAGTTCTTCCCTATCCTCATTCACACCGGAGCATGTCCTGGCACAGCTTTGGGGAGCTGCAGAGGTGCTGCTGACAGGACTTGTCCGAAGCAGATGCAACAGCATTCACACCAGAATTCTTGTGTGCTCAGACAATCAGGAACAGGAAAAAAACCTCCTGTGGTTTCTGTCAGCCATCCCAGGCAGCCTGTGGAGTGTGAAGGTCAGGGATTCACAGGGGACTGGCTGCCATCAAGCCCAGCAAGAGAGAAAGATTTGCCAAGACCTGTGGAATTCTTCTGCCTGACTCGTTTGCTCAGCTCAGCCTCGGGGTGCTCTGGGGATGAACCTCTGTCCCCTCCTGCTCTCACCCCAGGAATCCTGGCTCAGCCCCGTTGTTCTGGGGCATGCACAGGATTGCAGTGACAAGGGACAAAGCTCACATTACTCTTCTAGTGTCACCTAAACCAGGGGGTTTTGGGGTTGGATAAGGGGAGTCAAGGGTATCAGTAGAGTGTAAGGGGTGATTATTGACTTCTACAAAAAGAAAGCTTTTGCAAGGGTCTTTGACTGAGTTTTAGGGCCTCACCTGTAGGGCAAATAGCCTGGGACCCTGTTTGCTGCCATCCCAGGTCACACTGGGATTGTGACAGAAGGAACCAGGAATTCTGTGATCAAGCCATGAGTCTCAGGATGAAAATTTCCCCATAGCCTGCACCTAGATCACTCTGCAGCACCGGTCCCTGTCTCTCTGGCCTTTGTAAAAACCCATGAATAAAATTTATAAATAAGTGTATTTTACATGGCCTCTCCCACAGGCTGTGGGGACATCTGAGGTGACAGTGGGTCAGAACACCTGAGATCCATGGGTGTGGGCAAACCCAGCATCTTCACTGGAACAGGCATTGCCCTGCTCCAGTCCCTTCCATCTCCCCCTGTTCCTGCCTGGATTCTGCTCTCGGCCCCCTCTGCCAGAATCCACAAACCCCAGTGATTCCCTCCCGCGGTGCTGGGGTGGGGTTTGCAGGGGGCTGAGGCTGTCACACGGGGACCTGCCCTCTCCTGGGGCACAGGGACAGGAGCTGGCACGTCCCAGGGCCAGCCCGAGGAGCCGGGGGTTGCTAATGAGCATCCCTGGGACGGGGCTGCTGTGCTGGAGCTGCGGATTTCCAGCCCGGGAGCAGCGGGGCCGCCAATGGGGCTGGTGGGGAAACCCCCCCGGAGTTTCCATCAGCGGCCGCAGAGAGCGGGGAGGGAGCAAATCCAGGGCAGGATGGAAATGCGCGACTGATTGGATCGGCTTCAACAAACCAACAAACACTTCTTTCCCCCCTTCTTTCCACTTCTCTTCCTCCCCACCTCCAGCAGTTCCTCTCTCCGCGCTGCTCATCTCCCTTTGTGCACCTCTTAGCCGCACTCTCCTCTCTAAACAGGTGCAGTTGCCACTCAATAGACTTTAATTACCACTTCAAGGGCTCTCACCGGGGTCTGCGGGAGGGTGGAGATGAATTTTCCCGAGGATTATGCGTGTGGCTGAGCTCTCCTCAGTCAGATGGTGATATTGCTGCCAGCCAGGATCCTTCGAGAGAGATCGGCTCTTCGGTTCTCTCTGCTTGCGTTAACAAAAAAGGAAAACTGCTGCTGAAGGGGGAAAAAAAAAACCAACCCAGCCATTACCTGGATTAATTAGCAGGACAGCAAATGGGTCTGGAGAAAAACATTACAGAAAATTTACAGCCCAGGAGTCTCAGCTGGGCTTCCAAACTATTATTCCTTGCAAATCAGAAGTGGAGAGCTCAGCATCTCGGAAGATTTCTGTGGGAAGACTGGGCTCTAAAAATACAAGTTGTTTTTAACCACTTTACCTTTTTTTTTTTTTTTTTTTTTTGCTGCGTGCTCTTCCCGTCACGCCTCACTGGAGGGACGTGCTGTTAATGCATCCTGCTGGGACCCTGGGGATTCCTCCCTGGGAACATGTGGGTTCATTCCCGGCTTCTGCACAGTTTGCCTGTGATGGAGGAATTATTCCCAATGTTTAACTAGCAACAGAACATTATTTTTATTATTAAGATCCTCTTCAAAAGGCACTCCTGGAGAATGCAGAGCAGCTTATGCCTGTTGGAGCTGCCTGGAGTTGTTTGCCCAGGATGTGAGTGCAGGCTTGTGGAGATGCACACAGAAATTTGGATATGTGCTCCTCTGTGCTGATACATGCAGAGAGGAGCTGGGAATATAACAGGATCTTTTGGGACAAGGGAGATTTCCAAACATTTAAAAAATAATTTCTTTCACTCAACATTAACATTTCTAATTTTTTTCATAAAACGAAATGCAGGGAGGAGATTTTTATAGAAAATTGAGCAACATTTTGTTCTGCCACAATTAAGTTTGTTTCCCTAAACAAGAAATTCAGCAAACTGGGGAAATATTGCAGCCAAATGTGCACTTTTGCAGATGTGTTTTCCATGAAACATTTTGCCTAGCTCCAAAACAGCTGGGTATGTGCAACATTTGGGCTTCTGCTTGGCTTCTGTCCTGGTCTGGTGCTGGCAGCAGAGTCCACGTGGGCTCTGCTCTCCCAATCCACCCGGGGTAGCTGGGGCTGTGCTCATCCCACTGAGCCAGCTGGTGTTCCTGGGGAAGGGTCCAGGCTCCTCTCAGCCCTCAGGCATCATCCCAAGCACTCAGACTCTGGCTGAGGCTCCCACCTGCACTCCTGTCTCGCAGCCCTCGTGTTCCTCCAGCTCCGTCTGCCCCGGCGCTCCCCTCCCTGGGGCTGTGTTGGCACCTGCAGCACAAAGACAGAAGAGAGGAAGGAAGGAAGGATGGATCTGATGGAATGGGTGATGGCTGGGCTCAGTGACCCAAACCCAACGGCTCTGTGCAAAGCCATGGAGACAGAGCAGAGTGACCGTAACACCCAACAGCCCTGAGGCATCGCCTCAGCCCCGGGGAATGTTCTGTTCCTCCTTCCTCAGGCTCAGGATGGAGCTGTGCCCCGATGAGTGAGGAGGTGGAGGACTCAGGGCCTGAGATGGGGAAAGGAAGAGTCACAGGGATGTGCCCGTGAGAGACATCTCCCTGTGCAGGCACCACAGGTCTGTAGCTCTGTCTCTGGGCTTCCTCCTCACTTGGGGGATCCATTCCCCTCTTCCTCCTGCACTTCTCCACCTGCACTCCCTTCCCCTCCTACTCCTGCCCTCCCAAAATTCCCACTCTCATTTTTCAGGTTCTCTCTTTCTCATGTAACTCATTCTTTCAGCTGCTATGATTTAAAATCCTTCTGCCTTCATCACCTTTTCCTCCCACCCTTGCCTTTCTTGTGAATTTTGATTTCCAGGCCCATCTAGCACATGTTTTCCTGCCATTTCTGCAGGACTGGGACGAACATTGATCACAGCCATCTCAAGTCCATCTCTCCTTTTTCCCAAAGAGCCGATGAAAATGTCACCCATGAGATAATCATCATGTTGCTTACATCCCTTAATTGCTCTCAAAGTACACGTCGAGGCTTCAGAGCCTCTTTGAAAGGCAGGTTCTGGCCTTTGGCACATTATTGACAGGCTGTTGATAAGCCCCTTTGTTGAGAAGCAATTTTGTCCTTTTTCCTGTACAATTTTTTGGTTTTTTTAAAGACAGCCCTTTCAGAGAGAGTAGATTTTTAAAACAGAGCTGAGCTTTGAATGAACAGGCATCAGAGTAATTCCCAAGGAGTGGTGGCACACGTGGGAGAGGAGAGCTACCAGCACACTTTGTGCAGGACTCTGTACAGGAAATCAAACTGAGATGACAAATGGCTTCATCCTTGCTGCTTTTAAGTCCTTTCCCTCTCAGACCTGATAACCAGATGTTTATTTGCAGTGTATTACTAAAAGCATTGGACATCTTGGGTGTTCCAGTGCACTGCTCCACTGTGAACAGGAGAAACTCCACACTTGAGCTGTGCAGTGACTCATTTGTATCTATTAATGATAATTCTCAGGGGGTTTTAATACCTGCTGATAAAAGTGGACAGAGATTTCTTCCTCACAACCACCCCTCCTGGTCCCAAAAGCTCTGCAGGTGTGGGGCAGGGACAGAGCAGAGCCAGGCAGACAGACAGAGCCTCCATCAGCAGTGCAGAGCCTGTGGCTCGTACCTGAGCAATTCCCACCTCCGCTGCTGATTCCCACAGGACACCCAGGCTTTGAAGTCACCCCTTGAACAAAGATTCATTTTAATGTGCCCCTGCTGTGAGCCAGGGTCCCACTGGGGCAGATGCTGCAGGTACCTCTCGAGGTAACCCCAGCACAGGCGAGCCCCGCGCTCCAGGACAGCTTCCAACACAACCCCCAGCAAAATCCCCGGGCTATTTGCAACTCAACCCCAGCCCTGAGAGAAATCAAATCCTTCCCTTTCTGAAACCATGTCCCTCGGAATGGTTTTGCCCTTAATGAGCCCTGACTGGGCTGCTGTGTTCCAGAGCCACTGGTGTGCATGTTAACAAGGAGCTCTCTCCGTGTGCAAGTGTGGACATGGCTGGCCCTGTAATGGGAGTCTGTTCAGCATCCTAAATCCCGCATTAGGCTGTGCCTGTAGGAGCCCTGGCATGTTCCACAGAGACTGCCTGAAGGTAATCATCTCTCCCAGCCTCCTGGCTGTCCCTAACAGCTAGGGACAGCTATTCCAGGAGCTGCTGAGGACATGATAAAGTTTAGCCCCCAGTGCGTTCACCAGCAGCAAGGTGGGGAAAGCACTGGTTTGATTCAGGATGAAAAGGGAAAAGGCAAAGGGCTGTGGTATCCAGAGAAGCCTCCAGCTTGCTGGGATTTAGGTCTTGAACCCTGGGAGGGACTGGGAGCCCTGGAATTTCGTTGTTTTCTCTGAGTGGGTTCAGATCAGGAGCGATACTCAAAAAACATCATCTGTCTTAACTTTATCTTTGAGTCCTGCTTGATTCAAATGATGCATCCCAGGACTTCCCATCCCAGAAATCTATTTCATACATCACATCCACTTAAAAACACACTGTACAACAGATACAGGTACACATACACACACATTTAGATCAGTGTTACATGGAATGGGTCCATTCTTTAAAAATTCCAGAAAAGAAGTCCTTCCAAACCCATTCTCTCATCGACAGACAAGCAGAAAGACATAACACTTCTCTTCTAGAAAGAATATATCAGCTCGTTTATTTTTACAAGTTGTGAACTCATTAGCTGGCAATTAATATTCCACCCACCTGTGCAGCCCCTCTTGAGGTCACCTAAAACCTGCCCAGAGCTCCAAGCCCACCTTCGTCAGCACAGGGTGAGAACTGCTGAGATAAAATGTTATCTGAATTAGATGGGGAGGATTAGAAAGGTGATAAAAGCTAAGCCAGGAGAAAACCAGACGATAAATAGGTCTGGCAAGATAGATGGATAATCTTCCTCCCAGGCCAAACCTGACAGGATAATCACCTTTTTCTGTTCTCTGGTTCCATTTGCTCTCAGATCACCAGAGCTTTACAGATATCACTGAATCTGGTTTTCTGGTACACTGGAAATGGGGATCACAAGGTCTGTCTTTATGGACAAGGTGCCTCATTTAGGAATGGCTTCAGGTTTTAGATTAGGATTGCAAAAATCAGTCAAATCGTTGCCTTTTCTTGGTTTGTTTCTCATCTCTTGCTGTGCCTTGGGAGGAGCTGGTCAGACCAGAGCCACAGCCACCTTTTCCCAGCTGAGCCAGACTGGGAGCCAGTCCTGTCCTCTCCCAGGGGTGTCCCTGTCCCTGTCACCAGAGCCAGGCCCTGTGCAAGGGCACAGCTCTGCTGCTGCTCCCTGATCCTGGTGGGATCTGGATTCAGCCTGGCCATGGCATCAGGGGAACTGTCCTCCTGTCCCCTCTGTCCCCTCTGCTTTCAGGGCACAGATCATCTCTGAGCAGGCCTAAACAACCCATCGGAGCAACAGAAAACTTCAAACACTCCGAGCTCTGAGGCTCTTTCCCAGTTGGGAAAGGGTTTGTCTGAGCTGGCCTTGGCTCTCCTCACCCCTGAGAAATTCCCATTGCTCCTGATCCATGCAGAGCACTGCCCTTTGCTGGAGCCTTTGCCCTCCAGATGGGGACTCCTTGTCTGAGAGGAGGAGCTGAGGAAAGTTTTCCACCCCTCCGTGGCATTGATTTCTCCACAAACATTCGACTGGCAATATGGAGCAATGGAATATTTGATTAGCCAGAATTACAGACCACAACATTAATAATTTTGTGAGCTGAACTGAAAAGATTTGTGCTTGTTCTCAGTGGGAATGGTGCAATTTTCTCCTTTCTGAGAGAAACTTTGCTCTAATGGCAGAGTGCATTGTCATCCCACGGGAGCAGGTACTGACTATTGCCTCAAATTTGGGGGGATTTGAATCCATGCAATTTTCACCTGGGCTGGAATCTTGTAGGTGGGCTGTTCATCATGGCTCTGGATTTTCAAAAGAAGTTAGCAATTTTGGGTACCTTATATTTGTGTTTGAGACAGTCTGAAAGGGATGGATTACAAGAGGCAGGTGCTAATCCCTGAAAATCAGGATTAATTGGAATATGTCGTGCTGGGCACCTGAAGACACTAAAATGCTTTGAAAAATCACAGGGGAGGGAGTTGTGTTTCTGAGCATGACTTGGGAAGAATGTACAGCCTTAAGGATAAAGAGAAGATCTTTGCATAACATTATGGAAACATCCTTTAATCCTCAGTGCAGCCAAGTGCTTGACTTTAGTTTGATTCCTGAGGGGTTTCAGTGCTGAAGTTTGTGCAAGTGCATTTGGATTCTCCTGAAGTGGGGCCTGATATTGTGTAAGTTACTGTAGGCTTATGAAAAATTCTGAGTCTCCAAGTCAATATAAATCAAAAGGCAAAGTTCTCTCCTCGAGGACATGCAGGGTTTGCTGGCTTGCTGCAGGTCCAGGTGTTCACCTGCACAGCCACAGACTGTGCCATGAAAGATCTTTTCTTTCCCCTTCCTAAACCCCCGAGCCAGAGTCCCAGAGTTGGAATCTTTAAGTGCTGAACACACACACACAGAACACACTTCCAGTGACCCAAGAAGCTTTAGGATCCCTTCCAACCCAAACCATTCTGTGACTCTATAACTCGGGTGAGCAGAAAAAAACCAAATCCTTTGCTCAGACTTCCCTGAGGTCTCACTGTGGCCCTGAAGTCCGGCCTGAACCCTGCAGGGCTGGGCTGGGCACAGGCTGGGCCAGGTCCTGTGTCCCCACTGCCCCGTGCAGGGGCTGAGGCAGCACCAGCTGTGCCCCAGACAGGGCTGGGCTTGGCACACCCCAGGTGTTTGAGAGAGGCTGAAGGTGAACCCACTGCAGCTGCCTGGGGCACAACAAATCCCTGCCAAAGGCACCACAGCCTCGCCCTGTTTATCCAGGCTCCAAAGCTGTCGCAGATCTCGTGTCTGAAATCCACTCTTTTTTTTTTCCCTGCTGAGATTCCCAAGCACCTCCCAGTCTCCCAGCTACTACCAGATTGCCACGATTGCAGTGGAGTGGCAGCGACACACAGACAAATATTTGTGCAAGGCACACCGAGCCTGGGGCCTGGAATATTGTCTGTGTGGTGAGAGGGGGAGAGGGCAAGGAGGATCCTGCCTTTAGCAGGGTTTATTTCTGTTGAATTTTAAACGACAGAAATCTGTATGTCTGTGTGGTGTTTATTTCTGGCAAAACTTCAAATATTTCCTTCCAGTATTTCCTTCCAGCAGGTGATGTTGGACCCTCCTGCCGGATTGATTTCCAGTTTACTCATTTTGAAGAATACTTAAAGGGTCAGGGATTAAATTGAATTAAGTTCAGACCTTACCCTGAGTCCCCTGTTCTTCAGAGACCTCTTTCAGGGACAGGGTAGGATCCATCTATGAGATCTACAGAAAATTGCCAGTAAAAAAATATAAGTGACAAAATATGCCCTGAACAAATGGAAATGAAACTTTGATTAAGCAAGACTGCACAATACAAAATTTAGTTAGCTTTGAGGATATGATATCATCTGTCCTACTATTTTTATATTAAATATGAAATCTGATTAGGCAATTTCCCAGAATGCGGAGATAAACCCATAAAAGCAGGAATTTGGTGCAATATAATTTTCTGGCTTCTTCTGCATGGCTTTTTGGGGCAGGAGGTGAAGAACATGATGATTTTTTTTTCCCCCTTATTTTACAGCTAAACCTCAAAAGGAAAAGTCTGCTATTGGTGTTGGCAGACACAAGGCAGTGCCCAGACTGAACCTCAGCAGTTGTTGCATTCAGGACAGATCAGAGTCACTGTGTGCACATTAGGATCCCTTCCAACCTTAAAAGATTTACAGAGAGATAACAAAGATACCTCTCCACTCCAGTTCCACAGGGAAACATTTCCACCCTTACTTTGTTCAGTGTCTATAAAATATGTCTGAAGGCTGTGTGGATATTCAAGGCCTGAAAGGAAATAACTTTCTTTTCAAGTGTTTTTCTTCTTTTTCCCCAAAATATTTAATTCTGAAATAACAAACTGGAGTTTCCTTAAAATGGAGAACAGCTTGTTTCCTTTTCCTCTCAGAGACCAATATTACTCAGAAAAAATACAAGTGTAAGAACAGGAGATGTGGCCAAGCTGAACCTGGATTAAATCACCCTCTTGAGCCTCTGTTCAGCAAAGTGTTTAAACACACATTTAGCAGAGCTGAGGGAGAATTTCCAATGAACAGGGATTCATTCAGGCAATATCTCAGCTTCCAAAAACAGAGATAAAACAAATGCAGCAAATCACTTCAGCTGGCAATAGCTCTGTGAAATGCTTAATATCCAAAGTGCTCAAATACTTTAACATTTTATATTTTTTATTTTCTATATTAGATCCATGGTTTAATAATCTAAAGAGGAAAAAATGTTTTACTTCAGCTTGAGCCAGAGATAAACACTTTGTTGTTTTAATTTTGTAAAAATAATAATTAAAAAAAAAAAACCAACCACTTTGTTTAATTTGATCTCACTCGATTTCTTTTTTTCTCTAGAGGGGAGGATTTTGGGAAAAAATCCATTCTGATTTAGCCATCGAGCACTTCAATATAACACAATCTATCAATGGACCCAAAGTGTGCCACTACTGCAAGGCAGATTTTGAGTAGTCAGACAGAATCAGCCATGGAGGAAAAATAATTTCAAATAACTGTTCATGAAGCATCACCTCCCCACAGTATCCTGGTGAAATGTCCTGTTTCTCCCACAAACTAGGGAATTTTAAGAGCAACTTTACACATGAACTACCAGTCAGACACATTCTCAAAACAGGTGTTGGGCTTTCCAGTTTGAAAAAATAAGCTTGAATAAAGCTTTGATGTTGAGTAGATGGGAAGCCCGGGTATTCATGTCATCATTCCGTGCTTCCCAAATGCCCTATTATTGTTATTTATTCCCTGCCCTGCCCGAGGCTGTGAGTGTGTCTTACCTGGGGCTGGCAGGGATGTTTGGAATCCATCCCAATGTCCCTTCCCACTTCATCCAGCCCTTGGCTCTCAGCCAGACCCCGAGTCCCTCCCGAGTGCCGAGCTCGGGGCAGTGCCACGGCTCCCGGCCCTCGTGTGTCCGTGTCGGGCAGGGCTGGAGCGGAACGCGACCCGGGCATCCCTGTCCGCCACCGGCTACCTGCGGGCAGGTGAGCGGGCTGTGCCGCTCCCCTTTGCCGCTCTCCTGCCTCCCCTCTCCCGCAGAGACCCCTCCGGGCTGCACTCACCCTGGCCCCGGCGAACAGTCCAGCGCCGCCCCGGGAGAGTCCTGCCCGCACCCGCCGGTGCCCGGTGCCGCTTCCCGGTGCCGGGCTCGTGCCCCGGTCCAGCTCCGCCTGGGAGGCGGCGCCGGGCTCTGTCCGTGGTGCTGATCCGGGCGGGATCTCCCCGGGATCGCTCCGGCTGCCGCCAGGGCCGGGGGAGAGCGGCCCCTTCCCCCGAGCGCTCCCCGCACCGGCAGAGGCGGGACCGGCTCCACAGGTGACCGGGGAGCCCCTGGCAGCGTCCCCGAGCCGCCTCCGCACCCGCGGGGCTCACCTGTCCCCGGGTCACCTGAGCGGCGGAGGGGCCGGGGAAGCTGCCCTGCCTCTGCCTCGGGGCTTTTATGGCCCGCCGGGGGGGGCGGCGGGCGGAGCGCCCGGGCGGGGACTCCGCGCCTCGGCCAACGGCAGCGGCCGCTCCGGGCAGCTGCGGCAGCATTACATCATGGGACCGCCCGCCTTCAGTGTAAGAGTCTCACCGGCGCTCGGCAGCGCGGGCACACGGCAACAGGTCCGTCCCGGGGAGCGGCGAGCCCTGGAAACGGCGCTCCGAGCTCTCCCCGGGAGGGACGACGGGGCGGCGATGGGGGAACAGCCCGCCAGGAGAGCCCGCCCGCATCGCCCCTCGCTCCAGTGCGAGCACGGCAGCTTTGCTTTGTGGGGGTCACTCGCTGCGGATTCCCCAGGACCAAAGGCCACCAGCCTGTCCTCTCCGTCCTGCCGCAGTGTCCCTCGGCCTGGGGGCCTCGTACCCTCTCGTTTCCCACTCCAGCGGACAAGCCAAGCTTCACTCTAAATTCTCAGCCCTCATAGTCCTGTTTTCAGGGCTGACACAAACCTCAACCCTCCATTTCTTCCCAGGGACACCGACTGAGTTGAAAGACAGCCCAGATCTGAGCACCTGGAATCCGTTTGGACCTCTCCTGTTTCCAGAGCAAGGAGGTCAGACAGCTATTCCCTCAAGTGTGCCAAGGAGCACAGAATTTGGCACTGAGAACAAATTTATTTCCTAATCCTCACCTCCAGAAACGCTCATGTTCCTGGGTTTGACTGGAGGTGTCGGCAGGGATGGGTTTGAGTTGCACCTCTGAGATGGAAAATACACAGGTTGCAGACACCAATTTGTCAAGGCTGCCCTAAGTTACCCCCAGATGGTCAGTCTGGTGGATGAAGCTTTGTCTTCTGGTATATCCTGTGCATAGGATGTGTTACCACATGACACCAAAGGAAAAATAATAATTGGTTGCAACATTAATTAGATAGAAATCAAAATGGTCCAGAGTTGAAGGCTTGGTCTGGGTAATACTTGAGACCCACATCCAGGTCTCATTTGGGAAATTTCTGCTACAAATGGATCCCTGTGGGTAAATATGGAGCTCTTAAGACCTGTAAGCAAGAGCAGATGACATGAAGGAGCCCATTTTCGAGTGGCACTGGATGCAATGCAAATCACAGAGCCATTACAATAAAGCCAGGTGCTCTGTTTCCAACTCCCATTGGAAGATCCTACTAGAAAGGAAAGGCAGAGTGAGGGAACAGCCCCAGTTCTCCCAGCCTGGCTCCAGGGCAGAGGGGCTCCAGTTCTCTGTATCTACAAAGAACAGCCATTTTGCAGCAGTTCCCGGGGGATGAGATGTGCACAGGCACTGCCTGTTTTCCTGAAGGCTGCAGCCTCTTCTTTTAGGGCTGTTGGGCAGGACAGTGGACTCAAGTCCTTTCCCTGCATTCTAACTGGTGATACTGGCCAGCAAATTCAGTTGAGGCTTCAGAAATATGATTTTCAAAGGGATCCAAGTGATGAACACAAGCTGTACCTGTCCAGCCCAAAGTGTCTCAAGCCTGATCTACTTATTCAAAAGATTTATCTGAAATGTTTGGCTTATTGTGAGTAAAAAGCCGGGAACTCTCTATGTCCATGGCACATTCATTCTCCCTGGCTTTTCCACCTCGGGAGACCCCTCTGCCTCATTCATTTGCATTCAAGGTTTGTTTCAGTGGAAGAGGGGATCGGACAGATTTTTTTTCACGGAGAAAGTCTGGGATGAACTTAGAATCCACGACAAGAAAGGTCACTGTTTGATTTAATTATTTTGAGTTGTTTTCCACCCCGTTCTCGGAGCAGCCCTCGCAGCTCAGTAATTAGCAACGGAGCGGAGCGGGAGCGCGCTGGACTTTGGCCCCATCTGACCTGATTCATACAACATTTCTGATTAATGCACCTGGTCACATGGCAGCTGTCAGCGACTTGTTGCTGGGCATCCAGAGGTTTCCAAGGGAACCGCTCCCTCTCCTGCCGATGCTCCTCAACAAGTGCGGGAGAGCCGCGGTTTGGTCCCGAGGGCCTGACGCCAGCCGGGCAGGAGACGGGAGCAAAGGTGCGCGGAGAAACCCCCGAAGAAGCAGAAGGCACTAGTGTGGAACTCGGTGATGTTCCCGGCGGAGCGGCTCGGGCAGAGCCCTTGCGGTGCGTGCTCGGCTCCCCGAGCCGTGAGCTGCCTCTGGCTCAGCCCTCGCGGCCGTCGCTGCGCGCCCATCCCGGCCCGCGCATCCCACACACGCCCCGTCCGAGCAAACACCGCATGGCAAACCCAGAGCAGAGACGCTCCCCGGGAGTTCTGCACACACAGGAGCTTGAGAACACCTCTGAGACCCCTACGCACACGTTGGAGACCCCTTTCCTGAGGTGTGTCTTTTGAAAAGTCTCTTACAATCCCGGAGGCCTCGATGGAAGCTCTCCACGGCTGCACGCGCGGACCCAGCCTACCTGGATCCTTCGCAGGCTGGCACAGAGCTCCCACGTAAAACCAATCTCCTCTCCCAAACCCCTCTCCCTGCACATGCAGCTGGGGTTCTGCCCACACACAGGCGTGGCAGCCTCCACGCACAGCAGCTCCTCACACCTCCCTCCCGAGCCCCTCCCGTGCGCACGCCCGGCGCTCCCTGCAGGCATCTCCCTCCGAGCCCCGCACAGCCCCGCCTGCAATCCCTGCTTGCTCTCACACAGACCCTAGAAACACACGCAAGGTTAAGTTGGAAAAGACTTCTAATATCACTGAGTCCAACTGTTAACTCAGTACTGCCAAACCTGCCTATAAATCTTCCAGTGCAAAGGGAAACTGAGGCACTGTGCAAAGCTCTCTGCAGAGCTCAGAGTACTCAGAACCCCAGCTTTGAGCACAGCAGGAGGAGGCTGCAGGACAGAGGATCACAGAACGGCTTGGGTTGCAAGGGACCTTTAAGATCATCCAGTTCCATCCCCTGCCACGGGCAGGAACACCTTCCACTGAACTATTTACATGACGGGAAGGGAAAGATTCAGAGTCTGACTCCTCTACCTGTTAACTTAGTTTCACATCAGAACGTTTCATGCAGGAGGTGTGTCCGACTGAGGAGAAATGTTATTTGGACTAAGATGAAAGGATTAGCGAGAGGAGTGTCCTGGATTTGGTTTGGATAACGTTAATTTTCACCCTAGTAGCTGGAGGCACGATCAAAACTGCCCTGTGAGACAGCGCAGGTTAAGGATGCGCCAGGAAAGTACAGCTCCGGGAAGGGCAGAGAAGGCTACAAATGAACAGCAGCTCGTTAGAGTCAAGGTCTGGACAGACTCAGACACGCTGGTGTGGGGCTGAGCTCTCCCTCCACGCTCAGATTACGCCTGCGAAAGGACAAGGGGATGTTTGTGCGGAATAACCCACTTTTAATGAGGCGTCTGCCAAAGGCGCAATCAGGGAGCGGCAGAGTCGCTCGCGCCTCGGGGGAGTGGGGCTGTGTCTCCTGCCTTTATCTCGGTGCTGTATTGAACCCCCTGTGCCTGTGCTTGAACTGCTGACATTGAGACCATCACAAACATAATGAGGAGGAAGAGGTCGCTCCGAGGCGTGTGCCTGTCCTCGGTGGGGTTTGCGCTCACAGCTCCCAAAAGAGACTCTCAGCTGCTGCAGCACTTAAAAGGAGATTATTGTGAGAAATAAAGCCCATGCAAACAGAGTAAACAAGGAGCTTGAGAACTGGATCTGTCAGGTTCTAGGGCAGGTTGTAAAGAGAGGTTAAGGGAAAAAAATAAAATAAATAAAAACAAGCTGAAGAGCAAACAAGAGCACCGGAGGCAATATTTTCATAGGCATTAAAAGTAGAACCTATGCTTTTCAGAAGTGCTTTTAACACATAGAAGTCATAATCACATGCCCTTCCAATAAAATCTGGGATTCTACTTCCCTCAGGTATTTTAGATGCTGATCCTCACAACACAAGGAGTCAGTGCCCCAGTGAAATTACCAGGCCAGTTTAAAACAAACAAAAAGAATTGCTTTTTCACACAGCACATAATTAGATTTTGGAGCTCGTTTGCCACAGGATATCTTGTAGCCTGAAAATATAAATAGGTTCAAAAGGTTTTAGACAAGATTATGGAAGTTTGGTCTATCAGCGATGATTAAACTTAATGGTTCGGATGCAACATCCAAGCAGACCCCACAGATTGCTGGAAGCTACAAAACTACAGGTGGGAGAAGCTTTTTTTTTAATCTGCCCTTGTGACCTGTCCTGAATATCTCCCTCTGGTTACATCCAGGGCCAGCACATTGGGATGAGGATGTGTCTCCTGCGGAGCAGTCAGACCATGTTTACAATCCTCCCTGCGCCCCACTCCAACTCAAACACCCAAGCCTTGTTTTGGATGGAAATGATGAAAAATAAACCCCTTGTGAGGCACTGCAGCACGTGCTCTGCTAGAGAGCAGTCTTATTCATTAAGGGAATGGTCTTGTATGCATTTGGGCCTGTTATCAGTAACACTCCAAAGGGAAATGGACTACTTAAACCTATTATATCACTGCTTTATTCACCGTGTGCTGCCATTTACCTCCTACATGATGCTGGGCTCTAATAGCACCAGTTCTGAGAAACCCTGCACATTAGCCACAAGCAGCTCATTAATCCACTGTTTTCATTCTTGCAAAAAAAATGGGCTCCAACCACATGAGAGCTCAGATGCCGAGTGCTCAGCCAGAACCAAAACAGCTCTGTTGTGCCAGCAGCTCTGAGGTAGCCCCAAACAGAACAGCACTTCCAGCTGATGGGGCACAAAGAGGGATCCTCGGGCTTGGGGGCACAAGGGCTGTGCACCAGGGAATGGTACAAAGCTGTCAGCCAGCAGCTGCTGCAGGGAGACCTGGAGAATCCAGTTCCTTCAGGCTCCAAGTCAGGTCCATGTGGTCTTCACTCGGATCAGGTCCCGGCTGTTGATGCAGCTCCATCCTGGGATATCAGTTGTCCCAGGCAGAAGGAAAAAAGAATGAAAGGCACGTCTTGAACTCCAGCACGGGGAGTCCATGAGCAGGCTGGGGACTGGCAGAATTAATTCTGAGCAGGTACAATGAGCTCTTCCTCGAGAGTCCTTGAGGGAAATGAAAGGCCCCCTGTGCCAGCCCGAGGCACAGCCCGGGGAGTCCTTTGGCCACTCCGCAAACACGCAGCGGTTGTGGCACAAAGCAGCTGCCACATCTGTTCCATCAGGGACAAGAGCCCTGTAAGGGCCTGGGCTTTCTCTCCCCAGCCTGCTCCTGTTCCACGCTGAGGAGTCAAGCTGCTCCATCTCCTGGCTGCTGCATTCCCTGACCCAGCTCCTCTCCATCCCAGGGCAGAGCTCCTGCAGAACTGCGTGGGTGTCTCCAAACAGGATTATAGCTGCTGAAATCTCCAAGGCTAACAAACGAACCCTTTAACTGGAAGATGGACAGGAGCTCACATGAAAACAACTGCTTATCCACGTGGGACTAAATGAACATCTGTGTTCACAAACCAGGCACAAACCAGGAACAAGGGGCAATATTTTTTCATGAATGAGACTTCAGGAATCTGAGCTCTGTTCTCTTGGTCACCTTTTCCTATCTTATTTATCCTGCCAGCTCTGTGCCTGTCCCAGAGCTCTCCCAAAGTCATCAGGGTGCACAGAATGCAGAATATCCTACGTGGCCCCACATGGATTATCAAGTCCAATTCCTGCAGGTGTTCCTTTATTTGAGCTGGCTTAGTGAAAAATGTAAGCAGGGAAATCAGGCTTAAAGGTGAGTTGAGTTTATTTCTGCTCTTGGGTGAGGACATGAATGAAATGGGAGGCAAGGGGTAGAGGGCTGCTGGTGGTGGCAGAATTTCTGCCTTACTGGGCTCTTAGGCCTGCTCAGGAGAACTGACAGCCCCATCATGCACACTGCCCAGGGAGGCTGAGGTAGATAAAATCCCTCTTGCCAAAAGGAAATGTGATTCCAGGATCCTGCGCCCTCCCTGCTCCAATGTGTCTGTGCAGAACAGCTCTCAATGAGCAGGGAGCTGAGAGGCACTTACAGAGGCATTTAGCCTCACACAAAACATTCTCCTGGGGCACGAGGGGGATGGAGCAAGGCCGGGCCGACTCCTCTCATCGAGCCCAGCTCCACTGAAATCAATATGTGATCAGGCAGCGACTTCAGCTCTTCATATTCCACCTCTGAACAGTCTCATGTTTGTGTTGAACAAGGAAGGTTTAGGCTAGACACGGGGGAAAAAAATTTTTACAGTGATAGGGTTAATTTATCCTGCAACAAATCACTTCACCCAGCTGCACGACCTCCAGAGCTCTGGCCAGTGTGGGTGCCAGGCCCCAGCTCCAGGCTGTCTCTGCCCCTCTTTCCTCTCCAGCTGAAGCTGCCATGCCGAGTGCCACGACAAACAGGCTGCAAACCCCTCTCCCCCACCTCCTGCATCTCCCTGCCCCACCTGAGGCCCCGTTTTCTCTCGTGATGCTTCTAATGAAACTAAGTGGCTGCAGGCAGAAAGTTCCCACTTCCTGCCTCGGGGCTGATTACTGCGGAGCTGCCAGCGGCAGCATCCCGGCTGGAGCCTCTGCGGATGGGAACCCTCGGGGGAGGGGTAAAGTGGTGCTCCGTGCCCTCTGCTCAGCGAGCAGCATTAGAGCACTGACTGCCTAACCTGGCAGCCTGAGGGAGCAGGACCTCGCTGCTCTGGCTGCTGGGGCTGAGGGCTCTGGAAAACATGGGCTGGTGCACAGATGGATGGTATCCTCCAGTCCTTGATATAGAGTTGCAGGAGCAGAACCCAGAAAAGAAGGAGTAAAGTTCTGTTTCAGGTGTGCTGCAGCAATCCTGGCTGGTGCTGCCCAGGGAGAGCTGCTCTCACCTGCTATTTTTGTGTGTGCTTACTGCTGCCCTGCTTCCCTGCTGGATGGAGACTCTTTGTGTACTGAGGGGGAGAAAAAAGGGGCAGCTGCCAGGTGCTGCTCCATCTCTCCAACGCTGAACAGTGACAGAGATGAGGGCTGGCCGATGCCACGTGCCCTCTCTTGCTCTTGGGTTTCACTCCTGCACCCCGGAGCTCCTGGCTGTTCCTGGAAATCTGGAGTGAAACAGCAGGCCTGGGTTGCCCCGCGATCACCTTGGGGATGGGAGGGGAAAGCAAACAAGATTCTGCTCAGCACTGCAAAGACCAACTGCTCCAGCGTTGCCTGGCAGATGGGGCCCAAGAGGGAGACCATCTGTTTCCAAGTGAAGCCCTAAACTTCTCCCTGTGAGATCCAGGGCTGAAGAGATCCAGCAGAGTTCAGTGGGCACAGGGGAGCAGCTGTGACCTGCAGTGCTCCTTCAGTCCTTGGTGGGCAACTTCCAGAGCTGAGCCAGGGCTTGGACCTTGAGTCCCGTGGGCTGTTGAATTCCTGAGCATTCCCATTCCCTAGATTCGGGTTTTTTTCTCTCTCTCTCCACATCTCCACCCTCTTTTCCTCTTGGCAGTCCTTCCCACGTGCGTGCAGTGCTGTGGAACAGTCTGTGCTCCCTGTTGCAGAGCTGGGCAGGGGCTGTGTGGTTCACAGCTGTCACAGCTCTGCCCTCTGCCCACCTCCTTGTCCCAAACCCCACCTGGCTGTGCCAAGGCCACCTTCCCAAACCCTGGCTGTTGACACTTCACCTGGCTCCTGCAGCACATCCCGGTGACGCCAGCAGGGGTTAAAAAGAGGCACGCTGGGGAGACTGGAGAAATGCTGTTAGACCTCAGGGCAGGGGCTGGCATCTCAGAGAGAAGGGGATGGCATCCAGGGAAAGCTGGAGAAGGTAAGGAGCAATTTGCTGATAGTCAGCGTGTCTGGGAAGCCAGGAACATATTGCACTAAACTGATAATAACACCTTGAACAGCGGGGTGGTCGTTTCCACCTGGCCTCGTGCTGGGCTTGGGCTCTCTCATTTCTTCTCCCCTGCAGCCAGGGAATCTGAGGCACGAGGATGGCACAGGTCACCCAGCCAGGCTGCAGCTGGAGAGAGGAGAGCTGCCACAGCCTCTTGGCTCTCCTTTTGCCCCAACTCCATCCTCCTTAGGCTGGGGAGTGGGAAGGCACTGGGGCTCTTCACTTAATTAGAAGTAACAGCTGAAGCACTTGAGAAACAAAAGCTCTTCTCTTTCTCTGCCCCACTTTTACTTGGGAGCCAGGGGTGGGGAGCAAATTGCTTGGAAGCCAGAAAGCGCCCTGGATCTTGTCACCATGGCTGCACAGGCACAGCCTCCTGTTATCTCCAGAGGAACAAAACCCTCCTCCCACCCTCCCCTGTCTCAGCTGGAGCTGATAAAAGGAGAAGAAATAAACAAAACAAATAATAGTAATAATAAGAATAAAAAAATACTCCAGTCCAAACCGGCAAATAAATATTCAGGGAATGAATCAATCTTCTGCAGAACATATTGTTTTCTGCAGTGGATTTTGGGTTGTTGGAGAGCTGAAGGACTCCAATGAGCATTTCAGGTTATAGAGTCCATCTCAGGAATACTGGGATTTACACAGTCACAACCCAGGAGCATCCCAGATGATGCCATTTGCTGGAGAATAACAATCTCTACCTATATACACATAATTGTATCATTCTGATTTATTCACATATATGGCTAATAACATGACCAGATGTAACTTCTATGTCTTCTTGTTTGAAAGCCACAATGATCACACACCCAAACTGCAAACAAGAGCTGACTCCTGCCTCTTCTGCCTCGGGGTCACCCCATGTGCAGGGACAGGCACCAGAGGAAGCAGTGAGCAGAATCACAAGACAAAACAAAGAATTGTAGAAACATCCTGAGTTGGGAGGGACCCACAGGGTCATAAGTTTAGCTCCTAGCCCTGCACAGGACACCCCAACAATCCCAGCCTGGGCATCCCTGGGAGTGTTGTCCAGATGCTCCTGGAGCTCTGGCAGCCTCGGGGCTGTGACCATTCCCTGGGGAGCCTGGGCAGTGCCCCAGCACCCTCAGGGGGAAGAACCTTTTCCTGATATTTCACCTAACCCTTCCCTGACAGACAACACATTTTTGTGCAGTTAAACTGCTTTTGGTACCTGGGCACCTCCAGTCTCCACTGCAGTGTGTGCTTTAGAAAGTAAACCGAAATACAAACCAAAGTGGGCTGTTGCTGTTTTCACTGTGTGCCCACAACTAAACGGCTAAAAATACACCAAATAGTATAGCTGTAAAGCAGTGAAAACTAGCAACCATATATTTGTATTTTGAGAGAAATTAGGGCTATTATGGTTGCTCCAGATGGGCTTCCTACAGGAACTGGGTGGATAATTTCTCTGGGTGCTTTGTGCATCAGAGCTCTGACCATCTGCTGAAGGGAACATACCTTTTAACAACATGTCTCGTTTTGGCTCCGTGCCTTGGGGGCCACCTTCCTACAACAGGCACTATTTCAGTGCTTAATTACACTTACTGTTAAAAAAGGACAACTTATTTTTAGTGCCTGTCTTTCCAATATCAGCTGGTGGTCACCGAATATTCTGCTGCCTGTGTGTGCCCATGGGGAGCAGTGTGTTTAAATCAGCCTGGGAATTATGTAGGCCATTGTAGCTGATGGCCCAGAGTGGCTCTAAGCTGGCTTTGATTTAAAAAAAATAAAAAATTGTTCATGTGTGAACAAACAAATGAAGGGGAATAGGAGCAACTGATACTTCAGCTTAACCTAGTTTTCTCCTTTTGGCACTGGCTGGCACACTCAATGCTTTGGCTCACCTAATTTTTTACTATCAGTAGTAGAAATGATAACACTTGCAATTTTAGCATGCAAATTATGACTTTGTAATACAAAAAATATTTTTCTTAAGTATTATTTTTGTTTACAGCTTTTTCTTGCAACTGCAAAAGAATATCAAGCCCTCCCTCCAGAAAGGCTGAATTAAGTGGCTGATTATGTCTTCCATTTTCCCCCACTGGTTTTGGCCCAAATGTAGCAAAATGGCACCTGTAAAAGTCCAGCCTGGGGCACAAAAGGCCATTCATTTATTCCTAGGAGACTTGAAGGTGTGGACTCTTATTTTTAAAGTTACCTGCCCTTCCTTTGCATATGGAGTTACCTGGATAAATTCACTGAGACCATGACAACAGCTTGCTGAAAAGATCAGGCTCTTGCTGATAGCTCTGAGCACGCTGCTCGCGTGTCCTCCCATGGCCAGATAAACATGAACATCTGCATTGCCACTGTAGAAACAGCAATAAGGATATTAATGAAACTGGAGTGAGAACTGGGACGAGGCTCCAGTGCTCACATCCTCCAGGAAAACTCTCTCTGAGACCCCTCAGAAGGCAGCCACTCAGATGGCTTTGGGAACCTGAGTTAAGAGATCATTTTTAAGGAGTTACTGATATTTCCCCAAACACACCCATCCCTAAAGAAGCACGTGAAGGATTTCACAGCACACCAGGTGTTTGGCCAGGCATGGACTTTTGAGGAACTTATGAAGGGAAAGAAATTGGGCCAGGCTGGGGATTGTAACACAGGTCATGGAATCATGGAATGCCCCGAGCCGGAAGGGTCCCACAAAGATCATCAGTCCAACTCCAGGCCCTGCACAGGACACCCCAACCATCAGGATGGTCCCCCCTGAGCCTCCTTTTCCCCAGGCTGAGCCCCCCCAGCTCCCTCAGCTGCTCCTGGCGCTCGCTCCAGCCCCTTCCCCAGCTCTGTTCCCTTCCCTGGTCACTTTCCAGCCCCTCCATATCCTTCTTGTCCCGAGGGGTCCAAAACTTGTCACCCCTTTGTCTCCTAAGCAGTTGTGGTTAAAGAGCAGTTTCCCAGGGCACATGGCTGTGGTGTGGCAGAGCTCGTTTCTGCACAGGCACTGTGTGACCTCCCTGTCCCCCGCTGACCATGCCGCCCCTTTTATGCCTCAGCATCACGTGCTGGTCGAGTGTCTGCCCCTCCACTGTCCCCACGCACACATCCCCCCTATGCCCCAGCACCCACCAACTCCCAGCATCTGTGCCACTTGCTTGGCCTCTTTTCCTTTATGCTGCTCCCCTCCACCGTCGTGTGACAGCTATTGTGTGGTCCCCGCCGCACAAAAGCCAGCCTGACCTAATTTAAATCAGCGCTATTGAAGCCGTTCTTGTTTTATCTCCCAGCACAAGGGCTGTGCTCCCCATTTCAGAGGCAGAAGAAATGAATGGCTAATTGAGGGGGGCATTGTGCACGGCAGCGTTGTCTCCCGGCCCTGATTGTCAGCTCTCCTGCTCCACAGTGCTTCCAGCTCCCCTCTCGGAACAGCCACGCGGGCTTTGGGAGCGGAGGGGGGAAAAGGGGAGAATGGGAGTGCGCGGCCAGCGCAGCGTGTCACGGAAACAAAGCCGAGCATGGCCGGGGGAGGGCTCCTCGCTCAGAAGGGGCAGATGCTGGTGATAATAGAAGAGAATATCCAGCCTTCATCTCCAAATGAGCCGCCGGGTTATTTTTTTTTTTCCCCTGCCACAGTCCTCTCTCGTGTTCTGGGGAATGTCCGTGGGGAGCGGGTGATGCTCAGGGGGCTCCCACACCCAGCAGTGCCACACGGGTGGGAAGTGCTGGGAGCAGAGGGAGTGGGAAAGGTCAGGGGCTGGAAAGGAGACCGAAATGCTGCAGGATCCTTGCCCTGCGGGAAAAGTTTGAGCCGTCCCTGACAATGGGTCTTTGTCAGAAAAGCCAGGACATCCCCAGGAGCCATTCCAGCAAGCGGGAGCCAGCGGGAAGCGGGGGCTTTGTCTGGGCCCCCAAAAGCCAGAGCTGCCCATGCCAGGAGCGTCCAGAGCCCACGGCTCGGCGTGTCCCAGGGCTCCCAGAGCCCAGCGCTGCCACAGCCAGGCACCACCGCGGGATCCGGGTGGGTTTGGGAGCTCACAACGACAGCACCGTGTCCTTCATGGAATTCCTGCCTCTGCCTCTCACGGGAACCTTCCAGGAGCTTCCTCCCTGGCGCTGTCTGCTCTGAGGCTCCTTTCTCCACCCATCGCCGGGCTGAAAGAGGGCTGCAGAAGAAAACACCCAAAGCATCTGAATTTTTCCGTCGATGGTCTTGGGTCACTCACAGATCCACTTTCCCCTGGCTCGAGGGAGACGACCTTGCCCTCAGCTATCGATCAGCTCTGCCCCAGCACACTGGGCTGATGCTCAGTGCAAAGGTTTGTACCAGTCCTCTCCGCAGCTCTGCCAGCTGCAGGCAAAAAGGATTTCATTCCAGGATGTTTAACAACAACACGGAGCAAACAAGTCCCGAGACACTGGGTTTGTCACGGACTTGGGTGTAACATTATAATCCTTATCATAAATCAGATCAGAATAAAGCACTGGCAAGCCCTGAAGTTAAAGGACATGTGACAAACTCTTCTCTATCCCATTTGGCCCCAAATCAAGAGATCAGCTACAAAATTGTAAAATTAAATTGTAAAATTAAAAGTAGATTTTATTAAGATCAAGTGTTATTGAAAGCGATGTTCCTTTTGCTTTCATCTGGGTTCATGATTCATTTCTCCCTTCTAAGCTTTTCTCTGCAGCCAGCAGAGCATAAAATACACTTCAACAAAGAAAACAAAACAGGAAAAAATAATTCTCATGTTACCACCTGATTCCAAGGGATGAGGTTTTACCAGAAGGAGAAGGAACATCATTAAGTAAGTTGCTAACATTGCAATAGGGCAAGAAGAACAAACTTAGAAGTATCTGGGATTGTTAGCTCTTGACTGAGGGTGTTGAGGCCCTGGAATGGAATTCCCAGAGAAGCTGTGGCTGCCCCTGGATCCCTGGAAATGCCCGAGTTTGGATGGAGTTTGGAGCACCCCGGAATAGTGGAAGATGTCCCTGCCCATGGCAGGGGGTGGAACGAGATGAGGTTTAAAGTTCTAATTCAAACCAGTCTGGCATCTTGTGAATCCGTGATTGTCAGCAGGTCTGTCCTTGGGGGCCGTGCCTCTTCCAGGCCCTGTCCCCTGGGCCAGGCGGGTCCTGTCCCTCCCGCGCGGCTCTCCAGGGAGCTCCACTCCCTGTTGCCACTATTCTACCGACATCTGGTGGCAGCTGCCTCAGGGAAAAGAGACATTTCTTCAGCAGCGCCCTGCGCCCCCCTCAGCGGGAACCTCCCTGTTGGGCTGTGTCGTCTCTGAGAGGACCGCCGAAACACTGCCCGGGACACGCACTTCAGCTGCCTCCTGAGCCCAGCGGGTCTCTGGGAACTCCAATTAGTCATTAATGATAATCACTAGGAGTCCTGCGCCGCGCTTCTCGGGGTTTGCAAGAAGCTTATTTTGAGGTTGCCGTGAGGGGGATTCACGTCCCCTCAGCCGCCGTGGCGGGAACAACAGGCACGGCCCGCAAAACGCTCTCATGGCGGGTTTCCGTAGTGTAGCGGTTATCACGTTCGCCTCACACGCGAAAGGTCCCCTGTTCGATCCCGGGCGGAAACACCTGCTTTTTGTCTCGGAGTGGTTTTTTTGTGGCAGGTTCTATCCTTGGTTTTTTTTCTAATTAGTATTTATCTTTTTTTTTTGTTTGTCTGGAGGGGCTTAAGGGCTTTTTTAATTCGGAGTTCTTTATTTATTTCCCCGCCGTCTCCTGACGACTCGGGGCCTCCACCGCGAGTTGGGCAGAGAAGTAACCGGCACCATGCGCCCCATCGCTGACCAGCGCCCGCTTCCCCAAGGGGCTCAAGTGGGCAAAGCGTAGCCGGGCGGGCGCTCCGCGTGCCGGTGCATCTCAATTCTTTTCGGATCAGTGAGAAAGAGTGGGGAAAAAAATAATTCGAGGAAGGAAAAGACAAGGCTGCGTTGGCCGGGAATCGAACCCGGGTCAACTGCTTGGAAGGCAGCTATGCTAACCACTATACCACCAACGCTCGCTGTTTGATGACTCTCCCGGCTTCTCTCACCAATATCACCCAGCGGGACCCAACCATTCTCCTGACACAGGGGGTAAAGCGCAATAAGAGATGAGAATGGCTCTACAACCGCCCCACGACGGCAATAGATGCTGAATTAGGGGCCCATCTCTGACGGCGAGGGGAGGAAGAATCTTCTCTCCGTGTTTTCTACCCTGTACCAACCGCAATTCTCCCTGTACCCCTCCTCTCCATGAAGACATTGCAACGGACTGCCCAGGGAGACGGCAGACTCACCGCCCGTCCCTGGAGGTGTTTAAGGACAGACTTAGCTCTATGGTCCGGATGACAAGGTGATTATCAGTCACAGGTTGGACTCGGTGACCTCAGAGGTCTTTTCCAACACGTAATCTATTCCCTGTGATTTTTGTAATAGCTCCGTGCTCCCGCTGGCATCTCCCACTTCCCCCCACCAGAGGCAGTGGTTCCTCCCGCGCCGCCCGGG
>VZTR01021049.1:0-22385 GCA_013400775.1 Chaetops frenatus | reverse complement strand
GGTCCCGCCCCGGTACGGGCAGGGCTGGGTGGGGCCCACGCCTGTGAGGGGCGGCTGAGCCGAGCGGGGAGCGTTTGCCCGCTCCGTGGGCCGCATCCCCGCTGCCCTGGGCTGGGGGTGCCCGGGGCCGTGGGGGGGAGTTTCCCCCCTTCCGTGGGCTGTTTTCTGCCCCCTCAGGGATGGCAGCGGCCTCCCCTTGTCCCGGGGAGGGCGTTTGCTCGCCCGGGTTCCCCCCCAGGCCTGGCCCTCAGGGGGTCGTTTGCAGTTCACCCCCCGATATGCTGCCTGCGGATGGGGTGATGGGGGGACCGCCCCTGCCCTGCCCTGGGAGAGGGGTCCCGTGTCCCCCCCGCAGCAGCCCCTGCCCTGCCCAGGCGGGTGAGGGGCTGCTCGTTCCTCTTCTTCCGCGGGAAGGGGCCGTCTGCAGCAGGGAGGGAGATGGGGGGCACAGGATGCTCCATCCCCGGGGATTCCCCCTCTCCTGCTACCTCAAATCCCGGCCTTTCCCCTGCACCAAGGGCAAGAGCTCCCGGCGAGAGCTGCAGAGGGACACGGGCTGCTGGCAGCCTTTGCCAGAGCTCATCCCTTTCTGCAGAAATCCCCTCCGGTTTATCCCACCCTCCGTTGCTTTGATTTTTTGAGATCCTAAAGCTCCCGGCCACGACAGGAACACGTTGTAAGGGCTCCTGTAGGTGACTGTGTTCCACTGGCTCTTCCCGAATGATTCACACTCGTTCCTGATCTCTTTTGTCTATTTTGCTCAGTTTCTTTTTTTTTTTTTTTTTTTTTNTTTTTTTTTTTTTTTTTTTCTTTCCTGGTTCAGGGTTTTTACTGTTCCTTCCCTCTGTGAGAGGCATGATCTGGGCTGGGTGCAATGGGGGTTAAGATGTTCCTCAGAATCATTAAAATCACAGAACAGCCCAGCCTGGCAGGACCTCGGGAAGTCTCTGGTCCAACCCCCTGCTCAAGGCAGGGTCAGCTGGGAGATCAGACCAGGTTACTCAGCATTCCTGAGCATCGCTCCCGCTGCCCTTCGTGCCTGCATCAAACACTGCCCTTAAATTGCTGGATGCTGCTGCTTCCTCCATCTCTGCTCTCCTCTGCGGCTGAGGAGTTTCTTTGTGATGCTTTGTCTCTCCTGGTCCCCCCCGAGTGCGTTTTGGGAGGAGAAATGGCTGTTTGGGGAGAGCAGGAGCCTCGACAAAAGGCAGTGGCGGGTCTTGAGTGATTGAGAGCTGAAGACCTTTGTGTTTGGGGAGAGAGGATGGCAGTGAAGCACCTTCCTGTGCTCCTGGAGAGCAGATTGGTGTGGGGAGCCAGGCTTCCTCGTGGCAGCAGGCTGAGGCACAGGGAAGCAGCAGTCAGGCTTGGAAGATAAATGTGTTTTTTATGTCCCAGGTGGGACTGTGACCCTCTGGCTGGCTCCTTATGGTGTGTCCTTTGTTTGACTCTTCCCTCTAAGTGTATGGACCAGACCTCTGTTTTAGCAGTTTTTAGTACCTGGTACTTGCAAGAATTTCAGGATTTTGAGAAGGGGATGCCAGAAAGGTTCAGTACTCAAGATTCTTGGATTTTAAGAAGATTTCCTGGGAAAGAACAAGGCACACCACAGAGTTCAGTGAGCCTCATTGTTCAGGTGAAGAAGTCTCTCAGATTTATCAGGGCTGGTCAAATCCAGCCTGTGCTGACAGAACAGATTTGGACCAAGGAATGAAACCCAAGGATTTATTTGTGCCTCCACGCTCTGCTGGAAATGTGACCTATGGAGGATGCTTTTACCCAGCAGTTGTATGAAACCTCCTTTCTCCCCTCTTCCTCCCCAGTTTCCTGTCCTGCCCAGCTCTCTGAGTAGTTAATGCAGAAGATAAAGAGGGTTCGTCTGGAAAACGAGACTGCAGGAAGTTGGAGAAGGTACGTCCAGGTCCCCCCGGGGCCTCTGTGTGCTGTGGGACAGAGCAGCAACCACCTCTGCAGTGTGGGAGGGTTCTGAGACATCCCAACTCTACAGTCCTGCCCAGGGAGCTCTGTGTCAGGATCTGTGAGTCAGGAAGTGACTCAAGGCAATAACTTGTTTCACTCACTTCCAGTTTCGAGCTTTAAAGCTTTGTCCTGGTGCTGATTTCCCACCTGTTTCTGCTGTTCCCTCCAGACTAACACCTTCCCCCAGAGGAGGGCTTGGTGGCTCACACACCTCACCTGACAGGGCACAAATGGCATTGAAAGACCCCCAAGGGGCAGCTCCATGTTTTTGGAAGTGGAGAGAGCAGTGTTCCTGCAACAGCTCTGAGTCATCTCAGTCCCTGCCTCAGTGTGGGGCGGAAGGGACAGGGCTTCTCCAGCAAGGTGCAAATCTTAGATGTGCTATTGCTGCCTGTTTTAAGATGGTTAATAACTGGTGTCTTGATCCAGCTCACGTTTGAGTAATGTAATCCCAAAACCTACTCTGAGATAAGTTACTCCTTGTACTTGGTTGCCAAATGCTGGCTGTGTCGTTTTCCAGAGGTGGCTGTAGTGACAGAGGCAGAAATCAGAGTTTCTTTTTTACTCTGTATTATGCCAGGACCTAAGTTTTAGGGGTTTTTTTTTTTCCCTTCTAGTGGAAGGTATCCCTGCCCATGGCAGGGATTTGGAATTAGATGATCTTTAAGGTCACTTCCAGTTCAAACCATTCTGTGATTTTGTAAGGCTCCAGCTGTGCCAGTGATAATTCCCAACACTCTCACTTTGTGTGGTGGCTGCTTTGCTTATCCCACTTCCCCACTCCATTCTAGTGTCCAAATCACCAGGATGAGAACAGTACCAAGCTTAAAGCTGTGCTGTTCACATGATAAAATCATGGCAGTATAGTTTGGAAGGGGCTCCAGGCTCCAGTTCAGCTGGGGACAGGTACTACTATCACATTTGTGAACTGGTTTTAATGGTTAAACTTTCCCTTGTGAGGAGCCAGCCTGGCTGAGTGAGATGGATTCATCATCTGGGTGAGAGTAAACCAAGAGCCATGCTTCCTGAGCCAAAGCCAGAACATTTAACTGGCTGAGTTGACCTGCAGTGGGATGGAGTTGGAAGAATTGTACTCGGTTTATAGATTTTCATGGTCTTCCTGTCATGTGCTTGTGACAGGCAACACTTCTGCCTTCAGCTGTGATTTCAGCTGCTGCAGTGGAGACCCTGGGTACAGGCAGAGGCCACAGACACACAGAACATCCCATCATGTTCTCTTTTGTGGTTTCACTTGGGCTTCCTGCCTGGCTTTGATTGGAAATACTCCTCTTTATCCCTTTTCAAGCTGTGGATTTACTGCTGGGCAGTAGGTAGCAGGAGTAGCTACAGAATTATTTTGGGACCTTGTTCTTGTGTTACTTTTGGCATATTTCGTACAACTTAGGGACCTAGGAGTCTGAGGAGATGTTACATTTTCAGCCCTTGCACAAGGCTGATTCTGTCTCCTTGGATCGAAATTCTCCAGGCTAATTTTATCCAGTGAACTGAAGTTCTGAAATTCCTTGTAGCATTCTTCCAGGTACCTCCAAAACCACTCAAATGTCCTCTTGGAGGGACATCCTGCTTCTAAAGTGGGGTGTCATAAACTGGTTTCCCTAGTCCTCAGCTCATTCCTGCTTTGCAGTGGATGACATCACTGACCTTGGGCAGGTCTGTGGGTCCACCTCACCTCAAATTAACATTTGTGTTAATGTGGAGGCGGTTCTTGTCCTCTCCTTCCACACCTGCTCGCTTGGAAATCTCTGAGGAATGTGTGCCACGTTTCTCAGGGTACAACCAGGGTCTGGTCCTGCTGCCTTCTCTCTCTTAGCAAAACAGCTGCACTTTTTCTTGCTGTTTTCCCATCTCTCTTACTTTATTCCTGGCCTCAGTATCTCCTCAGGTAAGTGAGTTGCTGTGCTTGGGTTTGGACCTCTCTCCCCAAGCAATGGGCAGGTTTTCCTTTGGGATAGGAAGGGGATTCCAATTCTGTGGTCTCACAGGGCAGGAGTTTATGTGCCTTTATGATAGGTCATAGCTTTGATGACATATCCATCCAAATTCCTGGAGTGCTTTTCCTTTGAGTCAACTGCTTATTGCCTGCACCAGAATCTGCTGCTTGTGCTTCTTTTAACAGCTTATTCCTAGAGCCAGGCCTGGGAGAGGGAGTTTTCTGAGGTCACTATCTTCATTTACAGGATTCCATATGGGATGGGAGATGGATTTTTCCCTTCAATGTGTTTAAAATGTAATCTTTGAGTGCAGAGAATCCCATCATCTGTAGTTTAAGGAGCGCCTGCTTGATTTTAAGGCTGAAATCTCTCCCTCTACTCCTCCCTCAGTTTTTTGCCCAGTTCTGAAGGGGAAGCAAGGATGACTGCAGTGGACACACTCTCAGATAGCTCCGAAGTGGTCGAGATGGAGGATGTGCCTTCCCAATTCCAGGTGCAGAAGCATTCTTGGGATGGGCTGCGTGACATTATTCACAGCAGCAGGAAGTACTCGGGCATGATAGTGAACAAAGCTCCCCATGATTTCCAGTTTGTCCGGAAAACAGAGGAGTCCAGCCCGCACTCTCACCGCCTCTATTACCTGGGTAAGCCTCCTGCCAGCATCCAGGGGGAAAACTGGGGCTCTTCCAAACCCAGCAGGCAAGGGAAAGGGTGGGAGGGATCTCCCTCTGTGAGATGGGGGGAACTGAGACTGGGTAACGTGGCTCAAGGCTTGCAGGATCTTCCTCAAAGCCTGGGAGCGAGCAGGGGCTGGCCAGTCCCAGACGAGCCTCAAACACAGGGATCAGCTGTGACAAAGGGAAGTGTTGGGCAGCCAGCACTTCTGTGTCCTTTGTCACACGAGGGATGGGGCAGGAGAAGGGATGTTCCTCATGCTCAGGACTCTCTCGTGCTTCTGTAGCTTGGGAGAAATGGGATTTCCTTGCTTCGTTAACCAGACTGACTTTCCAAGAAATTTGCTGTCAGTAATGACTAATTAGATGTTGCAACATATTAATGGCAGGGTGGTGATGTCTCCTGCTTTATTAAGTGGCATGAAGGTAGGATGCTTTCAGGAGCGGGGAAGAAAGTTGAGGTGGGAATGAGCTGTTCCTGGCATTTGCAGGGAAATGTCCCTTTCAGTGGAAAGCAGAATTCTGTGTTGTACAGGTCCCTCGTTACAGTTGGAGCCACGATGTAATTAGTGACAGAGTTGTTGGATTTTAGTAACCAGATAATTTTGTGGCTGGTAACATGGGAAGCTTTATAGACTATAAAGAGTTTGTTGTGCTTTGGGGCATGAGCTGATCATTACTGGGCCAGTACAAAAATTGCCTGATGTGCAACTCTGCAGTGACTGCTGCCCTGAAGTGACCCTGCTTTTCTTCCTTCTCTTTCCAGGTTTTGAGTGTAGGTCACTGTAGGATGCTGGGTTTGAGGGACTGATCTGTTTTGTCACTAAGCAGCTCCTGTGTGCCAGTGACTTAATTTGTGTAGTTCTCATAAGTTCTTGGGACACAAGTGCTGCTCAGAAGGGCAGTATCCAGTGCTGGCATATTTTTCTTGTCAAGTCTGAGCAGTGAGGCTTGATTTAAAGCTGGATGTATTTCCAGTTCACTTTGATACTGGTTTTGAGCTAGATGATTAAAGAGCTAAGTGGCTAATTTTAAATTTTTTTAATGTTGTGTTGTATGAAATGGCAACCAAACCAGCTACTGGGTGGTTGGTGTTCTGCCAGGGTGTGACTGTTCCAGGAGCCCGAACCAGGAATGAGGATACATGAATGCCTTTTCAGTGTTTCCTTCTTTAAGGAACTGTACAGGGCTTAGAGCAGATTAATCCCTCAGTTAAGATCAGCATCAGCCAGGTAATCCCAGGGTACCTCTTCTCAGACGTCCCTAATAAAGGGTGAATGCTGATTTAAATGCTGATTCTTTTGCCATAATAATGGACACTCCCAGGGATTGGGCAGCCTGTAAGTAACCAGGATTTAACTCAGTGTACTGTTACTGCTCCAGCATTTAATAGCATTTTAAAGTGTTCAAATGAAACTGAGGAGTGGATGGAGACTCCTGATGAACTTTGCTGTAGGGTTGAATACTTCACTTGGAAGCAAAGTAAACTGTCTTTTGGGGGAGGAAGGCAATATTTTCCTCATAAATGCCAATTGATTGTAGTCAGCCTGAGGTCATTGGAGAAAGTTCTGACATAAGGGGAAGTCCAGGTCACAGTTGCCTGAGTGTCAGAAATGTGTGTCCAGAGTCATTTGTTCCTCTCTGCAGTTTTTCCTGTTTGGCCATCTTCAGTCATTCCTGGGCCATCCCCACAGAGTTTTATGTTGTGTCGTGGCAGATGCTGCTTATGTTAAACACCACATGCTCAGCACTTTGGTGTTCCTGGATCTCTGAGGATTAGATCCTCACATATTGCTCTGCTTCCCAAGCACTTATTAATTTGAAGCAGCTACTGCTGGGTCAGCCAGCTCAGAATTCTCTCTGTTCTGCCCAGAACATGTGCAGAGTAGGCAGTATCAGGGCACATATCCCTGTGTGAATTTCTGATCCAGGGAGTCTCTACAGCATAAGTAGAGGGCAAGTTCATGGTCTTTGTTTTTGTGGAAACTGCCAAAATAACATATCAGGATATTTGATGGTTGTTTTGGAAGTTGGATGAAGGCCAGGAGCTTATTTGATAACCACAGTCAAAGGCTTATGTAAAATGACAAGGTCTTTTGACTCTGTAGGATACTGTTTCACATTTGAATGGGCTCTCCGGAGCTTCCAAGCTTTTCCTTGGCTGCTGCCTTGGCCTGAACGAGGTCCCTGTAGCAAATTTCTGGATGAGAAATGTGGAGGGTAATGTTGAGTCACCTGTTCAGGGAGTGGTGCTCTTAGAGCAGATCTGGGGCACGGAGGGGAAAGTTGGACTTAATACATTCTGGAGAGGTAGGTTAATGTCAAATCTTGCTTAGGAAAAATTCCAAGCAAATGAATATCTAAGTGGTTTAGATGTTGTTCTGGGATTGATCTGGGAGCTGCTTGGGAAGGAATGTGGGTAAAGGTGCCTCTGGGCAGCCCCAGCCCCTCTGTTTCCAGACTTCTGTTTGAATTTGCTCATGGGCATCTTTGTCCTGGCTGACTCATCTTAAGTAGGATGATGCTTTTGTCTTCCTGATAGGAATGCCATATGGTAGCAGAGAGAATTCCCTTCTTTACTCAGAGATTCCCAAAAAGGTACGGAAAGAGGCCTTGCTGCTCTTGTCCTGGAAACAGATGCTGGATCACTTTCAGGTAAGCCAGAATGGGAAGAGCCTGGGTTGTCAGTGCCTGGGGAAACTGGGTGATGCTGTGGGGTTGCTGTGGTGGGGACATCTGTGTGGTGTCTGTCATCTTTTCCTGCTTTTAAAAAGTTGGGAAAGTTGAGTTTAAATTGCTGCTTCTGCCTTACATCGTTGCAAGTGAACCAGAAGGGGAGGCAATTTTCCCTTCCCTGTGTTTCAGTATCTTCATGTCCTTTGTCACTGGCAGCATTGGAGGGTGTTGGTCTTTTCTCCCCTTCATAAAAAGTTCCTGGTGGAACAGAATTTATCTGCCTTGACCCCATTTGGGCTGCTTGTTCTCTCCAGGGTAATTCAAGATCCCGGAAGAACTTTTGTTTGCAGTGTCTGACATGGAAACTGTTTGTGAAGGCTGCAGATAACGTCATTAAGTTAATTGGTTACATCTGATTTGCATAAGCAGAGCAAGCGCAGCTGTTCTCAGTTCATGCTGAAGTGCCAAGTGCAGAACTGAGAGATTCACAGCTCAGCCCTCCTTGTAGAGGGAAATTTGGGGGGTGTGGTGGGTTTAGGCCTCCTGGACCCCACACCTGCAGCCTGGAGGAGCTGGGGACCTGGTGCCCTGACACTGCTGCCTGTTTGAGCTGGGGTGTCGTGACAGGCTCAGAGCACTCCTGTGAACGTTCCTCTCCTTGCAGATTCTTTCAGATTTTCCTTTCCTTCAATTCTAGGCAACCCCTCACCACGGGATGTATTCCAGGGAGGAGGAGCTCTTGAGGGAACGCAAGAGACTGGGTGTATTTGGGATAACATCTTACGATTTCCACAGTGAGAGTGGCCTGTTCCTCTTCCAGGCCAGCAACAGCCTCTTCCACTGTCGAGATGGGGGCAAGAATGGGTTCATGGTGAGTCTGCCAGGGATTTCATGGATGTCACATCAAAGTGGCTTGATGGTTTGGATGGGAGATGGCTGCACATGGAATCCCAGGCTGGACTGGGTTGGAAGGACCTTAAAGCCCATCCCAATGTCACCCCCTGCCATGGGCAGGGTCACCTTTCACTGTCCCAGGCTGCTCCAAGCCCCGTCCAATCTGACCTGGGACACTGCCAGGGATGGGGCAGCCACAGCTGCTCTGGGCACCCCCAGGGCCTCCCCACCCTCCCAGGAGGCTCTCCTGGAGCCCCTTCGTGCACTGCAAGGGACTCTAAGGTTTCCCCAGACCCTTCTCTTCTCCTGTGAACACTCCCAGTTCTCCCAGCTTGGCGCCAGAGGGGCTCCAGCCTTTGGACCATCATTGTGGCTCCTCTGGACCTGCTCTAGCAGGTCCACATCTTCCACATCTTCATCTGTTTGGTTATGGTGGTTTCTCTTGTGTCCTCTCAGGGCCACAATTGCCATCATCCCTGGGCTGTGCTGTATCTCTGATTTGGGCTTTTTCTCTGCAGAGCTGGGAGCTGATGTGTTACCCAGCTCTGTGTGTGTGTCTCTTGCCATAGGTGTCTCCAATGAAGCCTCTGGAGATCAAGACTCAGTGCACGGGGCCACGGATGGATCCCAAAATCTGCCCTGCTGACCCAGCCTTCTTCTCCTTCATTAACAACAACGACCTGTGGGTGGCAAACATCGAGACGGGCGAGGAGAGGCGGATGACGTACTGCCATAAAGGTAATGGGGCTTCCTGCACCCCCAAAAGGGAATTCCTGCTGAGGAACCTGCCCTGCAACACCCACAGTCCTGCCTCTTATTCCTTACAAGTGCACTTGTCTTTTGGGTCAGCGTTTTCCAGGGGGATGTAAGTGCTAAATGTAAATGCTGTCTCATCTTTGTTCCTCTCCAGGCTTATCCAATGTTCTGGATGACCCCAAATCTGCTGGTGTAGCCACTTTTGTCATTCAGGAGGAGTTTGATCGGTTCACGGGCTATTGGTGGTGTCCCACAGCTTCCACAGAAGGTCAGTCACTGTTCTGCTCATCAAATCCTGGTGCTGGGACTGCTGCCTCCTGCTAGGAATGAGATTCTGAGCATGATTTTCCTTTGGGCTGTTCCTGGGGAGATCACCTGAAGGAACAAAAACACTGAGGGGATTATAATTGTGGAGTGTTTGCAGGTGGTCACCAAGAGCTGGGGCTGTACAGGTGTTCCCTCTGCACCAGTGCTCCAGGCAAGGCAGAAACAGCAGGAAATGCTGTTGCAAACATTCCTGCTCTCTGTCCTAGGTTCAGAGGATTTGAAAACACTGCGGATCTTGTATGAGGAAGTGGATGAGTCAGAGGTGGAGATAATTCATGTTCCTTCACCTGCCTTGGAGGAGAGAAAAACAGATTCCTATCGGTACCCCAGGACGGGTGAGTGAAACACATGGGGCTGCTGAGGCAGCTCTGGACTCCTGCTGGAATCAGCAGTGGAATTGGGGCTTTAAACTTTGCATCATTAATCTGGGCACTTACTGGGATGTAGAAATGTTGGGACCTAATTGACTCTCCAGTCCCAAAATCTGCTGCAAGAAAGGCTGAACTTTAAATCCCAGCCCTAAATGAAAGGATTGCTGAGGAGCTGCAATGTATCTGGTGGCATATTGTGGAATACATTCTGAATCCCATCTTTCCTCTCCCTCCTGGGAATGTGCACAGCCAACTAGGGAAGGCAAAGCAAACTGTTCCCATCCCAGAATGACTCTGGTGTTTGCTCACATACATATTTGATATTTGTAAATTCACACAGAGCCATTTCAGTGGGACCAGGGGCAGTTCTCCTTTAGAAGCTGTATTTTGTGTAACCACAGAATGTTCAACTTGATCATCTTGGTGTTTTTTCACTTCTTCTCTGCAGGCAGCAAAAACCCCAAGATTACATTGAAACTGGCAGAATTTAAAACAGACAGCAAGGGTAAGGTAAGTGATAACTCAGAAGGGGACATTGCACAGGAAGGCTTCTGAAGCTCCCTAGAATTAAAACAAGGCCACAAAGATATCATAAATAGTGTTAGTCTGGGTTTTTTATTCTCTTGTAAGACTTGGTTCTCTAATGTGTTTATCCAATAAACAGAAAGACTTGAAAATGCTGAAAAGAATCATTCTGGTGGAGATTCAGCTGGAGTGGGGAGGGAAGGGGGCAGTGGGGTTTAGCCTGGTATACCATGGCAGACACAGAAGGGCTGGAGCCAGGTCTAATCTGGGGCTTCATTCCCTGCCTGTGTCCTTTCCTGTGGCTGAATGCCAAAATCATTTTGCTTTGAAGCCTGTTTTTCCCTTCTCTTCCTGCTCTTTATAGCAAGGCTTTCTTCTCCTGGCCTGACCCTTTCTGATGCCAGTAGCTAAACTTCCTTGTTCTGCCATCTCCCTGACCTTCCCTGGGAGGAGGTGAGGAGCTCTGATGCTCTGATTTGATGTTGGACCTTGGTTTTGCTGCAGATTGTGTGTGCTCAGGACAAAGAGCTGGTGCAACCCTTTGCTGCCTTGTTTCCCACTGTGGAGTACATTGCCCGTGCCGGATGGACCCGGGATGGCAAATAGTAAGTCCATTTTCCTACCAAAATGACTCTCTCAAGGGCTCCTCTGTTTGCAGACCCTCAATATGCTTGTGTTGTGTTCATGACCTGGTTCTAAAGCCCTGAGTGCCAGAAATGGCACATGAATATTTGGCTTCCTCAGTGCTGTAAGATCCTAAAAGTAGGAATGAAGCAGAGCAGAGTGACAGGCTGTGGGGTTTGTCACAACCAGAGTTAAATGACATTGATACATTAAGTGGGAAGTCCTGGGGAATTCTTTGGAGCTGAAGGTGTTCAGCACAGGTACAGCGTGCTTCCTGCTGGAAATGGGGGTGTTCTGTGGGGGGTTTTGTCTTTGTTCCTTGGCACAGTTTGTGATCAAAGCCTGAATGACAGGACAGGGCAGGATCTGTGGTGCTATGTCCTTCATGCAGCGTGTCCAAGGGGAAGGATTGCTCTGGGACTGGCTATTGCTCCAAATGGGGTACACAGTCTTGCCTGAAGAGTTACGGATTTCACCCTGATCTGATTGAAATTCTAAAGTTCTTAATTTTCCTCCCTCCCAAGCCTGCTTGGCTGTTAACTGGGGTGTGGGCAGATCAAGTTAAGGTGACTTGGCTGTCTTTGAAGGTGGCATTCGGTAACTCGTCATTAACTTTCTGCTCTGGAAAGGAAATTTAGAGAGCTTTCCAGCAGGTAATCCCAGAGGTGACTGTGATGTTCTGCACCAGAGCTTATCTAAATGTGCTGAATATCTCAGTTCCTGAAATCCTGCGGCGCTGGGGGAGAACTGGCTCTTTTCAAATCTGCCTTTTGTGATGAAACTTCCCTGGATGCACTCGCAGGCCTTGGGGTGGCCTTGCTTTGCCATCTTGTCATGCTGAGAGCCTGCAGTGCAGCACCACTTCCAGGGACTCTCCTTGGAGGGGAGCAGTGCTGGGACTGAAACGACTCCTTCCCCTGGCACTCGTGTTGGGTCTGTGCCTCTCCCTGCCAGAGCACGAGGAGGAGGAGGAGGCTGCAGACGGAGCTCTTGGAGGGTGATTGCTTGAGCTGGAGCAGTGCTTCCTGATGGAGGGGTGTCCAAGGAGGAGTTCCACTCTGGAGACAGGGCTCTGTTAGCAGTGCTCCCTTGGAACAGGCGCTGGCAAATCTGTCAGACATCTCATCTGAGCGATACCCCTGTGAAATACCAGAGCTGTCTGGCAGTACGTGTGTGTTGGCACAGCTTCCAGGGGATTAGAAAGCAGCAGTGATGAGAAAAGCTTTGCATTCAGATGCCCAAATCCTTTCTGGCAGCGGGGGGAAGAAAGGGATGCATGTTCTGAGTGTTGGAAAGGGACCTCTATTCTGTGGTACTGACATTCACCTCCGACTTCTTTCCCCAGTGCCTGGGCTATGTTCCTAGACAGACCTCAGCAGAGGCTCCAGCTAGTCCTTCTGCCTCCAGCACTCTTTATTCCAGTCCCAGAAAATGAGGAGCAGCGTGCTGAATTTGCCAAAACTGTGCCAGAAAATGTCCAGCCATTTGTGATCTATGAAGAAACCACTGATGTGTGGATAAATGTAAGAGGCTCGGGGCTGGAAGGAGAACACAGGCTGCCCCTTACTCCCCTCTTAACCATTGTCATGTTGATTGGGTGTCCAGTTTAGTCCTTGCTCCAGCAGCTTTGCTACTCAGTAGTCGCAGATTTGGTGTCAAATCAGCTGTTTGATAAAGCAAGTCACTCACAGCTCTCTCATTTTGTGTGGCAGGTTCACGACATCTTCTATCCTTTCATCCAGCCGGAGGGGGAGGAGGAAGAGCTCTGCTTTATCCGAGCCAACGAGTGCAAAACGGGCTTCTGTCACCTGTACAGGGTGACAGCAATCCTGAAGCCAGGCAGCCACGACTGGGTGCAGCCCTGTGTCCACAGTGAGGGTGAGGGCTGCAGCCCTGGGAGCTCTCCCTCCCGTTGGCCTGTGTTGTCCCTTGGGGAGGGCAGTGATTTATTCTGGTGGTGTTTCTTGTAGATGATTTCAAATGTCCCATCAAGGAGGAGATTGCCCTGACTGGTGGGGAATGGGAGGTGCTGGCGAGGCACGGATCCAAGGTAGGGGTTATTTTTATTCTCTTGCAGTGTCTCAGCTCTGCATTGTCTGCCCCCAGTCCTGGCCTGAGTCCTCCCTTACGCCTGGGACCTGCTAGAACTGCTTAAGCTTCATTTTGTTGCTGTTTTTATTGCTGCCTCTGCTTTCCCCAGAAGTGCTGTAGGCCAGGGCACATGGATCTGATTGCCTTCTTAATCAGATTTCAGATTGCTCCTTAGGTAAATCCCAGGAGTGAGTTAGGCCATAAAAAAGGACACAAGTCTGAGGTTTAAGAGCAACAAAGAACCATTTTGTGGAGAACCTGGGGATTGCTGCCTTTGCTGAGGCATTTTAACTCCAATGAGTTCTTGCAATGTGGAAATGTGTCCTGGCACTCCGAGTGAACTCTTGGTCTCCAGCTGATCCCTCAGCAGAGCCTTTAGGAAGAAGGCAGCTGGGGAATATAAAGCAATTTAGAATATGGAGAAGCTGTATCTGTTGTTGCTTGCAGAACAGCCAGAAATGAATTTTTATTAATCTTGTAGAAACCCAGTTTCATTTTTGCTTCAGGAATTAACTCCGAGCCTGATCTTTAACACTCCCAGGTGATTTCTGTCAAAATAAAGACCTTGTCTGTTCATTTCCAATTAATCTGGATTTTCACTTCTCGCTTTTTAAAAGACCAACAGCTCCAAGCTTTTGGTTTCTGCTGCTTTTCCTCAATCTGCAATTAACCTGCTGTCCCTCCCCATGTGGATTCTCACTGTACATGCTGTTGATTTTGGCCACAGTTCTTCCCTGCATGTGTTATGGCTAAAATTGTGTTAGCAGCCATTATTTTGATGCATTTGTTGCTCCACAGGGCTCTGCCTGGTTTTCCTGGCCAATTGAGTTGGATATGTTTTTCCCTTTGCTGTTCACAGGGGTCTTCAAACTGTGGGTTAGCCAGAAATAGCATTTGGAAACTGTAAGGTGGAAAAACAGTTCAGTTACTGTTGTTGGATCAATGCAGGATTTAAAAGCTGTCTCCTCTGTTCCTGCCTGACTGGGTGGTTTTTAGAAACAGCTTTATCTGGACAGTAAAAAATCTATTTTAATGTGTCTCAAAGTTTGGTGCTGAGAGCTGTTAGACTGGTCCTCCCACAGATGGGAATTCATTACCATGATGGCTGGAAAAAAGCCACCTGTACCTCTAAAATCCAGCCATGCTTTGGCTGTGGCCAGGTGAGGGTCGGGCTCTTCTCCCAGGTAACAAGGGACAGCAGAGGAAAGAGCCTCACATTGCACCAGGGGGATTTAGGTTGGAGATGGGGGAAATGGCTTCGCTGTGAGGATGGTCAGGCACTGGGACAGGCTGTCCAGGGCAGTGGGGAGCCACCACCCCTGGAAGTGTTCAGAAGGGTGTGGATGTGGCCCCTGGGGACGTGGGTGAGTGGAGAACACGGTGCTGCTGGGTTAAGGGTTGATCTTGGAGGGTTTTTCCAGCCTAAATGATTCCATGGTTCTATAAGATGCCATATAAGCACAGAATGTTAAGAAGATGGCTTCCTTTTAACCTGCAGGGAACAAAGCCCAGCTTTTTATTCCCATTAATAAGCAAATGCTCTGAGTCTTTAACAAAAAGGCTGAGGGACTGCTCTCTGTCACTGCATTGTGTTGCCTGCAGCTCTCCAAGTGCTGTGTGTGTTCTCTGGCCCCTCCACCCCCTGCCCTGGGCAGCCCTGTCATGGTCTGTGTGTGTTCTGAGCTGGCTCTGCCCAGGGAGAGACACCTTGGGCTGGCAGAGGAGCAGAGCTTGTCCCTGTCTGTCCCTGAGCCCTCTCTCCTGGCACAGATCTGGGTCAATGAGGCCACCAAGCTGGTGTATTTCCAAGGCACGAAGGACACCCCGCTGGAGCACCACCTCTACGTGGTCAGCTACGAGTCCCCCGGGGAGATCATGCGACTCACCACTCCAGGCTTCTCCCACAGCTGCTCCATGAGCCAGGTTTGCTGTTTCTCGCATTCCCATCTCCTGACTGACAGGGATCCTAACTGGGAATGGCAACGACTCGTGGCCAGTAACGAGTCCTGAGCGCTGCTCGAGGCGTCGGCAGTGCAGGACCTCGTTCCCTAATTCTCCTGTCTCTCCTGCCAGAACTTTGACATGTTCATCAGCCACTACAGCAGTGTGAGCACTCCTCCCTGTGTGCACATCTACAAGCTCAGTGGCTCTGATGATGACCCACTCCACAAGCAGCCCAAGTTTTGGGCCAGCATGATGGAGGCAGCCAGTAAGTCCTGGAGAACGTGCTGGAGGGACCTTTCAGTGAGAACTCTCCCCGCAGTAGTCAAGAGTGATGGGGAGGGGAAGTGACCTGAGTACCTTCACTCTGAGGGAGGATGAAATGTGTTGTCTTGTGGGGGAGATGTTTGTCTTGGTCAGCTCGCCCAGGAAATGCTCTTTGGGCTTTTGAGGTGTTTCACACACTGAGCATTAATTGCTGTCAGGGTTGTACAGTGTTCACACACGTACAAGGATGTGGTTTTACCATTGAATCATTGAATGGTTTAGGTGAGAATGGACACAAAAGTTCATTCTGTTCCTATGCCCTGCCATTCCACTAGTCCAGGTTGCTCCAAGCCATGTCCAACCTGGCCTTGGACACTACAAGGTGGTTTTTGATTTGTCTGAAGAGAGAAGGGACAAGTACCTGGAATGCAGTTGCTGCTCCATTCTGCACAGTGGGTTTTAAAGGTTTAGATACAGCTCACAGCAGCACCTGAACCCCTACTGCAAACACATTCTCCCACCCCTGTTGTTACCCTCTCCCACCCTGCTGCTGGGGCACAGTGCCTTGTTGGAGAACTCCCAGCTGGTGAGCTTCTCCTGTGGAATCCCTTCCCTGTGCAGCCAGCTGGAGGCTGTGTTTCCCAGGGAGAGGATTTGCTAGGCCTTGGTGTGGTTTGGTGTTGAAAGAGCCCTGTCCAGGGTCAGGTTTGGACAGGGGAGGTGGTTCAGGGGGCTGGGGAGGCAGAGGCTGCTCAGCCCCTCAGTGTGACACTCCTGCTGCAGGCTGTCCCCCAGACTACGTCCCCCCGGAGATCTTCCACTTCCGCACCCAGTCGGACGTGGAGCTCTACGGAATGGTCTACAAGCCCCACGATGTCCAGCCTGGCAAGAAACATCCCACGGTGCTCTTTGTGTATGGAGGCCCTCAGGTAATAACCCAGGGGAGCTGCTGGGGTCAGGGCTGGGGCTGCTGCCCAGGGCAGAGCTCTGTCTGTCGTGCATCAAGACTTGCACTTTGGGGTAGTAATGAACGCTGTCGTGGAATCATGGAATGGTTTGAGTTGGAGTGACCTTCAAGCCTGAACCTCAGAGATCCAGCCTGGCCTTGAACACCTCCAAGGATAGGGCAGACACAGCTTCTCTGGGCACGCTGTGCCAGGGCCTCACCCACCACTGCAGCAAAAAACTTCCTGCTGGTATCTAATATAAACCTACTCTCTTAGTTTGTCTCTGTGTTTGACCTCTGCTTCAAACCTCAGATGACTTTCCCAGCCTGTGGTTTGATTTCCATGGCTCTGATAGCTCGATGAGTGGCTGCTGTCCAGCTCAGGATCCTCCACTGGCACAGGAAGGCACAGGAAGGCAGCTGCTCAGCTCTGAAACTTCCTCCCTCCATGTGCAGGTGCAGCTGGTGAACAACTCCTTCAAAGGCATCAAGTACCTGCGGCTGAACACGTTGGCATCCCTGGGCTATGCTGTGGTGGTCATTGATGGAAGGGGATCGTGCCAGCGAGGCCTCAAATTTGAAGGGGCCCTGAAAAACCAAATGGTAACATCCTCCTTGTGCTGGGGAACCTCTGACCATTTGTCCTTCCCAAGCGTGGTGGCTGCTCATTTCCTGTGTGTGAGTGTTGCTGCCTCGAGTTTATAAATTCATCAAGTGCACTAACATGAGCCTCCTTGTTGCCTTTTAGGGTCAGGTGGAGATAGAGGACCAGGTGGAAGGTTTACATTATGTAGCAGAAAAATACGGGTTCATCGACTTGAGCCGGGTCGCCATCCACGGCTGGTCCTACGGGGGCTTTCTGTCCCTCATGGGGCTCATCTGTAAACCCAACGTCTTCAAGGTGAGCCTGCACGTGGGGCTGGCACCTTTGGGACACGTGGCTCTCGCAGCTTCTGTCCCTCTGGGCAGCTGGGGTTGGTGTTTTGGCTTGTTTGTGGTGGACAGGTGGAAATGTCCCCGTGTCCTGCCTGCCTGGAGCTGCTGGCTCCTGTCCTGTGTCTTGCTGCAGCTCATCCCTGGCTGGGGCTGGAGGAGGATGGCTCTGGGATGGGCTGCTTCCCAGTGAGGGGGCTTGGTCTGCCATACAGGGAGATACTGATGTGCTATTCCCCATCCCAAGTCTCCAGCACAGTTTCTGGATCATCCACAAGCCCCCCTTGCAGAGGGGGAGGCCTTTAGTGCTGATGTGCAGGAATTTGCCCCGCTGTGACCACAAGAGCAACGGCAGGAGGAGCAACATGGGTTGCGTGTGGGATTGCCAAAGGAGAATCCTGATCTGAGTGACAGAACAGCCTCTCCAGGAAAGCAGGGGGCACTTGGGCTGGTGAGCAGGTGATAATGGAGGCTGTGTGGTGCCACCTCTCTGTTTGACAGATTGCTATAGCAGGTGCCCCTGTCACCGTGTGGATGGCCTACGACACCGGCTACACCGAGCGCTACATGGACGTCCCCGAGAACAACCAGCAGGGCTACGAGGCTGGCTCGGTGGCACTGCACGTGGAAAAACTGCCCAACGAGTGAGTACCTGCCCCAGAGCTGCTCCTGGGCCTGCTGGCTGCCACCCCTGCTCCACCCCAAAGGAGTGCAGGGGTTCTGATCTGCTTTAACTCAGCAGCAGCTGGGCCACGGCACCCCCAGCCTCTCTGCCAAGGAGGGCTTGAGGCTCACGGCCGTGGCCTGGCACTGCTCTTGCTTGGGTTTGGCTTGTCCAGCTGGCAGCTCTCTGCTCAAGCCCTCTGCTCTGAATTTTGTCTCATCGTGTTTTTCCTCTGGTTTCTCATCCTATTTCTCTCCTTATCTCTCACCCCATGACCAGGCCAAATCGTTTGCTGATCCTCCATGGCTTTTTGGATGAAAATGTGCACTTTTTTCACACCAACTTCCTGGTATCGCAGCTAATCCGGGCTGGAAAACCTTACCAGCTGCAGGTAGGAGGGACAGGAGCGGGGTGGGAAGGTCCCATAAATCTGGAGAAAGTGGCCTGCTGTCTGTTCTGGGGACAGGAGGAGATGGTGGCAGATCTCCCACATCCTGTTGTGAATGCTGGTGACAGTGAGCACCTCGCTGGACTGGAGAGGAGGCCGGGAGGTGGCACTGTGGCTGTTCCATGGCTGGCAGATGTGGCATGTGCAGGCAGGGCTGCTGCCCCGGGGCCTGGAACTTTCCTCCTGCACGAGCTGCTCCGTCCCACTTGGCAGAGGCGGCTGCAGTGAGGGAGGAGGTGCTGTGCTTGCAGACCTTCCCTGGCAGCTTTTTGTCCCGATGGAGACTGGATGGAGGGAGCAGGGCTGAGGGGAGGGAGTTGTGTCCCTGCTGAGTGACCGATGCCCCGTGTCTGCCTTGGCACAGATCTACCCCAACGAGAGACACAGTATTCGGTGCCCTGAGTCAGGAGAGCACTACGAAATCACGCTGCTGCACTTTCTACAAGAATACCTCTGAGAGCACGAGCCTCTGCAAACTGGACACTGACAGCTCACCTGCCCCGTGCCCTCCCGCTCCCCAGCAGCGTCCAACCCAGAGCACAAGGGGCTGAGTGCCCACGTCGGGCTGGGGGCCCCCCCAGGCCAGGGGGAAAAGCTGGAGGGCACCTTCCCTTTGGACAGTGCCACCTTCTCTCAACTTTCCAAGCTGGAGGTCTGCCCCTGCTCGGCTGCTCGTCCTCCTCCTCTCCTCCAGCCTGGCTGTTCAATGCTTTTTTTGCTGCTACTCCCTCTCTCCTGGGAATCAATGGACAGTGGTCTGTGTCCCGAGGCTGAGGTTTGTGTCCATCTCTCTCTCTCCCTCATCCTTTTCCCCTTCCGCTGCACCTGTGCAGTTCCCAAACTCTTACCTGCAAGAACTCAGTGCCTGTGTTGGAAACGGAAGAGCCGAATCAGAAGCTGCCTTAAGCCAGGAGTGCAAGGGAAGAGAGAACTACCTACTGCTCACCTGGGGAGCTGGTCTGTGTCCTGGCCCTGCTGCCACACTGGAGCCCTGGGAGGTGAAGAGAGCTCTACAGAAGCATGCAACNGTTTAAATTTGCAGAGCAGATGGAGGAAGTGGCTGGAGCCGGTAACGGCGTCCTCTGACCCTTCCTCTCATGGCCGCTCTCACACAGAGTTGTGCCAACAGGTAGCACTGGCAGCTGGCTACGGCCAGAGCCTCTCTCCAGAGCTCACAGCAGCATTTGGGTTTTTGCAACACAAGATGGATGATATTTATGCAAATCCTCCCTCCCTCCGTTCTCTGTGCTGCCTCCCGACCCCGCCTTGTCCTTCCCCGAGCTTTCCGATGTGCACTGAAATTTGGCTGTGCTTCAGTTCTCTGCAGGTCAGTGACTGGTCCCCTTGCCCGTCTACTCAGCAATGCTCTCTCCTGGTTTTTATTTACCTGGGCAACAGGAACTGCAGTTCTGGGGAGGGGGGATTGAGCAATCACACCTCAGGGGAGCACATCCCCCCCCTCAAGCCAAGGGTTCTGCCAGGGGCAAAACAAAAACACAAACAAAAACCCACCCGAATGAACCACGTTGACTTGCCCTGGAGTATTTTAAGTGCGTATTATGAAAAGAAAATATTTTTATGGATTCTTATTCTTTTATAATTATGAGTGTAAGATGTAGCGACTCATTAAAATATTGGAAAGAGACGTGGTGGCTGCTTTTGGGGGGGAGGAAGCAGCAGCTGCTGCCACAGCCCGAGCAGCTCTGCTGAAAGCCAAGTGCTCTGTTCTTTCTGTGCCGAGCAGCGGAGAGAATATTAAATCCCTGATGTTCCTCGGGGGAAGCAGGATCCAGGCAGTTGAGGGTTGGGAATCCTGGGCTGTGTTCTTGGCTCGGCGTGACCTTGAGCAGCAGCCTGGGGTGGGCACCTCCCTCCCTCCCTCCGATGGGATCGGGGGCTGCAGCTGCTCCGGTCCCGCTCTGGGACACGCGGAGCTGCTTTTGGAGAGCTGGGCCTGCCTCTGCTCGCCCTCCCAGCTCAAAGCTTTCCCAAACCCGGCCTTGCTTTGCCTTCCTCCGTGGGAGTCGGTGTTAATTAACCCGCTGTTAATGCCCTGAGGGTGCTGCCGGAGGCTTGTTCTAAATGCAAAGCTTCTTCCAGCTGGAGCATTTGGGTTCCTGGGGATTGCTGGGAGCAGATTTTTCCCCCCTCTTCTTGTCCCTGTGCCCAAATAATTGTCCCAATTATCACAGTTGTGGTTTAGCTGCTACAGAGCACCCCGGGTGTGAGTTTTGAGGTCGGAGGGGTGGAAGGAGGGGCCAGGGTGGAGGAAGTTGCACCTCTCTGAGATGTGTCTATGTGAGAGCAAAGCTGTACCCCCTGTCCCTGCTGCCCTCACAGCTGGGTGGGTGCTGCTGGATGGTAAGAAGCTTTATTTTTGCAGGGTCTGTTTCTTTCCAGGCTTAATTTAAACTGCTTTTTCCTGTCCCCAAAAAGCTGAGTGTTTCTTAAAATGTCTTAGGACGCTCTTGTCTAGAAGAGTTTGCAGATCTGTCGGCTCCTCTGATCCCCCAGCTTGCTGCAGGATTGTTTGGCACCCTAAAAAGGGCTTCTTTTGGGGCTCGAGAATCCCGAGAGGAATTAGCTGGGAAATCTCCTCCCAGGAGCCAGAGCTGTTCCATATGGAACAGGCTCTGTCAGGGAATTAAAACACAAATGATGTGGGAGGCCCCCACCCCGCTGTCCCGCGGGAAAGGTGATGGGAACAGGGAGCAGGGTGGCTCTGGGTGGAGGATTTGCAGCTGGAGGATGGAGCTGAGCTAATTTCCTGAGTGAGTGGTAATGACAGAGGAAGCAGCAGGTGCTGGGGGAACCAGGCAAAAACTATTCTTCCTCAAGAAGTTATGACTTGAGAGTGGCTCGGGAGGCATTTCTCTCCCAAAAACCCACCCTGTGGGGCTTTATTTTTAGGTGGGTGGTGTGGAGGGAGAACAGATGTTCTTGAGGGCTTATTTTTAAAACAAAATCACTCCTTAAGCTACAAAATTAGTTTAGAGAAGTCACTCCTTGCCCTGAAAGATGCTGGAATGGAAAACTTCCCGGCATCTCCATTCCCAGAGTGGGTGGGATAAAGGTGTGAGGGCAGCTCTGGCTCTGGGAAAGCCACGTCAGTGGAAACTCTGGGTGCTTGGGGGTCTCAGGCATTTGATCTCTGTCCTGGGCCGGGCAGGCAGCACCCCCAGAATAACTGGAGCAGCTCAGAAATCCCCCAGAGGAGGAGCGGGGTGTCCAAGGAAGGCACAGGGCTGGGCTGGCCAAAAGAAAGGGTGCAAACTGATCTTGGAGAATCCTCACGGAGGGATTTTGGTGAAATCACAGGCATCCCAAACTCCGTGCTGGGACACAGGGAAGGCTTCAGGCCTCTGCAGAGGAGCCTCCTGTCCCTGCTCCCCTTCCAGCCCCTCCCGGAGCTGGTGCAGATTTCTGCTCCTGCCCCTCTCCTCTAATCCAGGTTTTTCCTGCTCCCAGCCCGGGACCCCCTGACCCCCTCTCACTGTCCCCAGCCCCGTGCCATGGCCCTGACCCTGGGGCTGCTGCTGGACCTGCTGGGCTGTGCCACAGCACCTGATCCTGCCCTGGAGGAGGCCTGGGAAGAGAGGAAGAGTCTCTATGCCAAGGAATACTCAGGGGTAGGTCCTGCTGCCCACGAGCCTCCCAGCATGGGCTGGGTCCTGCTCCGGGGGCTCTTGTCCACGTCTGCCCAGCCCACCCTGTGCCCCCCTGATGCAGGGGAAAGGGATTTCCTTCTGGAAACGGGCTTTTGTTCCTGTGCAGCAAGAAGCAATTAAAAGTGCCATGGTTAATTGGCTGATGCAACCAGGTCCTTGTGAGCCAAGGCATCACGGAAGGAGTTGGGGTTGGATGGAACCTGAAAGCCCATATTGTTCCCGGACACTTTCCAGGTTGCTCCAAGCCCCATCCAACCTGGATGCTCCCTCTCAGCATTCTCAGCATTCTCCAGGCCTTCCCTCCCAGCTCGGCCATCCCTGTCCCCTTGGACCCCCGTCCCAATGGCATCTTATTCTCGTGCTGCCTTTGTCCCCTGCCCACACGGCCTCTTGTCCCCGAGGTTCCCTAGTCCCTCTGTCCCGACAGTCCCCTGTCCTTGATGTCCCCATGTCCCCTTGTCCCGCCCGGGCTCCTGCCCACACCCAACATGGCCGCCGTGCCGCCGCCGCCGCCGCGGTGACCCCTCCCGGCCGCCATAGCCCGCGCTTCCTCTCCAAGATGGCGGCGCCCAGCGGGAAGAGCGGCCGGCGCTCGTGGGCCGCGCTGGTGCCCGCAGCCCTGCTGTGCCTGGCGGCCCGGGCGGCCGC
>VZTR01021045.1:99729-122341 GCA_013400775.1 Chaetops frenatus | reverse complement strand
GGGTGAGCCGGGAGGGGGCCGGCTGTGAGGGGAGGGCGGGCGGAGGGGCTCGGCTTGGTCGGGGCGAAGCCTGGGGCCGAGCGCTTCCTTTTCTTCCACTCCCTTCTTCTCGGGGTTCCTTAATTTCCTTTCCCCCCCTCTTCCCTTCGTTTCTTCCTTTCCCTTCTCCCTTTCTCCCTTCTCCTTCCCTTCTCCCCTGCAATTTCTCCCTTTCCCCCCGCTTCCCTTCGCCTCTCCCGCTCCCCCCGGGGCAGGCCGGGGAGCTGCGGGCTGTCCCGGTTGCCGCAGGTCCTGACCCCCGTTCCCGGTTTTCCCCTTGCAGGCACCGAGCGATGAGGAGCTGGGGGGTGCTGGGGGGCGCGGCGGCGGCGCTGGCGGCCGGGATTTACGTCCTGTGGGGCCCCATCACCGGCAGGAAACGGCGCCGGAGAGGTACCGGGGGTGGTGGTGATGTGGGAGCTGGGGCTGCCCAGCACCGGGAACCACCCCGGGGATTGGGCTTCATCCCGTTTATCCCAGCTGGGCCTAAAAACGCTGGGAAAGCACCTCTTGCTGGTTTCCCGCTGCCGCAGGGCAGGGCTGGGTGGGATTTTTGGGAAGGGATTCTTCCCTGGCAGGGCGGGAGGCTCTGGCACAGCTTCTCTGGGGCTGCCCCTGGATCCCTGGAAGCGCCCCAGGCCAGGTTGGACGGGGCTTGGAGCAACCCCGGGATAGTGGAAGGTGTCCCTGCCCGTGGCACGGGGTGATCTCCAAGATCCCTCCCCAAACCCATTCCGGGATTCTGTGAAAGACCAAAAATCAACTGAAATACCAAAACCCGAGAGCTGAACTCCGTTTAAACCGGAAGAACTCAGTCTTCCTGTAACCGCGGCATTCCTACTGAAAATCGGGACGTTTTCCCTGGATTTTGTGGTGGAAACTCTTGCCATTCTCCTTGCAGGGCTTGTCCCAGGTCTCCTGAACCTGGGCAACACGTGCTTCATGAATTCCCTGCTCCAGGGCTTGTCCTCCTGCCCCTCCTTCGTCAGGTGGCTGGAGGAGTTCACAGCACAGTACAGGACAGAGCAGGAGGAATCCCAGGAACATCAGCACCTGTCAGTGACTTTGCTGCAGCTCCTGAGAGGTACTGGAACGTTTTCCTGCTGTGGCAAACCAAGGGGTAAAATATTTTAGGGGAAATATTATCGTTTTTAGCCTCCTTTCTCAAAGAAACAAACCCCACGAGCTTCTATCCCCTGTTTTATTCCACTCTGTAATTTTCAACCCTATGGCCAAGCTCAACCACCTTTCACAGCAGGGTTGAAATCCACAGAATTCAAGAAATCTAGAATTCTGTAAGGGGGGGGGGAAATCATTAGCAAATAATTTAAGGATTTTTAAATTTTTTTTTTCCCCCAAGCTTATTGTTTTCCCAAAAATCTGGACTGTTCAATCACACTTTGCAAGGCTTGGGATAGAAATATTAAAGGTTTTAAGCTAGAGGGGGCTCATTTCTGGGCTAAATTCACTTCTGACACCCTCAGGTGATCCCCTGGCTTTGCTCATGAGGTTGTTTTTAAGGGAAATGCCTTGGAAGTTCTGCTTTGGGATGTTCCTGTGGAAGTGCTGTGAGGGTGGTGGTGCTTTAACCCTGTAAAAGCCCAATTTTTACCCATTTTTGGCTCCTCCTGCCACTCCTGCATTCCCTTCTCCAGCTTTGTCCTGCCAGGAGGTGACAGAGGACGATGTCCTGGATGCCAGCTGCCTGCTGGAGGTGCTGAGGATGAACAGGTGGCAAATCTCCTCCTTTGAGGAGCAGGTGAGAGCAGGAATTTGGGAAAACTCCCTCTGTTACCCTTCAGACAGGGATTCCCCCAGAGCTGGAGCTGGCAGATCTGAATCCTGCTTCCAAAAAGGGATGGAGAAGAACATCCACGGGTTGGGAATGGGGCTTTCAGTGTGCTGGGATATTCCTCAGGGAATTCCTGGCTGCTTCCAAACCCCAACAGGGCCAGGGATATTAAAGCAGAACTGATCCAGCCCTGACTTCCCTACGGATAATCCCTAAATAATAACTCCAGATCTCCAATCTTTTCAGTAATCCTAATTATTTGGAATTCTTGTCAGTATTTCCAATGCACTCCATCAATTATCCCACTCCTAAAGTATATTCCTTGTTTCCCAGGATAGATTGCAATTGTGCTTCCCTTGAAATTGAGGAAAACAGGGATTTGGGAATTCATTTGGAAATATTTTTTTTTTCCTCCCAAGTGTTGTAGTTCCTTGTGAGTTTCCATGGCCCAGAACGCCTTTAGTAACTTGTGCTGTCAGGGACCTTTTGGGCACAGCAAAATACATCCAATATTAACAGAAATATTGTAGAGCTATAAAAATGTATTTCATGTAGTTGTTTAGGTATTTTATTGTATGTTATATTTGTATTTACTATGTACTCATGTTAATAAATAAAAGTAAGTACAAGTAAAATAAAAATATAAATGTATAAATACAAATATAAATAGAAATATAAGTACAAATATAAATGCAAATATAAATACAAATCTGGGTTCTGAGCTGTAGTTTTTCCTTAATTTCCTGTGGAATTCCAGCCCTCCTGGAGTGTTGTTTTTTTGGGGTTTTTTTTGATGTCTCTTGGTTCTGATCCATGTCCCAGGATGCCCACGAGCTGTTCCATGTCCTGACCTCTTCCCTGGAGGACGAACGGGATCGGCAGCCCCGTGTGACCCATCTGTTTGATGTCCATTCCCTGGAGGTGATCCCACTTGCTTCCTTTGCAGGAATTCCTGGAATCTGCCCCAGATTCCCAAGTAGGAAGTGTCTGCTTAGGGTATTTTTATTCTGTTCCCAAAGCTGTTCTTTAGTCCTTTGATAGGAACTCCTCGATAAGTCAAACTTAAAGAATTCCCAGGTTTGCCGAAGAAAAGATCCCTGAATTTCCAGGGACCCTGAATTTCCTGAGGGGTTTTGCATCCCTGAATCCATGGGGTGTAGGGATTTAAATTAGCATAGAGCAGGAGTCCCTCCAAGCAGTTACCCTGATCTGTAGTTCCCTCCTGAAAAAAGGGTTGGAAACTGCAAAATGGGCATTTCTGGAAGAGTTTTATGGAGGTAAAATTTATCTTATCCTCCAGCTTGCTGATAAACTTGATGCAGATTGAAAATAGCTGGTTTTGCCAAAAATATAGACCAAAAGAATTACAAAATCTCCTATTTTAGTGCTCTCAGGCAGAGAATTCTGCAGATTAATGATTCCTTTTATGAGCAACTGCCAATTATAAATATGGGTTGTACCAGGTTTTTTTTTGTTTTGTTTTTCAAATAGAAAGAGCCACTGAGATTCCCATAATTTTTCTAATGCCAGAAAAGCCAATTAGGGATGAAATAGGAACACATTTAATACTTCATGTATTAAATTTCTATATATTTTCTATGTTGCTGAGGTAGGGTTAATGAAATATTTTTATCTCCCTCTGTAGCAACCAGAAATAACCCAAAAGCAAATAAGCTGCAGGACAAGAGGTAGGATTTTATCCCTTCTGGATATTCTGAATATTCACAGGGTAGTTTTGTTTATTAAGGGGATAATAATAATTGATCTTTGTACTGAGCTGAAATAGAAATCAAAAATATAAATTAGCCCCCCAATTAATTATTAATCACTGTGATTTGGAACCGTTAATTTTATTGCTGCAGGGGGGAGGTGTGGGATTGGAGTGATGAAAGTGGATGGATGGAAAATCCAAGGGCAATTCCAACTTTGTTTTGCAGGATCTCTTCCCCCTGTGTCCAACCACTGGAAATCTCAGCACCCTTTCCATGGAAGGTTGACCAGCAACATGGTCTGCAAACACTGTGAGCACCAGGTGTGAAAACAGATAACATTTTGTATTATTATTATTAATATCTGTGTCATGTGAGAAGGGATTTCTAACACTCAGAGTGGATCCTGGAACCACCATCCCTTGGTGGTGAACAGGGATTTATCCCTAAATAGATGAAAAAAAAAAAAAATTTGTGTGCACTTTGTGGGGGTAGCAGCTGTCTCATCAAACAGAATAATGGATGTTTTATTCTATTATTGAATTAACAATTAATTAATTAGTAATGTTACCTGAAAATCCAGCCACGTGGGTGAGTTTAGGACTCGCTGCTCATTCAGCATATTTTCCACTTTCAGTCCAGTTATCCCAAGTAAGGAAATGAAGACAATTAGGATAAAGGAAAAAACCACAGAAAACAAACCTCATTTATATCCCAAACCAAGAGAACATTTGTATTTTATTTCCTAAAACCTTGCAAACAAGTTGGGAGTGAGCAGGAAGAGGCCAAGCAGAACATTCCTGGTGTTCCCTGGCACCGTGCTTGGGAAACTGGGTGGGGTTTGGATCCTGTTCCAGCAGGGAATTGTGGACAGCACGGGGCACAGGCTCACCTTGGGAGAGTTGGGTTGGATTTTTGGGGGTCTGAGGTAAATCCTGGCTCTGGAATGTTCTCTTGCAGAGCCCTGTGAGGTTTGACACCTTCGACAGCCTCTCCCTGAGCATTCCAGCAGCTGTGTGGGTACGTATCCCACTGCTCCCTGATCCCTCCTGCCCTTCCCAGGGCCTCTCCCAGCTGCACAGGACATTCAGAGCTCCTTCAGGAGCTGATTTTCCTGCTCTTTTATAATCCTGTGCTGCTGCAGGACCTTCTCCCTAATGGGTGGTGCAAGGTACCAGTGGGTCCAACAAACACAACTTGGTGACACCAGCGGGGTTCTCTGCTTCTCCTGGTGGAGGATTTGGTCTTTCCTGTGGAATTTGAAGAGCCCGGGTCATATCCCAAGGGCTGCTTCCCATGCTGGGAAGGTGACATTCAGCTGGGGTGAACTGGCAGGTCACACCTCACCCCATCCAGGCTTTCCCATCGGGTGATTTCAAGCTGGGAATTGTTTCCATTTCTGTCTGCCCCTGAAAAACTTCAAATGACAAAACATTGTGGATTTTTGGGGCAACATCTGCAGGATATTGTTGGACTGTAAGTGTTTGTTATTTCATGTCTGGTAGTGATTTCTTTCCACAACACGTGGAAATTGTGATTCCTATTTGCAGAGTGCCCTCCTGGACAGGCAGGATTGGGATTTGAAAACATCTTCTGCTCTTTGTGTTTTGTTTTATCCAGTCCTTGGAAGGGCAGGAAGGAGGCCTGAATTCCATTAAAAGCTGTATTTCTCCTATGGACAGAGACAGAGAGCATAAAGTGACCCCTGAAGTGCTGGAATGAGAGATAAATAGGAACAGGACAGGAATCTGTGGTTTAAAACCCCACTGAAGGACTCACACAGGGAGTCACAGCTGTGACTGCAAAGTTTTCCATGTTTAATCCAGGCTAAGGGAGAATCCCCACAGTTAACAGGATCACCCAAAGCCACTGAGTCAGTTCTTTCAAAAAAAAACAAATCTGCAGCTCTGTAGTTTTTCTGTGGAAGCAATTACTAAAAATCCTTTCCCAAAATCCACTGGAATGCACCCTAAATTTCCTGCAAATAATTCTGGCGCTTTTTTTGGCACTCAGGGTCGTCCCATGACACTGGACCACTGCCTCCATCACTTCATCTCCTCAGAGTCTGTGAAGGATGTTGTGTGTGACAACTGCACCAAAGTAGGTCCCTTCAATTCCTGTCACTCTGATTCCTGTCAATTCAATTCCTGTCACCTCCCTGCTCAGCTTTGAGCCTGCTGACACAATCCTGGCATCACTTTCCAACTCCTTTTTCTTCAGGACTTGGGGGAAAGCCTCTGGGATTTCAGATATTTAACAAAGACTTCTTATCTCACAGAGTATTTTGAGGCTTTAGTTACCACTGCTGTTAGAAAACCTACAAGTATTTTATTCTGTAGTTACCAGGTATAACCAGGGATATTTTTTTTTGCACTGGTATTGTTTAAAAATTGACAGAAAAGGCAAATGATTGCAGTTCTGAGTGAGTGGAGTTCTGTAAATGCTCATTTCTGCTTGATTTTGTTTTAGAATTCTGATCCTTTATTACAGGCCAGAAATTCTGCATTCCTAGGTCTGATTAATGCACTGAGCATAGTTCTGAACAGACAATTAATTGCTCCTGTCTGCAGGTGCCTTCATTTTTTTTCCCCTTTTGATTCCAGATCCAGGCAGAAGGAATTCTGAATGGACAGAGCATAGAAAACCAGAGAACAACATTTGTTAAGCAATTAAAGTTAGGAAAGGTGAGGCAAAGAAACTCCTCCAAATCTCCTAAATCCTGTCACACAGCAGCTTCTCTCTGTGTCCACTTCTTGCTATTAGACCACAAAGGTTTTACTTTCCAAAGTAAACTCACCTGGCAAATATTTGTGGGTGTTGAGGCCACAACTCAGCAAAGCATCAAACATTAAACATTTAAATAAATGTGAATATTCTCCTGTTATTTAGCAAAACACTCAAATGTGAGTTTGGCTCAGTGGCGTTTCTTAGGTGTTGCATTCTTTGGTGAGCAAATTGACTTCTGTTTACAGGGTTTGTAGCCAGGTTAGAAATAGATGATTTCAGAGAAATTAAAAGTATTCCAAATACAGCTGGTGAATAAACACCAGGTGTGATTTCTGTGAGAAAATTCTTTTTTTTTAACCTCTGTAATCCTGTCATGCAAAGGCCAGCAGGGCACTGGTGTGTAATCAGGAGCCTCAGTCGCCAATAATAAATAATAATAACAACAACAACAACGTACTTCTTGCTACAGCAATGATTTTTAATTTCAGCTCTTTATAACACTTGATATTTTTGGTTTTCCCCTGTGCAAAACCACTAATGATTGGGGATTAGGAAATACCAGGAATCTCACAGGAACTATTGCCATGTTTTAGGGACACTGTTGCCACTGAGCTTACACAGAGATAAGGGAAATGCATTTCCTTATTCCCTGGACTTACCACCTGTTTCTTTCCATGAAAACTTCCGTTCTCCTTGCCCATGGAACATTCCTGAAGCTGCCCCAGTGTTTGTGCATCCACCTGCAAAGGCTGAGCTGGTCAAACCAAGGCACTCCCCTGAAGAGACACGAACACGTCCAGTTCAACGAGTTCCTGGTCATGGACATCTACAAATATCGGGTTCCTGGTCCCAAATCCAGCCAGGAGCAGCTCAGCCAGAGAAACTCTGAGGAGACAACACCTGGAACAAAGGATGGGAGAGCAGGGAAACCTCCAGGTACCTCCTTTGCCAATAAAATAGATCAGCTCTTTCTGCATTTTAGGGATCGAACGTTCTCTGCAGAATCAAGGCATGAGCAGCATCTTGATGTGGGGCTCTGCAAAGAGGACAGAAATCCCTTTCCCATTCCAAAATTTACAGTTCAGTTTGGATAATTGCATTTTGATCCTGCTGAATGTATATTAAAAAAAAAAATTATAAAACACAGCACAGAATTCACGTATTTTATGTTGAACTTGGGATGTCCCAGGGTTTTTCTTGTTAAGGGTCTCTTCCAAGGCTTCAGGACAAGCCTGAAGGAAGAGAAGGAATGCTGGGAATGGTGCATTCTTGAAAAACAGTTGGAAAATCCACTTGTAGGAGGTCTGTCCTTAGGCAGCTCAGTGCTGCCTTTAGGTGGGATTTTGGAGACATGGGAATTTTCATATTTGTCATGTAAAACCAATTTGGATCCAGTATCCATTGACTTTGGATGTTAAATCAATAAAATACCTTCATATCCCATGGTGAAAGGCACTGCAGGAGCAGAGGTGCTGTTCTTAGCAACAGAACAGCAGCATTAAAGTTAAATCCTTGAATTTCTCCTTCCTCTGGCAGATGCAGAACAACCACCTGGTACCAAACCTCTCTTCATGAATGGTGCCTCCTCTTCCTCCTCCTCCTCCTCTACTTCATTTTTAATGTCCCCAGGAACTTTCCCACTTGCTGCATTCCCTGAGTGCAGGTAAGTTAGAGATTTGTACCCCCTCTCTTCACTGCTGTCCTTCAAACTGTCTCCCTTTCTTCTGTCCTTGTCTTGAGGCTGCCCAGTCACAGAATGAAACCTTTGTCCCACCCACTGTGCTCATCTCTTGGGTGATTTTTAGTCCTGGGAAAGGGAATGGAGCAAGTTACAAGCAAAACTCAGAATCTCCTTCCTCTGGTTCATGGTTCAGTAAATCCTTCTGAGCAGCCATAATCTCATTCCTGCATCCCTTCTTTTCCATCATTTTGAAGTGATTGTAAGAAATCCATAGATTTATTTTTTTTCCTAAGAAATTTTTGATTTCAGTTGCACCTGCCACGATTCCACTTGGTAAATCACCCTTGGGGCTTCTGCTGATAATCCTTTCGTGCCTCCTCCCAGAATGGTTTGGGTTGGTGGGAAACTCAGACACCATCCAGTCCAGTCCCTTTGCCATGGGCAGGAGGGACACCCTCCACTATCCCAGGTTGCTCCAAGCCCTGTCCAACCTGTCCTTGAGTACTTCCAGGGGTGGGGCAGCAGGTTTGAATCCCATAATCCCAGAATGGTTTGGGTTGGAAGGAGACCTGGAGATCATCCACCCCCTGCCACGGGCTGGAATACCTTCCATTATCCCAGGTTACTCCAAACTCCATCCAGCCTGTCCTTGAGTACTTCCAGGGATGGGGCAGCAGGAAGAAGCAATTTGAATTCCAGAATGGTTTGGGTTGGGAGGGAACTTGGAGCTCATCCCATCCCACCACCAGCCATGGGCAGGGACACCTTCCACTGCATCAGTAACATTCCAGGTGATGCCTTATCAGTTTGACCTGGAGCAGAGGGCAGGCAAAATGAGAGGAATAAAGCAGGGATTTATTGAAAGGGCTTCAAAGGTCACAGCCTGGCAATGGCAGAGCCCGGCTGCAGCCCCTGCCAGGATGGGCCTCAGGATGGACACAGAAAAGGGGCTTTGGGCACGGGGTTTCACACTTTTATAAGTTCTGCTCCATTTGCATCTTGAGGTGAAGTGTCCAATGAATAACTTGGAATTATCAAGTCCCATCCTCCTTGCTTGCCCTCCTCTTTTTAACATTGTTTGTGCTTTTGGGCCTGAGGTTGGGAACGACTGACTCTTGGTCTGGAGAGAACCGTTGTGTCTGACTGCCCTGTGAGGAGAACTCAGTAATACAAAGCTGAGAGCTCCACACTAAAGCAGAACGGATTAAAAAAAAAAAACAAACTTAAAACTTTTAAGGCATCACAGGGGACCGAGCAGCCACACCCTCCCTCCCCTCAGGGAGCCACACCCAGCCTTGCTCTGGGCAGGGACTGTGGCTGCTCCTGCCCATTCTCTCTCTCTCTCTCTCTGTGTGTGTGTGTGCCTGGGCTGACCCGTGTCCCCCGCAGGGCCCCGCTGTACCTGTACCGCCTGATGGCCGTGGTGGTGCACCACGGGGACATGCACTCGGGCCACTTCGTCACCTTCCGCCGCGCGCCGGGCGCCCGCGGCAGCCAGTGGCTCTGGATCTCGGACGAGTCCGTGCGCAGGGCCAGCCTGCACGAGGTGCTGGCCGCCAGCGCCTACCTGCTGTTCTACGAGCGCGTGCACGGCCGCGCCCAGCCCCAGAGCCCGGCCCAGCGCTGAGCCACCCAGCGCCCCCATCATCCCCAGCCCCTCGGCTGGATCAGGATGGATCGCGGGGTCGTCCCGAGCTCCCGGATGGATCGCGGGGTCATCCTCAGCCCTGGGATGGATCTCGGGGTCATCCAGAGCTCCCAGATGGATCGCGGGGTCATCCCCAGCCCTGGGATGGATTTCAGGGTCATCCCCAGCCCTGGGATGGATCGCGGGGTCATCCAGAGCTCCCGGATGGATCATGGGGTCATCCCCAGCCCTGGGATGGATCGCGGGGTCATCCTCAGCCCTGGGATGGATTATGGGGTCATTCCCAGCCCTGGGATGGATCGCGGGGTCATCCCCAGCCCTGGGATGGATCGCGGGGTCATCCCCAGCCCTGGGATGGATCGCGGGGTCATCCCCAGCCCTGGGATGGATCGCGGGGTCATCCAGAGCTCCCGGATGGATCATGGGGTCATCCCCAGCCCTGGGATGGATCACGGGGTCATCCTCAGCCCTGGGATGGATCGCAGGGTCATCCCGAGCTCCCGGATGGATCGTGGGGTCATCCTCAGCCCTGGGATGGATCGCGGGGTCATCCTGAGCTTCCAGATGGATCGTGGGGTCATCCCGAGCTCCCAGATGGATCATGGCATCATCCCCAGCCCTGGGATGGATTGCAGCGTCATCCTGAGCCCTGGGATGGATCGCGGGGTCATCCAGAGCTCCCGGATGGATCATGGGGTCATCCCCAGCCCTGGGATGGGTCATGGCATCATCCTGAGCCCTCGGATCCGTCGCGGGATCATCCCAAGCCCCCTTGGATCCATTGTGGGATCATCCTGAGCCCTCAGATGGATCGTGGGGTCATACCCAGCCTTCAGATGGATCACGGTGTCATCCTGAGCCCTTGGATCGATTGCAGCATCGTCCCGAGCCCTCAGATCCATCATGGGATCACTCTGAGCCCCCTCGGATCCATCCGCAGGATCATCCTGAGCCCCCTCGGATCGCGGGGTCATCCCAAGCCCTTGGATCGATTGCAGCATCATCCCACACCCTCGGATCCATCCTGGGATCATCCTGAGCCCTCTCAGATCCATCGCAGGATCATCCCACGCCCTCGGATCCATCGCAGGATCATCCCGAGCCCTCTCGGATCCATCGCAGGATCATCCTAAGCCCTCAGATCCATCATGGGATCATCCCGAGCCCCCTGGGATCCATCGCAGGATCATCCCGAGCCCCCTGGGATCCATCCTGGGATCATCCCGAGCCCCCTGGGATCCCTCACACCTCTCTCTCCGTGCTGCAAACCCCGCCCCTCTCCAGGCTCCCTTTCCCCATGGCTGGGAATGGGGGTTTGCACCCGAATCCCGCTGCTGCAGCCTGTGTGTTGAGAGCTGTTTGCCCTGCCTTGTCCCACGGCTCTGTTCCCTGTCCTGACACGGCACTTTTCCCAGGGAGATGCTTCATCCCACACATTTCATTTCCCAAGGGGGAGCCCTGGAAGGGCTTGATGTCACGCTGCTGTTGAAGAGCCCCTCCCCATCCCAATCCCTCCCCTGGCACCTCTCCATAGCACACCAGCCCCTCCGGGTTCCCTTCCCCGTGGCAATGGCTGGGAATTGTGTTTTGTACCAAAATTCCTGGAGCTGTTGCAACGCCCAGCCCCAAGCCTGTGTTGGTTGAGGAGCCTCTGTCTGTCAGGCAGGGATTTGATCCCAAGGCTCTATTCCCAACGTTTCCCAGTGGGGAGCCCTGGGAGGGGGGCGATGGGAAGCTGCTCTTGGCAAAGGCAATGATTTTAAGACACCAAGTGCCTTGAGCTTCCCTGAACAGCTGCATTGCCACTGGCCCTGCCCTCTGCATGCCCACGGTGTCCTGGGAATGCCCCACAACCCCGGGATGAACTCATGGAATCACATTTCTCCTGACCTGCCAGGCAAAGGCACCTCCACAAACAGCCCCGATCCAGATTTCCCTGTCCACACGATTTTCCTTCTACTTTAGTTCTTCACAAAGTCCTCCTCCCCATTTAAATTGCTTTATCCAGGAGATAATTTTGTACCTATTAAGAGCTGAAACCTTAATTTATTGCCCCATACCTTTGGAATATAGCTGGAATCAGCACATGGAAGTGTTTGCTAGTGCTCAGTGTTGTCATCTCCCTCAGCACTGTTGAATCCAGTTGTTTTGTAGCATCAACTACAACTTTTAATGCTGTGATTTCCAAGCTGCTGTAACTGTTCTAGACTTGCCCTTCCCATTTTATTGCTGGAATCTGCCATTCCCAGCACTGGGATCCACGCTCCTGGCTTGCAGCTCAGCTGTAGAGCAGCCCCTGGCCTTGTTAAATGGAATATAAACAACAGGGCCAGGACTGCTGGGCACCTTACTGGTCTCATGAAGAAATCTGGGAATCCTGGTGTCACTGCATCAGCTCCAGGCTGCCCTGTAAATAGAAAGAAGGGGAATTCTGCTGCTCTGGATTGTTTGATGTGCAAAAAAAATGAAATCCCAAACAAAGCAGCAAAAATCTTCCTTTAAAAACTTGCTTTTAAATGACCAGGAATAAAACATGTATGTTGTTTTTAGCTCTTTTCTGTCCTTGTAAGCTTGGAGGAGAAAAATCCCTCATCAGACAAGCTTTTTTCAGTGTGAAAGTTTTCAAATAACAACTGTCTTAAATAGTTTTTTTAGGGCAACTTTGTACCTCATGAACTCATAGTGCTGCCCAAAGCTCGGGGGTGTTCACACTTCCTCAGGAGAGGCTCCAAACCAGCCAAAGCAGCAGTGGTAAAATGGGTGGATATGCAAAATTATTTACACAACTCATCATTCCAGAGTCTGGAGCACAATTCCTGCTCCAGGTAATGCTCATAGTACATAAATATTGATAAATCCACTGCTGGGTCCTGGTTCCTGGCTGTGCTTGCACGAGCAGTAGCTTGGTTTTAACCTGTTATAAGTTCCAGAAAACCAAGAAAACAAACAAAAAAAACACCCTTGAAGGATGCAAAATGCCAAAAAATTGCTCTGGCCATTGAAGGGAGAGCTGGCAGAGCTGGAGAAGGAGCCAGCCCTCCCTACTGGGAGCACTGGGGGTGATCTAAAACCATCACCCAAACCTCTCCCCGCAGCAGATCTGCCCCTGCAGCTCAGAACTGAAACCATTTCCAGTGCCAGCAGTGGGTGTCCTGCATTATCCATGCTCAACGCTCTGCTTAGAGGTTTTTCCTGGATTTGGGAGTTCAGCTGAGCAGCCCCTGGGCTTAGTTGTGCAGGAGGAGGGGCAGAGGACACGCACACTATGGCCTGCAGTCAGAAATCTGGCAGCTGGGACAGGGACAAAGTCACCCCGTTCCTGCACAGCCAGCAGGTTTTCTTTTGCCAAGAGCTGTTTCCCTGGGCTGTGGATTAACTCTGGATCTCCCTCAAGGGCTATCAGGGGGAGGGTTGAGCCTTTGTTCTGGTTTTCCCTGGTGGGGAGGAGTGGATGGGCTTGGCTTAACTCTCAGGTGAGGAAGGGAGCAAAGCCCAGCACCTCAATCCTGGTCCTGAACTGTGCCAGATCCCCCCAGCCCACCCCGTGAACATCAGGTCTGTGCAGGAATTTTGGGGCTCATCCTCCCCTCTGGAGGTCAGTGGGATCTGTGTTTTCCAGCCAGCCACACCTGTGGAGGTCACTGGAATTTGTGCAGATGTTTGGGAGCCACCCCTCCCCTTTGGAGGTCCCAGAGCTCTGTGTTTGCCTCCCCTTTGGAGGTCACTGGGATCTGTCTTTCCAGAGGTCACAGAGCTCTGTGTTTTCCAGCTAAACCTCGCCTCTGGAGGTCACTGGGATCTGTTTTCCAGCCAAACCTCCCTTCTGGAGGTCACTGGGATCTGTTTTCCAGCCAAACCTCCCCTCTGGAGGTCCCAGGGCTCCATGCAGCCACAAGGCTCCAATGCTGGTACAATGCTGGTCCCTCCCAAGCTGCCATGGTGGGGAAGATGTTAATAAGCTGTAAAGAATTAAGAGCTCCAAGGTGACATCTCTGTGTTTGGAATATTTGTGTGTTAATTTAAAAATGTCTGTTCCAGTCCAAGCACTGCACTGCTGTTGGAAGTTGCTTTTTTCACTTCAGGGTATTTTTGTAACTGTACAGTAGCAATAAAAGAGGAAACTTGGTAGAAAAAAAATCAGTGTGGGAATGTCTTGAAACGAACACCAAGGTGGGAGCCAAAGGGGTTGAAACAACTCTTCACCAACCCTGGATAAGAAGGATTTTCTGCAGGAGCTCTTCATGTTCCAAGGAGCATCTCAGAGTGGCAGAGGGTGGGAAGTACCAACTCCCAGTTGCCTGCACAGGCCTTAATTCCACAGGAATAGTGGACCCACCACTGAAGGCCAGAGCCCAGCACTAATTCCAGTGGCTGTAGCCAGCTTACACAGGAATTTGGTTCCCACTCTCACTCAGAATTTACCATTCCTTGATGCCTCAAGATCTGTTGGTGACTGGACAGAATTCCCTCCTTTTCAGCAGGACTGGCTGTGGGTGTGGGGGGTGATGGCTTTCAGGGAGTCAGGATGGGACCCCTAGGGATCATTATTTAGGAAAATACACTCTCACAGTGACAGCCTTCCAGTGGAAATGGGACAACCCTGTTCTTCCCCACAAGGGCACTTTTTGCTGCCTGGTTTTTGTACAAAGTACCTGAGGAAGGAAAAATCTTGTGCTTCCTCCTGCAAGAACAGCCTCCCCCAGGAGCAGAGGAATTCAAGCAGCCAGGAGTCACAGTGACTCAGACACTCATCAGGCCACTTTGCACTCCCTGTCCTCACACCTCAGCACTCCCCTTCTCCAGGTCGTGGTGTTCTTTTTTGCTTTATTTTAAATAAAAAAACCCCAAACAAACCAGAGTATCAGCTTTAAACGATCACAGCTTGTGGCTCAGAGTGTTTATAAACTGCTGCCCCCAGGCTATGGAGCATTTTCATCTTCTTGGAACACTGCTTAGATAAAGATCAGCTGAGAACAAACTTCCTCCCAGGGGAAACAAGGGTAGCAATCGCCGAAAATAGGGATCAGCAGGACCAGAGCAACATTTCCCAGGGGAAAAAAAAGCCTCCTTGCCTTGGAGAAGACCACCTTCAGTGGTCACAGGCTTCGGCAGCAAAGCTACCAAACCTCTGGTTGTCCATTTGCTCCTCCAGTCCTGGGATCACCACATGGGAATCCACAGTCCCAGCGGGAACTAAAACTCCACTTTCCTGAGCCCAAAGTCCCGGACTGCTGAACGCTCCCCCTGGCTGGCCTCGGGGCAGGACTTTCCTGAAGGTGAGGTTGACCCTGGGGGCCAGCACCCTCCTGCGTGGGGGCAGGCTGTGGTACCAGTGCAGGTTGGTGGGGTGCTTCATGAGGAGCAGGCTGCCGTGGGCCAGCTGCAGGCTGATCCTGCCGGGGCCCGGGGCTCCTCCCTTCCCCCGGCGCCGCAAGACGAAATCCCGGCAGGCCCCGAAGGACACGGAGGCGATGGGGCTGCAGGGAACCAGCTCCTTCTCATCGTCCCGGTGCTCCCCGATGTGGTCCAGGCCGTCTTTGTACCTGTGCAGGCCAACTCTGTTAATTGCTGGGCGGATTTAAGGCAGAGAAGATCTCGGAGTAGAGCCGCGAAGCGGCGTCAGAACGTTCTCACGCGCCGAATCAAAACAATCCCTGCCCTCAAACTGGTTTGAACAGCAAGGTAAGAGTAAGAATAATAAACGACTTGCACCTCCAGAAGCAATACCTGTACTCTCTCACGATTGGTCAGGGTAACTGTTTATGCCTTTTAGCCTATGGCGTGTTGGGAGTCAGAATTTTATCCAGTGAAATATTGTTTGTTACGATCTATTTTATATAATCGAGTGGATTTCTCAATGAAGGGACCTTGGCCCTCCTGTGGACTAAATGGGAGTCTATTGTGTCGTGTTGTGACTCAACAGTGACAATTACTTACCAATAATGTCATCTAATAATTATTTCCCAATCAAATCAAATCAACCCAATGGTTGGTCAGATGCTGCACAAGATATATATATATATTTGTTTGTTTGGTTTTGGTTTTTTTGGGTTTTTTTTGTTTCATTTGAAGAAAAAGCTGCTTGGTGCAACTGGAAAGGGGCTGTACCTGCTGATGGGGACAAAGCTGAAGTTTCCTATCGGAATCCAAGGCACAGAAAGTCTTCAAGACATTGTGCCTACGGACTCTGAGTGTGAAACGTGTCCCGTGTTTTGACCTGAGGCCCTGGGAAAGGTTTTCAGACTTAGAGACCCATAACAAGAATGCAAGTCTGTAGTTTAAGAAGAAGCATGTTAAGTTAGACAGTGGAAGGTTTCAAAGTTTGAAGTTTAGATATAGAAATAATTATAAAATAAAGTAGGAAGTTTTAAAATGCAGTAATACAGAATTGTATGTCATCACACGATTGGATAAAAAGGTCTGCAGCGTGGCAGACGTGTAACGCGGGTTTAATTAACTGCTGGTCTAGAAATTAAAACAACGTGCGTGTGGCATTAGATTATTGGCCAATTAACCTTTAATTAATGACCTTTAAAAGGCCTTGTAACCTGTAGCCCTGTGATCACTTTGCACTGTGGCTGACCTCTGACTTCCTCTGTGAAGATGCTCTGGTGCCTGAGATTGCAGCAATAAGTCAGGCTTTAAATCATAGCAAGGTGGTCCCGCCTCCATCCCTAATAACCCCGGCAAGCAGTGCCCAGGAAAGCCAGGATTCAGGACCAACTCAATGACTGGTCAAATGCTGCACAGGATTTTTTTGTTTTTGTTTTGTTTGTTCGTTTCATTAGAAGGAAAAGCTGCTTGGTGCACCTGGCAAGGGGCTGTACCTGTTGATGAGGACGAAGTTGAAGGTGTGCCCTGTCTCCGAGGTGACGCGCTCCCGGATCCGGGTCAGCACCGGGATCCAGGGCTTGGGCTGGAATGTCACCCCTGAGTAGGTGTAGGACAAGCCAGGGTCTCCGTAGGTGGCCTTCTTCCTGGGAATCTTGTGCCACGTGCCAAATACCTGCAGCTTTGCCGAGTCATCTGTTTAAACAAGACGGGGGAAGGAACAAACCCAGGTCGGTATCGGCTCTGCAGAGTCCAACAACTCTCCTGGATCTGCAGCTTCTGGGAATCTCCAGACCACGGGAATGGGGGTGCTCCTGTCAACCCTGAAGCTGTCATCTCTGTTCCCAGGCTTTCCAACCCAGCAAAGCCTTGTTCTCCCCCCTGAACAGGATGAACAGGACCAGCACCCCCAAAACATATCCCATCTCCAACAAATTCCAGTTACCATTCCAGGATTACCCCTTAACAAACACTTCCAGCTCAGCAAAACCAACCCTGTGGGGTCTGACCTGCGCTCTTGGCTTCTCAGAGCCACGTTGTGCCAACGCCAGATGGCTGCAGAAACCTCCCAGGTGTGCCCAGACCCTGGGAATTGCTCTGGGACTCAGCCGGGTGGGCTGGGCAGGGAAATGCTTCCTGGGAAGGGCTAAGGGAGGGGAATAGAGCTGGACATAGAAGGGTTGAGGTAGGAAGGGACCAGTGGGGGTCATCCAGGCCACCCTCCTGCCCAAGCAGGGTCTCCAAGAGCATTGTCTAGGCCCTTTGGGAGGCCTCCGGAGCCTCTCTGGGCAGCCCGTGCTCCGGCACCCTCACAGGACAGGAATATACCTTCCAAATACTCCACCTCCTTCTCCAGCTGCTGGAAGATCTCGTCGGCCTCGGCCTTGCCGAAGAGGATGCGGTAATCACAGCTGAGCCCCTCGGCGCGGATCTCCCGCGGGAGGGGCCGTCCCGGGCCGGGCTCCTCCAGGTGCGGCCTCTTCCCGCCGCCGCCATCGCCATCCTCCGCCTGCCTGCGGGGCAGTTTAACCACGAACCGGTCCATGGGCGGAGCCGGGACCGGGAGCAATGCCGAGGGAGGGACGGGAGGAGTGGGATCCGCGATCCCGCGGGAAACGGGAGCGCGCGCCGGGGGAATGGCCGCGCGCGGAGCCACGCCCCCTCCCGCGGCTGGCCACGCCCCCCAGCGCACGCGCGGGTTTGGCGCCAAATACGAGTCCCGCCCCCCGCCCAACCCCGGCGGTTCCGCGCCGCTGCCGCCCCCTCACTCAGCCCCGGCCTCCCTCCCTCGCTGCCTGCCCCGCTCCGCCACGGCCATGATCGGCCAGAGGACGCTGCACTCCTTCTTCAGCCCCGCGCCGGCCAAGAAGCGCGGCCGCTCCCCGGAGCCGAGCGGCGATTCTGAGGTAGCGAGCGTGGGGCTGAGGGAGCCCGCGGCTCCGGAGGAGGGGAGGGGTCTGCGTGCCTGGTTCTGTGTGTGTGTGCGTGTGTGTGAGGGGGCCTGGNGGGGAGCCCACCCTTTCCAAACTCCCGCGCGGCTCCACGCGTGGCTGAGCTGTCAATCGAGCGGCCGCGCCTCGCTGCCGCCCAATGGGCGCTGAGACCTTCAGCGACGCCACTGTTGCCAGGTAAAACCTCCCCGCCGCCCGCGGCTAGCCAATAGGAAGACGCGGGCGTTTTCCCGCTGACCAATAGTGGAGCGGGCGTTTGCATTCGCGGCTGTGGGCGGGGCCCGCGGCGGGGCCGCCCCGTGGGTTGGGCGGGACCTGCCCCGCCATGGCCGCGCTGCCCCCGCGCCTCGGGCTGCGCCTGCTGCGCTCCCGCATCCTCCGCAGCCCTTTCCCACCCCGCTGCTTCCAGCTGAGCGCCGCCAAAAAGGCCAAGGAGGCCGGCGATGAGGCGAGCCAGGCGCCGGCGCTGAGCGCGGAGCAGCAGGAGCGCATCCGCAGGAACAAGGAGGCGGCGCGGCAGCTGCTGGCGCAGCGGAACGTGCCCCCGGGCTTCGGCGAGAGCTGGCGGCGGCAGCTGGCCGCCGAGTTCTCCAAGCCCTACTTCGTGGAGGTGAGCGGCATTCCCTGGTTTCTCCTCCCCCGCTGCGGCCCCGCAGCCCCCGCTGAGCCCTCGCTGCCCCCGCAGCTCATGGCGTTCGTGGCCGAGGAGAGGAAGCGCTGCACGGTGTATCCGCCCCCCGAGCAGGTCTTCACCTGGACGCAGATGTGCGACATCTGGGATGTGAGTAGAGCCGCGCCAGGGGTCTCTCTCAGCTGCTCCGGGGAGTTCAAAACCCTGAAAGGTGCAGGGTGGCTGCACAGATGGGTTCCCTTGGTGCTTGGCCCCTTCAGCTTGGATCCCGGGGGATGTGGATGCTGTTGTTTGGCTCACCTAACTCGTAAATCCGGTCTTCCCTTTCATGTCTGATACCAAACTGTGATTTTATTGTTTTATTACCCTCACAAGCCACAGAACTTCCTCCGATCCTTTTGATCTTTTTTTCTGGTGTCCGCAGCTTAACCTAGTTCGTAGTTTTTTGATCTTGAACGTCTCTTGTTCTTTTAATTGATCAGCAGTGGACTGTAATTAGAAGAAAATAAGACAGCAGAAGGTAATGTCATGTCCAATAAAACCTGTCAAAAATATCACAGCCAGTGTGGCATAAAGCTGCAGTGGGATGGAACCTACTTGGAAAGTAACGAGGTGGTTTTCTGTGACTGTGAAAATGTTTGTCTTCTGCACTCAAATTATATTAGTTATACACATCATTTTGGCAGCAAAGCTGTAGGGATGTTAATCCTTAGTGTTAGGTGGGCTCCGTGCTCTTTAGAAATGAGATGTCTGGGATTAACTGCAGTTTCTTGGAGAGCTGGGGTTTGGTTTGTGGCTTTTTTCTTTTCTCTGTTTTAGGATAAAGCTCATTTATAAGCCTTTTTGCCCCCGCTTTCTGGGGAATAATATTGATTCCAATTCAGTGCTAACCAAGGTCTGCTTTCAGGTAAAGGTTGTCATTTTGGGACAAGATCCATACCATGGACCTAAGCAAGCTCATGGGCTCTGTTTCAGTGTCCAGAAGCCTGTTCCACCTCCCCCCAGGTACAAAAATTTGCAAAACCTCTTTTTTTTCCTTAATCATTTTCAGTTCTGTGTTGCTTGGGGCTGGGAGCCAGAAAATGGATGCAAAGGGGTTTGCAACTACTCAAATTTGAGTTGAGCATCACCTGGAAGGGTAATTCTGTGTGGTTTTGGTGATATGCTGGATGTAAATTTTCATTTCCAGTCTCAATAAAGCTTCCAGGCAGACACAGAGTCCCTGCTGCCCTGAATCTGCAAATGGCTTTATTAACTTAAATAATAAGATTAAAATCAATGCTCTTCTTGCCTGGTTAGAGCAATAAGTGGTGCTGCTTGTTCTGCTCATGTTTTAAATCTTCTGGTGGTTTGGTTTGCAGCTTGGAAAATATTTACAAGGAGCTCTCTGAGGACATTGAGGGCTTCACCCACCCTGGCCATGGGGACCTGACGGGCTGGGCCAAGCAAGGTGAGCTCAGAGACACTCAGTGATGTTCCCACTGCGGAGCAGAAAAGAGTCTTGTCTAAAAAACAGTCCCGTGCTTGGAGATAACCCACCTGTAGGAGGGGAAAAAAAAATCACTTCTGAGTGCCTTAAAATGAAAATCCACTTCATCAACGGGAAAAACGCAATTTGAATCCCAGAATGGTTTGGGGTTGGGAAAGGAACTTAAAGCTCACCCAAGGGACACCTTCCACTATCCCAGGTTGCTCAGAGCTCCATCCAGCCTGGCCTTAGGCATTCCAGGGATGGATTAACCCCTCGTTTCACCCCTTGGGTTGTGCTTTCTTTGCCAGGGGTGCTCCTGCTCAACGCGGTGCTCACGGTTCGGGCTCACCAGGCCACGTCCCACAAGGAGAAGGGCTGGGAGCAGTTCACAGATGTCGTGGTGTCCTGGCTCAACAAGAACCTGCACGGGGTTGTGTTCATGCTGTGGGGAGCCTATGCCCAGAGGAAAGGCAGCTCCATCGACAGGGTACACCTCCTTTTCCTCAGCCCTTCCACACTCCCTGGCTTTTCCCTCAGTTTGGTGGACACTAGAGGGCACTTCCCTTACGGAAATTGGGAATTTTTCCCTGCCTGAACTCTGCCAAACGGGGTCACCCCTCTGCTCCAGCTTGGCCTTTGCCAGAATTGAGCAAGAAAAGCGGAGCAAGTGTGAGCTCCTGCTGTCAGCAGTGTCCCACAAGGACTGAGCTGTTTGTCCTAGGAAAAGGCTCGTGAATCAATATGAAGTCTGCTGGTGGGATGACAGCAAATTGGGAAATGCCAGGGCATTTATGTCCTTGCTTAGTGGGACAGAAGTCTTGGCCCTTGTGGCTGGTTCTTTGGCTCTCAGGCTGATGCAGGAGGAGGAGTAGGGGGTAAATCACCTGCCCTGGAGCAGGAACAGCCAAAACCCTGCAAATCTAACGAGTGGTTTCCTCTGCCATTCCCAGAAGCGTCACCACGTCCTGCAGACGGTTCATCCCTCGCCCCTCTCTGTCAACAGAGGGTTTTTTGGCTGCCGGCACTTCTCCAAGACAAATGAATTCCTCAAAAAAGCTGGGAAGAAGCCCATCGACTGGAAAGCACTCTGAGCTGGGGCTGAGGCTTGGGAGCAGCCCCTGGGTCAGGGGTTTGGGGCATTTCTGAGAAACTCCTGCTGACCTTGAGGATTGTTCTTCGGGTGTTGACCAATGAACAAATGGCCAGACTTTCAGAGGTGGTTTTATTTTTGTTTTAAATGTTTATTTTTCAAGAGCATGTTGGAGAGTTTGATGGACAGCTCTGCTGCTGGAACAGATCTTAGCCCAGTTTGAAGCAAAAAAAAAAAAAAAAATACCCCAAACATCAGAGTTCTGTATTAATTTGTGGTTGTTGTTGCAGTGGGAATATATTTTCAGCCTCTGGTGAAGGGATGTCAGTTCTTACTGAGCTGCTCAGCTTTTGTACATGCCCTGCTGCCTCCTTCCCATGCAAATCCAGTTTTCCAGTTTAGGGGGAGTGGAGCTGATTCCATGGGAGGAAAAGGCTTTTGGTTTTAGCTTTTTGCTACAGATTTATTACAAAAATGGCTTCTCGAGGCTGTAAAGAAAATACACGGTCAGGAGTGTTGCTTGGTGTATCCATGATCTCAAGATTTTGGGATAAATCCTCCCAGCAGTCAAGGGGAGGCTGTGACCAAGACCCTTGGTCATGCTTTTGAATTTTTTGTCGGCATTTAGAGAGGAAAATCAAAGGTTTTAGGTTCCTTCTGGGTGTGTAATCACCTGGATGACAGGTGAGCTGTGCTGACCATGGACCTGGGGGTGCTTGCTGATAGCTGCAGCAAAGGTTTGTTCATCAACACCTCCCAGTTAATGGACCAATAGTTGCAAATTTTTTAAGATCTTAAAAGAGAGAACTTTGTGCTTTGCCACCTTGGGAGCAAATGAGAGTTTCCACTTACGGTTGGCAACAACTGTTAGGATTTCCAGGCAGAAGAGATGTTGGACTTTATACTCTTGGGTTTCCAGTCCATCTTCGACTTTGTAATTCCTTTAATGGAAGTGAAGAGCCCTTTTTTTTTTTTGGAAATTACACCAGTTTTTATAGAATATCCTTGTAACCCTCCCTCTGGTGTTCTCTCTGAGGTAACACTATCACCAGTGACGTTTTCACTGTCTGTGGCCTTGCTGTATATGTTGTTTGCTTGGGGAAATTTCTTCCCCAGTGTGGTTTTGTTTTTGTTTTTTTTTTTAATAAAAATTACTTTGTTTACGTGGTCTTACATTGGTACTTTTAACAGAGGTGAGGGAGGCGGGGAGGCTCCGATTCTTCAGTGGGCGGAATGGGGAGTCCCTGTTCCCCCAGGGAGCCAAACCCAGGAGCGTGTGTCCTTGTCCTCGTCCCGGTGACCGGGCACAGGGCCAGGCCACCTTTGTCCCCCAAGGATCGGGTGTCCCGCTCCCTCTTTCCACCCCCATCTCTCCGGCAGAAGTTTTCCAGACGCGTTAGCAGGGAAATATTTCTGCTTGACGTGACCATCACGTGTGAGACCCGACTGGAACAACCCGGGGCGGGGTGGGAGGGGGGGCCCGTGCTTCCCTCGGGGGCGGCCCTGGCACCGCGTGGGCTCCGGCCCGGGGCAGGGAGGGGG